>JAZKJV010004844.1:0-370876 GCA_037367405.1 Ottelia alismoides
TATTTCGCATAATTAGCATCCGGGCATGATTGCATAAGAATTGCATTTTAGCATTAAAATCTGCATAAAATAAGAAGCCAAAAATCCAAGCCAAAAATGACCTGTAAATAAGCCTAACTTCCCCTATTTTTAACTCCTTCATGCTAACACCGCATACCACAAACTCACTTCCACTGTGTACACCTCACTAACAAGAATAAATAAAAAATACAAAAAAATAATTAACCCAGGAAAGTGGACCAAAAACCCAAACCCTAGTTATAGGATTTTCGGACTAAAAGCCACATATCTTCCCCATCCAGTGTCCGATTTGATCCTACTCACTTTTGAACTAATGCACATTCAATTACCTTCAAAACAAGACCAAGTTCAAGTGAATCGGAGCTCGTATGTGAAAGTTGGGTTTTGGGCCTCTTTTGTACATTGTATTTTCGCGGCTTTTTGACCTGTATTTTATGCATTTATTTTCTTTATTAATAAAAATCCAAAAAAAATAGATTAAGGTCTCTTTTATTTATCTTTGAGTTTTTCTTATTTTTCCGGATTTTTATTATGTTAAAAATGACAAAAAAAATTAGAAAACCCAAAAATCAAGGTATTCTATGTACATGGGGTACCCCAAAAATTCACTTTTCACATTTGACCGAATTTGGCTTTGATGTCTTCATGAAAGTTGTAGATCTCGTCGAGACAAGCATTTTTCGTGAAGAAACTTTTTCGATCCGGGGTCGTTTGCTATTTCTTTTTGATTTTACAAACGATTTATTTTTCGATTTTTCTGGTGCTGACACGTGGCAGCCCCAGAGGCCGCCACGTGTCAGCGTTTTTGTGGTTTTTATTATCTCGTTTTTATAAAAAAAAAATTATAAACAACGCACGTGCGTCGCACGTGCCTCCAGGCACGTGCTCCGCACGTTCCCCGCACTCTCCCCTTAAGCGCCACGTGGCGCATAATTGGCCGTCCGATCTCGGCCGATCGGACGGCCGCTGGGCATCACCCCCAACCTCGCGCCCGCCGCCCTTCCCTCCGTAACTGCCGCCCCAATCTCGGCCGCCGCCTCTCCCGCTTATCCCGCCAACGGCCAATGTCCTCCGCTCATCCCGCGCCTCTACTACACCGCCTACTCCGGGCAACCCTCGACCTATTAAAGGGAACCTTCCGATCCACGCCATCCTTATCCGCCGATAGAGCTTGGAGGAGGCGGCGGTGACAGGGCCCCTCCTCCTTCTTCTTGGCGAGGTCCGGCCGGCATCCACGGCCGTCGCAGCCCGCACCCAGGTGCTGCTCTGCCCAAGCTCCGGTCCTCCGTCGAGCCAAGACCACCGACCAACGTCTCCGCCGTCTCCGCGCTTCACCGATCGTCTTCTCCAGCATCACTGTTCGTCTTCGACAACGCAACCTCCGCCGCGACAACGACGCTTCTCCGATAACCACCTTCGTCTCCGCCAACGCTTCCCCGACCTTCGTCTCCGCCAGCCGACTCCTTCGACGCCACCGTCCAGGAGCTTGAGGGCCCCTCCAGCGCCACCACGCCACCGCCTTCGTCAGCCCGAGGCCCCCACCAGCTCCGCCTCGCCTCGACTCACCGGCACCCCGCCTTCAGCCAAGCTTTGGCTGGAGCCAGCCATCGACCTCCGCCTACCACCGCCATCGCCATCCGCCGCAGGAGCACAGCCGACGACGACTCCAGTAGCCCACCTCCGCTTCGCCAACTCCGGCCACCGCAGCGCCTTTCCTCCGCCCCTTCGCCGGCCGGGCACGAACCCCCGAGGCCCCCCGCACGCCCCTCGCACATGCGTGGGGGAACTTCCCCAGCAAGCAACACCCAGGGGGGTCACGTGCTGCGCACGTGCCCCCTTGGGCAATTTACATATTCCCCCCTGAAGGTCTTCCATTTTGCAGTCAGGCCCGCCGACCCAGGGTCACGTGCGTGGCACGTGACCTGCTGGGAATTTTGCGCGAATACCCCCACGGGTATAGGTATTTACATTTCAGCCCTTTGCTTGTTATTTATTTATTTATATTTGCATCTGTACCCCTGTGTTCCCCCTTTGTCTTGAACCTTTTCTCTATTTCATTTTATTTATTTAAAAATAGCATGATGTTCATTGACTAATTCTCTACATTTTGACATGTCTTGGATATTTTTGTGATTAACGGTTGATTGATAAATAATTGTTTTGTGAAAAATTGAGATATTTTACCCAATCTGTGCTTAGAAATTCATAGTTAATTAACCGTGACTCTAAAAATTCCCCAAAAATCAAATATTGTAGAGATTAAGTTGCTTGACATTGTGCCCAAAAATCATTGCATTTGCATGCATTAGTTGCCCTGTAAAAATCATTTTGCATATTTCACTGTTTAATTTTTAATAGGTATTAGACCCTACATTTTTGTGATCTAGGATTTTTCTAAGATCCATTACCTTGTGATAGATCTTAGATAATTTTAGTTCTCGAAAATAAATAGGTTTAATATTTATTAAAATTAAATATTGAAAATTATATTGTTTGCATTTAAAAATTCATAAAAAATTCATATAGCATCTAAAAATTCCAAAAAAATTACAGTGCACTTATTTCATCATTTTTTACATCTCGGCCAAGTTTCGTAATTTTCGGACACCGTTTGAACGTATTTTACATTTTAGTCCCTAAAATAGGCCGAATTTGCATTTTGCATCTCATCTTGCATTGAAAAATTCCAAAAAAAAGACCGCCTTGAAAACCAAACTAAAAATTGGATAGACATTAATCTAGGTTGTTCCTTTGCCTCCTTGTGATCGACCTTGGGACTTGCCCAAGTAAAATAAACATACACCACGAGATTAAAATTGAATCATTATTTGTGGTTATTTCTTGACTGTTCCGATCGCCGCCTACAACGAACGATTTTACTTATTTTCACGCACGAACGATAAAAACGATATCTTATCGCGGCTTTCGCGGGCCCGTCAGTATCCCTAAGTATAGGCAGCAAAACAGGGGTAGCAAGACACGACAAAGAACGACAAATATATACAAGGTGAGAGGGTATCACTCCCCCTATACTTAAGGTGAAGAACCTTAAGTATATGCAACAACAGAAGTGATGAAACAGAACGAATGAACAACTCGGTGTTTCCACCCCCCTATACTTAGGATGAGGAATATCCTAAGTATAGCAAAGATAATCCTAAGCGAGACCTGAGGTGAAAACAAGAAAGGAAGAAAGAAAGATCGAACTAAGACAAAACACGTATATACAAAAGAGTACAATGTTGAGGTGCCTCTCAACAAGCGCTAGATTTTATGCCCCTAGCTGGGCGCAAAGGCTAGGATAACGCAGTGTCAAGGTTCAAGACGGCATCGGTAAGGCGAATGCCGTACTGTCAACGCAGTATCGGTATGAGAACAACGACGAACTCAAAAGTGTAAAGAAAGACACCCAGGTATGCAATCAAGCGGGTGTCTGCTACCGGCCAGGGATATGGAAGTAAGTGATCGGGATCCGGTAGCACAAAGGAAATCATCGGCTCTGCATCAGAGTGGAGTGAAAGTGTGGAGCCGAAGAAGTCAAACGTGGAGAAGGATGGATCAGTCATAGAATCCTCCACGTCAATCAGTGTCTCAAGAAGGTATGGACAGTCCAGATCAGGAGACTCTCTAAGAAAACTGATATCTGATGAATGAAATAGAAGCAGATCGGGCAGATCATCGAATATCTCCAGGACGGGCTCATCTTCGCGAGGGTCATCGAGGTGAGAAGACTCAGAATCAGAAGGATCTAAAGACTCGGTTTCGAGCTCCGACAGATCGGAAACACTCTCAGAAAGTGAAACCGAGTATACATCACATGCGGCATTCTCCCGCAGATAACCCTCGGGGAGATATGCAAGATCAGAGGTGAAAAATGTAGGATCAGGATCTAGAAGGGCATCTGCACTGCTGTGAAGTATCAACTCGGTGCACCAGGCTGCATCATCGTCTGAAGTGTAGCTGTCGGCAATCTGGAAGCAGGAGAAGGTACTGGTCAACACCGCGGAGGCTAGCAAAGTGTCTGCGGCTGATCCTCGCTCTGCGGCAATGCGGGCTGCCAACTGGTCCTCAGTAAGTGTGTCTCTCTCGTTAGAGTGGAGGACAAAAGGCTCGAATATGGGGCTATCTGTATCTGAAGTTTCAAAGTGGTGTCCCATATCGAACTGTGGCTGATGGGCTGAGTCATGAAATCTGTCGGTCTCCGAGAAGTATCTCTGCAGAAAGGAATCTGACTCCTCCGGGACTGGGAACTGAAGTGGCTGAATCAATGGCTGCAAAAGCGGGGGCTCCTCCGGCTCCTGGAGTATCCGAAGATCCGATATCCAAGACTCGTCAACTGGGAACTCTGGGGGCTGACTCGAACTCCAGCTGGAAAACCAACGGGAACTCAAGTAGACTCTGGGTCCGAACCTCTGCTATCGCAGTCATCTCTTCTGTACTCTGTGGTGCTGTATGCTCCAAGTCCTCTGGCTGGTGTGTAGAAAGTGTATCCTCCTGTAATGTGACACACCGCACTGGTATTGCATCGTCCGCATGTGCTATCCCGACGAAGGTATCTCGTGAAGAAGATCTCTGTGAAAGTAGTCGCGAGATGGTATCCAATAAGTGAAGGTCGGAACTGCGGTGTGAACCACCACATGTGGTAATCACCAGTGCTATCTGTTCCGCAGTCATCCCCCGCATGGAGACCTCTATAAGGTCTGTCACTGGAAGTCTGTGATCAGGAAATCTCCTCAAGAGGTCAAGAAACCTCGGCCATGCCTCATGCAGTGGCTCCTAGGGGTCAACTGAAAACTCAGTGATCAAAGACCACATAAACTCTGCTCTACGCTGGGGGAAGTATCTCTGTAAGAACTCTCGGCGTAACTCTCCCCATGAATCGAATGTCCTCCCCAATCGTCGGTGCCATCGCATGGCTCTCTCGTGAAGTGTGAATGGTAAGGTCCTCCTCATCAGCTCCTCTGCAGTGATATCTTAGTATATATGTGCTCTGCAAAACTCCTCGAATGCGGACAGGTGAAGATAAGGCTCCTCGTGCGCCTCTCCTGAAAATGTCGGCAGTCGTTGAATGTAATCCAAATCCAAGACGAATGGACGTAATGTAGAAGCTGACTGAGCTCCCTGTGCTATCTGCTCTTCCATCAATCTGGAATAGGATCTATCTGCTGATCTCCACTGCTCTCTCTGATCACGAATGGAGTGCGCTCTCAACTCAGCAACGGCATCGTCCGGTTCTCGCATCTGCTCTATCTGGTATCCTCGGACGTCAAGCGTAGCATGCCCAGAGTAGTGAATGGGATGAGAGGGAGGGAGCGGGAGGTTGGTCGGAGATCCGACCTCCCTAGAAGGTGGACTGGACTGATGGTCAGAAGATGGAGAAGAAGCCATAAGAGTCGGCTCGAAGTGAGGGGGATCCATCATCCAGTGGTGAAGGAGAAGAAGAACAATGAAGGGAGGGTGGGTGGAAGATAAAAGAAGAGAAGGAGATGGGGGAAAGCAGAAGGGATCTGGAATCACACAAGATGAGAAAACATAACCCCCAATTCACCTACGCACACGAGCTGAAGACCGAAGGGATCGGTCAGTTATCTTGTCAATTTTATTTTAGGTGATAATTCAGTCTATCAGAGCGATTACGTGAGCTGAATAGGAATCCAAATATTTCTCAACCGACTGTCCCGTACTGAAAGCCGGTAATCAGTTTGGGAAAAATCCGGATGTGGCTCTATCCTAAGGTGCGGGTCACTCTCTCGCTCATCCAAACCAAACAAGGAGGGGGTTACTCTACCCAAGAAAGATTTTTCAGTGAAGTGTCTTTTAGGTCAAGTGTGATTAGCAGTCCCAATTTTATTGTTTTTGTTTGTTTTTTAAGTCCCAATTTTTCAGTGAAGTGTCTTTTAGGTCAAGTGTGATTAGCAGTCCCAATTTTTCGGTTCTCCTGGTTATTAAGTCCAAAACAGGGGGGAGAAGACGAAAAAGCCGATGCACGATGAAATCAATGATGCATGTAGAGTAAGAAATGCGTACCTGACTCCAGCAGTCTACATGCAAGATGATCCGCGCAGAATTGAAAGACAGAAAGTAAACTACCTAAATGGTGCAAGCGGAAAAACCGAGTCCCTAAACAGCAGTGCTACTCGAAAGAACGGCTAGCCGACCACCAGCCTCCAATCCAGAGAGTCCGGTCAAGACCCACCCCTCCTCTTCTCAACAGGTCGAGTTCAGGAGTAGCGCTTGACGGGGCGGGCTTGCGGCGCGTAGGCTCGGAGGTGATGGAATGACTATTTTATTATCTTTTTATTTTTGGTCCAATTACCGATCTATAGGTGCAGGCAGATATATTAGGGTATTTGGATCCTAATTATTACGTCACCGTCAAGCAGAAAATCCTACGTCTAGGGGTTCAAAAAACCGTGAGAAACCGTAAAAGGCAGTAAAGAAACAAATCCGCGTAAAAAGCCTCGTAAAAACCGGGGGTCCCCCGAGCACACCAGTGCTCGGCGAAACAGACCCCGCGAGTCTAAGTGTCTGTCTGAGTGTCCTGTCCCTGTATTATTACAACAATTGTTCAAATACTGCAGGAAATAAAATCTAAACTAAACTAATCTAAACTCACGGCTATTCCGTGGCTCCCGCACTCCTGCTCGCTCCTCGCGTCCTCCTTCGGCTCTGTAGAGAATAGAGCCACCTCCGGTTCCCGCGGTTGCTCGACTTCCGAAGAAAGCCACCCCGGTCCTCGGACCCCTCGCAAGAAAACAAACAAAAGTGATCAGACCAAATTATTTAAACACTTATGCAAATAAATGATATATACAGAATATGCACAAAAAGCCGCGAAAATAAAACCGCGGAAAAATCAACTATGACTACTAAGTCGTGCTCCCAGGCAATGGCGCCATTCTGATGACACGCTTGACGACTCGGGTAAAGGTAATCAAGGGTCGTTGCAACCCAAGTCACCAAGTGGTGTCAATCGACAAAAAACTAGACCACCAAAATAAGATAAAATCAAACAAGCTCAAGTAGCGGTCTCGCTATTGGATTAGCCTGGTATAGCGACCAGGGTCGAACTCAAGGAGCACGTAATGGCCTTGCGGCCTACGAAGTAGTCAAAAATAGTGAAAAAGAAAAGACAAATATTTTTGATGGATTTTTAATATTTTTATATTTTTTTGGATTTTTAAATAATAAAGAAAATAGGGGAATCAAAGAAACAAGCAACTACATACAATTATTTAACTACTCAAAATTATTCCAAAAATTCAGACAAAAATATTTTTATGTTTTTTTTATATATTTTTATTGTTTTTGGTTAATTTTGGTGATTTTTTTATTTTTATGGAATTTTAAAAAATCAAACAAGGCTGAAAAACAAAGGTACTGTCCAGTCAGACTTGGAGGGACAAATGAAAATGCAAAATGGCCCTATCAAGGTCTGAAGGTAATTTTCCTGTAAAGTAGAAAATACAAGGAAAAATTAGGCACTAGAATTATTAATTTTGGATTTTTCTTTTAATTATTAGAATTTTTATGGGTTTTTAGGAGTTTTGTGATTGTTATAGTTTTTATAAGTCCAAAAATGACCAAAATTGATCAGAAAATCAAACAACACAGAACAAACACTCTCTAATTTTTTGTAATTTTTAAAGGTGTTTAACATTTTTGTGATTTTTAATATTTTTTGTGATTTTTAAAATTAGACAGTAAGTAAATTGAGTGTTTTTGAATTTTTAAAAATAATAAAAAGTGTCAAAAATGTCTCCAAAAATTAGAGAAAATTTTACACCATGGCAGGAGCCGTGTTTCCAATTTTCATCAAATTTGGAGTTGATTTGCTATTTTATCAAATTCAAACACAAGGGCACAGTACATAGGGACCTAAATGCAATTAAAACAAGTTCCAGGGGGTCCAATGCAAAATTCACAAGAACTCACGTGCAAAGTGCATGACCTGGGGCACTCAGGGATCTATTTGCAAGAAAACTGAAGTTCCTGGACTAATTAGTAACACGTACTAAAAGTCCAGGGGCCTAAGTGTAAATTACCCACTAAATAAAGCACATGCATAATTAAACCACACGCAGGAGTATTTCTGCAAATCTCAAAAGTATAAATTCATTCAATAACACCCTAGAATACAAAGGCTGTATATGCAATTAACCCACAAAAACACGCGACGAAGCACGTGCACCACTGTGTACAAGGGTATAAACGTAAATACCAGAAAAGACAGGGTCCTCTATGCAAATTACCAAACTACAATAAAGTTTCTAAAATATTTACAGGACTACAGAATAACAACTAAAAATCTAAGGGCCTAAGAGATATTTACCCTTTATTAAGTCGATGGTCAGATGGGCGCCACATGTGAAATCCAACGGTCGGGGAAGGGTGGCGCCTCAACGCAGGGTCCTCGGTCCTGATCGAACGGCTGAGGCCTCGCCATGTCGAAGATCGGGCAGCTGGGAAGCGACGTGGAAAGCCCTCACTGATCGGACAGTCACGATCACTCCTCCAAGGATCGAACGGTGATGGCTGCTCCTGGCGTGGACGTCTGAGATCTAATATGGAGCTGGAGGGGGGATCGAGCGGCTCTGGAGGATGCTCAAAGTACTGACAGCCGACGAACTTCGCCGGCCCGATACTCGCGCGTGGGGACTCCCCGAAAGTTGTTGTAATGCGGAGAAGAAGCGTCTCGGTGGTCCGCAGCTTCTGAACTGCTCCGATGAGAACGGGGAGCTCTGGAGAGCTCCGGCGATGGTGATGACCTGGAGCACCTGTGCTCTGAAGTTCCGACCTCCAGATGAGGTCGACTTGGCCTGATACCTGCACGGGAAGAAAGAGGGGTCGAGGGCAAACTGCCTCGACCCGTTAAAGCGCGAAATGGATGGAAGATGCATCGGGCGAAGGTCCTCCGACGAGCGGCGGAGGAGGAGGACCGAAGTCCCTGCTCCGGGGCGAGTCAGGATTGGGTGGCTGAATGAAGAATGTGCGGAGAAGGCTCGTGAAGGTGGTGGCATGGTCGGATGGACAAATGGCTGGACGGAGACGACGGGCGGAAGCGGCGGAGCTACGGCTACTGAAATCTAAAAACTCGAATCTAAGCTAAACTACTAGCTAATCTACTTACCTGGCGGAGGAGGTCGACTGGGCTGGAGCTCGGGGAGCTCCTAGGTCATTGCCTGCAAGGGGGCGTCGGTTCCCGAGGCTGGGCACGCTCGCGGCGGCGCACGGCGGCGAAAGCTGCCAGATCAGAGGCTCTCGGCTGCCCGAGCCTCACTGCTACTCCCTCTCGCTCCGCTGTCACTCAGGCGAGGTGGAGGAGGTCATAGGCGTCGAGGGGGAGGACCAAAGATGCGTGAAATGGTTGCCGGAGGCGAGGCTTTATATGATTAGGGGTCCGAGAAGACGATGGTCGGGCGAGCAGCTCACAACTCGGATCCCCAAAACCCACCGCGAGCGAGGGTCTCGGATCTACAGGGAATCCATGGAGCCCGGGGTTCGAGGAAATGGTGATCGGATCGAGCGGGAAAGAAGAGGAGAAATCGGGTCGTCGCTTGGATCCGCAAGGGAAGAGGGTCCGCGGGGGAAGTTGACCGGGGTTAACAATCCCCCGTGGACCAATCAAATTATTCCGTTTTTAAATTATTTAGAAATTTATTTAAAATAGTAAACGACTTATTTTCGAAAAACTCAAAACATGAAAAATATTTTTTTTATTTTAAACTATTTTTTGTGATTTTTTATTTATTTTTCTGGTATATAATTTAGGTATTTACAAAATATTATTATTATACACATGTATATACATATGTATTTTTGATTTTTGATTTTTAATTATTTATTTTTATACAAATTATTCCAATTTATATTTTATTTATTTATAGGATAAAATTTGGAGTATTTGGTATTTTTATTTTATTTTTATTATTTATTTACATAGGGTAAATAAATACTTGTTGTTTATATACATACATGGTGTATATACAATGTAAGTTTTGATTTTTATTCTATTTCTTTTGATTTTATTTTTATTTTTGTAATTTGTATTTTATTTATTTACATTATGGAATGTGGAAAATGTACATTTTTATTGGATTTTTATTTATTTATTTATAGGGATAAATAATTAGATAAAGGGATCTATGTACATGGCTTTTACACAATGATGAGGGGATTTTTAATTTTCTTTTTATTTTTCTATTTTTATTTTGATTTTATATTTACAAATATTTATAAATAAATACAATCCATTTTTATTTTTAGAGGAAAATATTTTTATTTATTTATTTACAGGTATATACATATATGAGCTTCCTTATCTCTCTCTACTTGGGTTTTTATGTGGTCAGGCCCATGCTGAGCCTTCCCTTGGGATTAGGTCGCTCAATATTTATTCTAAATATCTCCCTCTTTTTCTTTTGTCTCTTCGTTCTTTTATTTTTGCACAAAAACATGCTAATTATTTACTTTTATACAAAGCATGCATTTTGGTAATTATTAATATTTACATGAATATACATGTATTTGCAAAGGTTTTTGTAGCTAAAATATAAGAATAAAGAGTGATGAATGGGTATTCATCAGAGGGCAGATATCGTTCTTCTGCAGGAGACTAAACTCACTGATTGTTCAGATTTATTGTGGAAATCTTTCGATCTGAAGCGCGTGAATAATCTATCGGTCATTAATGCTGTGGGCAGTGCTGGTGGCGTCGCTGCTGCTTGGGATGGAGATATGTTCGATTCAATATCGGAGAGAAGGGGCATGTTCGTGCTGACGGTTGAGCTTCTCTTGAAACGTTTTGGATCGAGATTGGTGATTTCTTGTGTCTATGGACTTATTGATCACTCACTTCGTGGAAACCTTTGGGAGGAGTTGATGGCGGTGAGAGAGGATTTTCCTTATGTTGCTTGAAATGTGGCCGGTGATTTCAATGTCACTATGTTCTCTACTGACAGACCACGGATGAGGGGGGACAAGACTCTGTCTCAGATGGATTCTTGGATTTGGTTGGAGATTTGCAAAATGGAGGTTCTGGATGCGGATGACATTAAATACACTTGGAAAAACTCTGGGTCCCGCTTGAGAATTGATGAGGGCCAAAATTATCAATATACACACAGAATCTAGCTAGCTTGGATGCTGCGGAAAATTTGGACCAAGAGAAGTAGATGGTTTTTTAGTGAACAGATAGACCTTGGCTTTTACAGAAAAGAATTCATTCGAACGTGAATCTGGTTAAAGGATCTATCAAAGCTTAATATATCAAACAATTGGGTGAAGGAACTTCTGGTGAAGTCGGGGTATGATGTTGAATTGTTTGGAGCAAAAATGGATCAGACTACATAACAGAACCAATTGCAATTGGAATAGCCAGAAACCATTTATTGTTCAACTTCAGATAGTAGAAACCATCCCGTTCGACGAAGGCAGTAGCACTGTAGCAGTTTGTAAAAAAACGTTTCCTCACATTAACAACGGAGAAGAGTGGGAGCACCTTCTTCCTCCTGTATTGGTTGATTTCCTTGGCTTTTCCACATGCTCTCTCATGAGTGCAGCGGAGTGTCATGTAGAATTGTCTGCCGCATATACAACATGTCATGAGTCTGATCACATCATGCTTCTTCCCCTTGGCATCCGGCTTCTACCCTTTGGCATCATCCGCTGGCTTCTTCCCTTTAGCATCATCCACCGGCTTCTTCCCTTTGGCATCATCCACCGGCTTCTTCCCTTTGGCATCGGCAGCCTCGCCCTTTGCCATTGTTGTGGGTGAAGACACTGACGAGAGCTGAGGAGAGAGGGAGGTGGCCGAGGTTTCTTCGGATGTCTGACTGTGCGATTGGGTGGAAGGGTTTTGAAAGTTTGTTAGGATTCTTGCAAAACAAAATTTTGTTACGATTCCAACACCACCCTTTGGAGAATTGCAACCCCACCCTTCCCTCTTAAGTTGGATGTTTTTATTTACACCTTTATTAATTACAAATTACATACAATATCATGGCTTCAACGCGGGCTTCTTCAAGCATCATTGGGATCTAATTAAATATGATTTGTTGGCAGCATTGAAATTCCTCTTTGATGGTGGAATCTTACCTCGTGACGTGAATCATTCCTTCATCACTCTTGTCCCCAAAGTCAAGACGCCTTTGGGCTTGGGGGACTATAGACCAATCTCCTGCTGTAATGTTCTCTACAAAATTTTCTCTAAGATACTTGCAACAAGGTTGGCGTTAGTCACCCCGGATTTGATAGCACCGAACCAAATGACCTTCATCAAAGGCAGAGACATGGGAGATTGCATTCGTCTCGTCAGGAGGTGATACGTGGATTCCATCGCAAGGCAAATAGTTCAAAAGCATGTATCAAGATTGACCTGTCAAAGGCATTTGATTTGCTTGACCATGAATTTATCTTGGAAAGCCTGAGACTAAGGGGTTTCGGTGAGAAATGGATCGGGTGGATTCGTAACTGCATTTCCACGCCTATGTTCTCTATTCTAGTGGATGGCTCCCTGATGAATACCCATTCATCACTCTTTATTCTTATATTTTAGCTACAAAAACCTTTGCAAATACATGTATATTCATGTAAATATTATCAAAAGCATGCATTGTATAAAGTTTAATAATTAGCATGTTTTTGTGCAAAAATAAAAGAATAAAGAGTAAAAAGAAAAAGAGGGAAATATTTAGAATAAATATTGAGCAACCTAACCTAAGGGAGGGCTCAGCATGGGCCTGACCGCATAAAAGCCAAAGTAGAGGGAGATAGGGGCTCATGTGTGTAAATATATTTGTAAATATAATAAAAATATTTTCCTCCAAAAAGAGACTAAAATGGGCTTGTAAATACTTGTATATATTTATAAATATAAAAATCAAAGTAAAAATGGAAAAATTAAAAAGAAAGATAAAAACATTCACATGTAGATATTCATCATGTACATAGCCACTCCTATATTTATTCTGCCTTATAAATAAATAAAATTAAATTCCATAAAATTTGTAAATATTCTATATTTTATGGTGTAAATAAATAAATTAAAAACCATTAAAACAAAAACAAAATAAAAATAACAAAATTAAAAACCCAAAAATACCTTGTTAGACACCATGTAGATACATGTACATATATATTTATTTCACCCTTGTATATAAATGATAAAAATAAAATAAAAATACCCTTTTATTCCTAATTTTATACTACAAATAAATAAAATATAAAATGGAATAAAAATGCACAAAAATAACAAATTAAAAATCAAAAAGAAAAATCCATATATTGTATATATACCTATATATAGCCCTACTATGTAAATACCCTATTTTTATTTTGAAAAATTAATTAAAAATCACCAAAAAATAGAAAAAATTAAAAAAAAATTTCATGTTTTGACTTTTTAATAATTCGGCCATTTGCTATTTTTAATTTAATTTCTAAATGTTTTCCACGTGGCCTATTCTCATTGGTCCACGGGGGATGTTGACCGCCCGGTCAACTCCCCCCTGTGGACCACTTCCCACGGGTATTAGGTGCCCGACCCGATTTCCCTTAATTTTTGCACCTAAACCCGATCCCTTCTCGCCTAAACCCCGGGTCCGAATCGTTCCCGTCACATCCGACCCCCTCGCCGGGGTATCCGCCTCGAGATCCGCACTTCACGCTGCCCTACCCGACCCATTCTTATCGGACTCCTGGCAGTATAAGGCCTGAGCTCCACCACCTCATTTACTATCTTTGGCTCACTTGTTCACCACCCAGGGACCTCCACCGGCTTGGCGAGAGTGACAGCTTGCTCCAGCAGGTATCGCAGCGAGGAGGGAGCAAGGGACCACTGATCCGGCTGGATAGCTCCGCTGTGCTCCGCCCAGAGCAGGAGCCAGAGCCTCGGACGTCGACGCTCCTCGAGGCAAGGACCCAGAGCTGCCCAAGCTCGCCCACAGTCGACTCGACCACCCAGGTAGCCTAGATCCTTCTTCTTTTTCTCTGATTTCGATTTTCCCCCAAATCGCGCCGCCGTCGACTTTCGCTGATTCCGACCATCTCCCCCTCCCGTTCGACCATCGGAATCCACCATCGCCTCCGCCTTCCTCCCACGCACGTTCTCCGCACCCCCGTTCAACCCAGCTCGCACAGGAGCTGGGGATTCGAGCTCCTCCGTCCACCCCCTCGCCGGAGTTTGACCACTTCACCTCCCCGACCACTTTCACCACGCCTAACGGGGTCGAGGCAGTTTGCCCTCGACCCGCGAGTTTGCTGACGCTTTTTGCAGGTACATCCGAGCCCATCTGAGGGCTTGGACCATCAGGTCCAGCAGCTCCGCCTCCGCCCGACTCTTCAGAGCTCCTCGGAGCTCCATTGGGTCATCGGAGGCCTCCATTAGACGCGAAAGGCCCGCAGCTTCCTTCTCCGATCTTCAGCGAGCCTCCAGGAGGATACCAGCGTCGTCACGAGCCTGGCGAAGTTCGCTGGAGCCCTGTTCGTCCACCATCCTTCTCCGTCGTTCGATCTCCACCGTCGATCCAGCGAGGTTCAGCCACCGCGCACCGTCCACCGTTTGATCTTCCACGTGGCAGCGCCTGGACCGACCGATCAGCGTCGAAGACCCAGCGTTGGGCGTCCACCCATTTCCAGCCGCTCGATCTACCACGTGGCGCCAATCCGTCGGTCTACTTAATAAAGGGTAATTTACCCTTAGACCCTTCTCTTTAGTTTATTTAGCGTTTAGTCCTATAAATACATAGCGTAGTTGTTTTATTTCTGGGTTATTTGCACTTTGGACCTAAGCTTTACTTTATTTGCACATATGCCCCTGTTTGTAGTGTAGCATGTGCATCGACACGTGCCCTTTTGGGATAATTGCTTGCTTAGCCTTGTAGTTATGGATGGTTACGAAATGAAGAAATATTTTTAGAAAATTGCATTTATACCCCTGTGCGTGGATTGAATTGTGCATGTGCGCTTATTTTTGGGTATTTTACAAATAAGCCCTCGGACTTTTGGTACCTGTTACCAAATAGTCCCAAGAACTTGTTTTCTTTGCATATAGGTCCCTGAGTGCCCCAAGCACGTGCTGCGTGCGTGATTCCTTGGGTATTTTGCACTAGACCCCTCAGATCTTTGGATATTTGCGTACATGTCCCTATGCACTGTTCCTATGTTATATTTTTGAATAAAATAGCAAACTTACTCCAAATTCCATGAAAATTGGACACATGGCTCCTGCCATGTTGTAAAATTTTCTAGAATTTTTGGAGACATTTTTGTTCTCATTTACTATTTTTAAAATCCAAAAACATGCATTTTCTTTACTGTCTGGTCTAAAAATTCACAAAAAAATAATAAAATACCTCTAAAAATTACAAAAAAATTAGCTACTATGTCTATTGCCTTGTTTGATTTTCTGACCAGTTTTGGTCATTTTTCATCATATAAAACTCATAACAATTGAAAAACACCTAAAAACTCATACAAATTATAATAAATAATCTAAAAATCCAAAAACAATAATTCTAGTGCCCAAATCTTCCTTAAACTTTCTAGTTTATAGGAAAATTGCCTCTAGGAGCTAAATAGGCCTTTTTGCATTTTAAATTGGCTTTTACTCCTGACTGGACATTACCTTCAGTTTCTTACCTTGTTTGATTTTTAAAAAAATAAATAAAAATCAGAAAAATCCCAAAAATTCACTTAAAACAGTAAAAAACATAAAATGCACAAAAACATTTTTATTGGAATTTTTGATTGATTTTTGATGCATTAAATAAATTGTTGAACTGCATTGTTTATTTGTTTTCCTTATTTTCTTAACTCTTTAAAAATCTAAAAAAATTATAAAAATTAAAATCCACCAAAAATACATTTTATTTTCTTTCATTCTATTTTTGACTACTTCGTAGGCCGCAAGGCCATCACGTGCTCCTTGTGTTCGACCCTGGTCGCTATACCAGGTTAATAAAATAGTAAGACCGCTATTTGTGCTTGATTGATTTTTATCCGATTTGGTGGTCTCTTTTTCTCGATTGACTGAGTTTGATTGCTTGGGTCGCAACGACCATTGACGACCTTTACCCGAGTGATCAGATTCGTGTCATCACTCCCCTCACGGGTTTTTTGCTCCAACTAGAGGAATTCGTCAGGGTGATCCGCTTAACCCATTGCTTTTTGTCATCGCCATGGATTCTCTATCCTATTGATTGAGACTGCTATTATACAAAGGAAAATCATCCCTGTGCGCTTGGGAAGAGCTTTGGTGTCGTCGCATCTATTCTTTGCGGACGACATCCTATTTTTTGCAAAAAAATCTAAAAACTCGCTAAGGGAGGTCACACGTATCTTGAAGGTTTTTGAGGAAGCTTCCGGGCTTGCAATAAATTTGAGGAAGAGCAAGCTAATATTGCCAAAATTTGCCTCCTCAGACTTTGGTCTCTATTTGGAGGTAGGTCTTCTCAATCATCCCCTCCCAGTAAGGTATTTAGGGATCTTGATTACCACTGCAAGAGGAAAGTCTATGGCTGTGAACTCATTCATTGATAGAGTGAGAGCCTTGCTTGCGGGCTAGAAAGCAAGGTCCTTAACGATAGCCGGCCACCTACAATTACTAAGATCGGTCATCTATGGAGTTTGTCTTTTTTGGACTGGGGGAATGCTTATCCCCATTGGAGCAATCAGGAAAATTGAGGCCATGTGCGCAAACTTCCTTTGGGCTAATGGTAACCACCATATCAACTGGGAGACCGTATGTTTTCCTAGAGCTGAGGGCTGCCTTGGCTTGCGATCATTACATTCCATCATAGACGCCATGCTCGTGAAGTGGGCTTGGAAGATCTTAAATCATAAAACCTCTATATGGGCTAAGTTTATGAATGACATGTATTTGAAGAGGCTGGATTTTTTTCAATGCAACAAGCTCTCTGGTGACTCCAACGACTGGAAAGCTATTCTAGAGATTCGTACTTTGCTTGAAATGGCTACGACGAGGACATCTGATGGTGTTTCTTGAACGGCCTCCGATAGGCCATTCTCCTTCAGGGAAGCTTTCGAGTTTGTAAGGAAGAAACGTGAACCAGCTGTGTGTGCTCATCTACTGTGGAACAGGTGTGTAGTTTCCAAGCACGCTTGCACGCTCTATCGGGCATTGCTAAACAGGCTTCCTACACTTGACCAACTCTCTAAGCATGGCCTGGTAAATGACGAAAATTACTATTTGTGCAGCCTTCAACTAGAGACCCGTGATCATCTATTCTTCAACTGCAATTTCTCATCCGTTGTATGGGGCGATGTGTGCGACGCCCTCCAGTTATTTGCACTCTCGGGAGCTGATTTGAAAACGATTGCTGAAAAGTGTGCCATCTTGCCTAAAAGTTGTATCAAAATTAAGGCCATGGTGGTACTCGCGGTATCCATCTGGGTTATCTGGACTGGTAGAAATGACAGGTGGACTACTACGAGGATTCCACGTATTCGGGGATCAGCCAGAAGAATCATTGAATTAGTGAATATTGCTACGGGTACAACGCAGCTTACCTGATTTCAAGAGTTGTATACTACAGCTCCCCCACTACCACTTTTTGTTTTGCTTCATTGTGAGGTTGGAAACAACATTTTGTAACCAACGTCCACGCTTTTTGATCTTAAATATACGCTTGAGAAATACCTATCCAAAAAATCACATACAATACTTACCTTCGGTTTACAATTTCCTTTCTCAATTTACATTCATTCTCATTCATATCTCATGGACATTTATTTTCTAAACCCAAGGTTACATTCATTTTCATTCCTTTTTACGGAATAATCGATAAATTACTAATTAACTTTTTATTTTGTAGAGACTATGAAACTATTCGTGAATTATACTGAACAAATAGGGTGTTATTTTTCAATTGATGAGTATACAAGTTTGTAGAATAATACATGCATATGTAAACTGATTGAAAAAAACGTAAAACCAAAAATACAATTGTAAAATGCGATAATTTAATTATGGATTCATTTGTTGTGAGACTTCCTTTTGAACAACTTGATTTTGTAATGAATGTACGTAAAACTTTGCATGTGGAATGTAAAAAACACGCACAAAATGTGGAACATGGACTAAAGTTTAAATCCATAGATGTGATACATGTATTTGACTGTAGAAATATATCAAAAAATGCAAAACAACTACGAAAAATGGAAAATATAAATAAGAAATCTATCATATGGTAATGAAAAGATGGCTTCAATTATTTTGATACTTCATTTTTATTGAGTGCTTGACATTGAATTACATGGGCATAAACCTTCCACATAATGTAAATTAACAACGTTGAATGTGGAATACCATCTATTGTTTACTATGCGGTACACATAAATTATGGAAAATACAACGTTCATTTTTTTGTTTCACATTCATACTTTTAAATATGATAAGTTGTCATAACTTCCTATTTCAAAATCGTTGAATAAAATAATAGTATTATTTTAGGAAACTTAGTTGCAAAATAATAGCATTCTCATAATTACTTTGTCTTTCTTTCCTTGCAATAATTAGGAAATATTTTTATTATCATATTTTAAAATTGGCCTCTAAATTGGGCATACTTACCCTACCAAATTAGTAAATTAATAAATACAACTGGTCTTCATTTGTCGGAAGTTTGGCTGCCATGCCAAATATCTCACATTTTCCACGATCAGCAATATGTTTTAATTTGCAATTTGCAATGTAGTTTTGTAAAATGAACATCATCTTTTTGTAAAATGCTACCGTTTATTTCATAATGCATACTGTTTTGCGTCATATTTTAAGGAAACTTCAACACATACCACATTGGTATGGCTAATGAAATAGCAAGGGCAGGTCATGACGCAGATTTTACTAATGAAGCATCAAGTAAGAATATCC
This sequence comes from Ottelia alismoides, assembly GCA_037367405.1. Lineage (NCBI taxonomy): Eukaryota > Viridiplantae > Streptophyta > Magnoliopsida > Alismatales > Hydrocharitaceae > Ottelia > Ottelia alismoides. The sequence goes on from JAZKJV010004844.1 coordinate 18,914, forward strand.
TGGATTTGAGGATTATAGTTGGCACAAAAATCATGGTTTTAATGTCACTTGCACATTCATCATCCAACTGTCAAAATTGACACTTTTTCATAATCAAAAGTGTTACCTCATTTGAAAGTCACACACATACAAACATACACGCACAAGAACCCCCTCCCCAACACACCCACTTACACATACACACCCATACACACGCACACAAGTACAAAAAAGACGTACATATGCACGCGCACACAAAAAACACAAAAAGACACGCACACGTACATACACTTGCACACAGAAAGACAAATGCACGCACAAGAACAAAAAGGCACAAGCACGTACACATGCATATGAACATAAAAGGCATACACACGTACACATGCACATGCCTGTGTACACACGTGCATAAAAAGATAGATGCACACACAAATAGACACACATAAATGATTTTGACACATTACTAATTAGCTAAAACATTACTGAATTAAACATGGAAGTACTAATGAAATATTTAGAGTTATTGAACGTATTTTAGATTGAGAATAGGTTAATATTATTAAGTGTGATTAATGTTTTCAATCCTAAATGCCAAGAAGATTGAAATGCAAAAGAAAAAGTTATCGGTCACTTGAAATAGTTACCGATTTAATTAGTTATCTTTTCACAAAAAGCATACCTTAAATTAAAATGAAATAATTGTATCTTTATTCATATTACAATTATCTTTTTTTGTTCGTATATTAAATGTCTTTTAATTTTTTAAAAATAATCATTACATATTTCATTTAAAGTTTGTTTTTTTCTGAAGATGAACACTAATAGTAAGAATATTATACAAAATTTGTAAAACAAAAAATATTTCTTTCAAAATAATTATATATACATGTAAAAATAAGGACGTTCATTGCCATCCTGATGAACTCTCCCTACAACAAAAAGACATCGAGGCTACAAACTTTTTGCTACAAAGACGCTTATTTTTAGATAAAATATAAAGGAAGTACAGCTGAATATGGCTACCAAATCATCATTGTTATGTTCTTTGATGACAAAAAATTCGACCGTCCTTAATTTTGTAGTTGCATTTCTTCCGAAATAGGTGTCTTTCCTACAATGAAATTTGCTACTCAAAATCAATTACATATCTGATACAAAAGGATAATTTAATAAATGTTGATGTTTCGGATATATAATTCAATTCCCAAAATACCTAATATGGCATTGAGTCACGAAATCTGAATCATGAAAGACAAATATTATGTTATATTGTCCCCTATGTTACGGATATTAGGTATTAATGTATCATTTTATTTAATTTTTAATACAATTGTATATACATATACCGACGAATATGAAACTCGTGTCCAAATATCCTTAAAAAATGCATGTATAAATTAGATAAAAACAATAGCAGATACATATGTTGACATTTATGGATAATAAAGTTATATCTATGTTTGTATTTATTTCAAAATAGATGCATATATGGATATAGAGGAGTGATCTTATGAGAGCAAAAAGTTGTGAGAGCATGAGAGGAGAGATTCTGGGCCACATGATCCACCCAGTAGAGAGAATGCTAGAAGAGAAAAAACAGAATCATGTGGTCCAGAATCATCCCTCTCATGTTCTCACAACTTTTTGCTCTCATAGGATCACTCCTCTATGGATATATATATACATACATACATACATATATATATATATATAGAGAGAGAGAGAGAGAGGAGTGATCCTATGAGAGCAAAAAATTGTGAGAGCATAAGAGGGATGATTCTGAACCACATGATTCTGTTTTCTCTCCTGGTCTTCTCTCTCCTGGGTGAATCATGTGGTCCAGAATCATACCTCTCATGCTCTCACAACTTTTTGCTCTCATAGTATCACTCCTCTCTCTCTATATATATATATTAGATTTGAGAGGAGTGATCCTATGAGAGCAAAAAATTGTGAGAGCATGAGAGGGGTGGTTCTGGACCACATGATTCACCCAGGAGAGAGAAGACCAGGAGAGAGAAAACAGAATCATGTGGTCCAGAATCATTCCTCTCATGCTCTCACAATTTTTGCTCTCATAGGATCACTCCTCTTAGATTTGATGTGTATTAGATATAAATTGTCACAACCCACCCCGTTAGTCGGAATGAGGACGATATTTAATCTACCTAATCATCTTGACCATAATTAACATGTCTATAAAAAATTTCGACAAAAAATCCTCTATATTATATACTCCCAAGTACTACCTTGTACTTGAAATAATTCATATCGAACTTTTCTTAAAAATTTCACATAATTTACCGTCATAACCATAAAAGTCAATAAAGCGTTCATAGTATCAAATACATTTCCATTCTTCCTTATGCACAACAGTCATCTACTGTCATAATTTCGGATACAACTTTTTTCACTTTACAAAAACCTCAAGTCTTGCAAGATATTAACTATTTCCATAAAGTACACAAATTTACCGCAATATCACAGAGATGGGAAATGATCCAACTATCAACAAAAGCCTTAATTCCTTCGTGTCTACTACAACTCCTTCTAAAGTCTGTTTGTAAATAATATTTAATAATAGATGCTTGAGTCTAAACTCAAAATGAGCTTAGACCCAACAAATAGGTATCCAAAATTTTGGTAAGAAAATATCAGCTACTTTCGAAAATATATTTGCTTGCTATGTAAAGTAAAATGTATTACTATAATACAATGATTGCATAAAGGAATATAGACTGAAGCTTTGTAAAATAATGATACTGTAAAAAATTTTGAAATATCAAACAGACTGACTGAAATTGATTTACTAACTAGATGTTTAAAATTTAATAAAACATTCTATTTTCCATTTGTTATATCAACACCATTGTGGCTAGCGTACTGAAAAACCGCACATGACCACTTCTTCTGAACATGTAAAAGAGACAGAAAAGAGATTTCGCAGTCGTTGTATCGACCAGGTGAGTTCTACCAGAAAATATTATTTTTTAGTTAATTTTTTTATTTTTATTTATACTTATAAAGTTAAGTTTATAACAGTTAAACATGGGAGTGTCGAACTTAGGGAGGTAAACTGTTTTAAAAACTAGGGTTAAACTATAGTATATCTAAGGCAACGGTTTCCTCATTTTTATTTTATTTTTAAATATTTTTCTAGATTTTTATTTCATTTTATAAATTTTATATTGTTTTTGTGAATTTAAGGTATTTTATGATTTTTTATTATTTTATAAAATATTTTGCTATTTTTATTTAACTTTTATTTAACTTTTATTTTTATTATTTTTATATTTATTTTGTTTTTTCCTATTGTTAGGATTTTTAGAAGGTTTTTATGATTTTTATGGATTTTGAGTTTTTTTAATCCATGTTGAAAAGATCCGACTGTCATGAGGAAACTTCTTAAATAGTATTTTTTTAGAAAAAAGTACTACACTACAAGGAAAACAAGTTGTGGCTACGGAACTATACCCACAGATATGGGGTTTGTGGTCACAGAATTGGGCTCTGGCCATGACACGTCGTGGCCAGTAGCCGTAGCTACAAGTCTCGTCGCGAGAGTTCTCTAGCCATGAATATGCTGTGGCCACTACAAGTGACCACAGAACTTATCGTGGCCACAACTCTTATATGGAGACTTTGGCCACAGATTGTGGCTACGAGAAACTAGTGGCCACGGAATTATCGTGGCCACAAGTTTTCGTAGCCACATTCCGTGGCCACAACTCATTTTTCTTGTAGTGCCATTTAGGAAGTTGTCTCTGACTGTTTTACGCTGGCTGTCGGCTACCTAACGCAACCCTTCTCATTTACCCGAGCTTGGGACCGGCCATGGCTGAGTTAGGAAGTTTTTTAATGCCCGGGATTGGCCCAAGATAGATCTGAATGGAGGTGAAGAATCCATGTAGCCGACCCTACTTAATTGTGGGAAAAGGCTTTGTTGTTGTTATTGTTGTTGTGAGCTTATTTTTAATATTGAAAATTGAATTTTATTAGAAAACTGTGAGGTATTTTGAATTTTTAAAATTATAAACAATACGAAAATATTTTTAGGTGATTTTTAGGTGAAATTATCTTTAAAATTTTTAGGTGATTTTTAGGTGTTTTTTCTTTATTTAGTTATGATTTTTACAAGTTTTAATGATTTTTGTATTTTTATTGATTTTAATATTTTATTTTTGTTGGTTTATTATGTATAATATAGTAAAATATACTATAGAGAATTTTTATTAGATTTTTAAAGTGGTTTTTAGATTTTTAAGATGTGTTTTTAATGTTTGTTATCTTTTTGTATTTTTTAATGCTTTATTTAATGCTAAAAGTATTTTTATTTTCTAAATATGATTTTTATATTATATATAGTATAGTATAAGGTGTTTTAATGTGTTTTTATTGTATTATTATATTTTATATTTTATTTATCATGTATTATATACATATATGTAGTATATACAGTAGTAGCAGGGGTATATATGTTGTAAAACTGGGAAACCGAGGGTCCGTGTAGAATAACAAAAATTTGGAGGGCTTTAGTGCAAAATCAGTAGGAAGCTCGTGCCAATCACGTGATGGCAATTGCTTTGGGACCTGCTCGCAATATGCCCAACGTTATGCATTTGCACGCAAAATCACCAAACAATCACATGCTCATCCCGTGCTCGAGATGCTCAGTGATGTTGAGATTAAATCTCATGTGATGTCTCGAGTGGGGTATGCTCAATTCGTTCTTAGCAGTGGATTTTCCAGTGGTTTACTTTACCTCCGTATGTATTGGACTCAAAGCTACTGATGCTCAGCTCTGATTGCTGGTCTTCAATTTGTACATCTCGCTTTCTCGAATAAATGCTGCTCGCGTCATCCGGTTCTTCGAGTGAATGTCTCTTCGATCCCTTCCAGACGATGGTTCTGTTTTTTACAAGTTCGTCTCCACTTTCAGTTTTGCAATTCTTCGTCTCAGATGGTACTCCTCCAATCGTCGTCCCTCAAGGCCGTTTATGTAATTGGAACTTGGGTTTCCCGAGGTTCCTTTCTACATACTTTTTTCTTTCAATTCCTCAAATCAAAACCACTTCCAAATGAAAATAAAATATGATAGCTTGATTGAATTATATGTGATGATAAATGAATTTATTTTGATGTATATCCACGTGAGTTTAATCTTAACAAAAATTATATAAATATCTTTAAATGAGATTGAGACTCACCGCATATTTGAAAGCGTTTTTTATCAGGTGTGCCCCTCTGAGATATTGCAATATCAATTATGCTCATCTCTTTTTTGGAATATCAGTTGTGCCCCTACCTTCTTGTAAAATTCACAATTCTACCCTTTTGTAAGGTAAAGTAGGGACATAACTGATATTATAAAAAGGCAGAACTCTGAATTTCACAAGAAGGTAGGGGCACAACTGATATTCCAAAAAAGAGAGGGGCATAACCGATATTGCAATATTTCACAGGTGCACAACTGATAAAAATCCTATTTTAAATCACGCGGTTGAAATTTATGGAACATTAATTTTAATATTTTTATATTAGATAGATTATTTTGGTTAATTTCTCACATTCTAAAAATATAACGTGATAATCCATAACCTAATTCGAATGAGCTCTCTCTATATCATGTTAGTGGCAAATATATTCGTCGCTAATTTCGAGTACGAAAACTCGTTTCGCAACGAGTAATAACATCATTATATATTTAACAACGGTTAATTTAGCGAAGGATTTTGAAATAAACAACACTATAGCTCAGTTTTGTTGTAGTGAGTATTATTTGTAGCAGGACGTCAAGTTCATCTGACTTGGCTTTCAGTCAGTGATGATGTTTGGCAACATCTGTAAATGAAGTAGGTTCAATAGAGTTCTTTCTTATGTTATTACATAGTGGGTGTTTGCTAGTTGCCTAGGATTTCTTTTAGGAGATGCGACTCGTTGATCGAGTGTGCATGCCATGAATTATGGGTATATTTGGAGGAGGTTGAGTCATATAGGATGGTCCAATGGTGGTAGTTGGAATGGGGGAGGTAATGGAAGTGGTGAAGGTAGAACAGGAGTACTCGTGGAGAGAGGTGTAGGTATGGTAGGGGGTAATGGGAGTATGGGTGATGCTGAGGTTTGTGGAGATGGTTGTTAGGGTGGAGCATTAGGTTCGACCATGGTTCTGGCGCCAGTGTTGGAGCCGAAAGCATTCACTGCCTCTATCAGACTGAATGGCATTAATGGTGGTGTTGAATAGAGTCTTTATAAACATAAAAAAATGAGGGAAAATATATAATTTCATGGAAAAATCCCAAGTGAATCGGGAGCAATCATCAGTACAAGTAAGGACATAACGATGGCACTTCAAATTGCGATTGAGGGAGAGAACCAAACATCATAGTGTATTAAATTAAACAAACAGTGACTGCTGCTAAATATAGGCGATATTATGGTTTCATGAGCTTTTGCTTCCAAACAGGCAACACATTGGGATGGGCATTTGGAAGAGATAAGAGGAAGCTCCTTGGAATGATATCCGATTTGGTTCTATGTCCATCTCATGCATATATACGTAATAATTTTCCATTTGGTTCGTCATCACAATTTCGCCGTCAGATTTGTCATCACACGAGCAGTCATATGAACTTTCCAGTCTCATCATGCATGAATTATTTTAATTCGGCAACATGTATTTGAATACAATGGGCTCGTAACCACTGGTATATATTCTAAGGTTTATCCTTATGCTCTCCATCCTTGCAATTAATCAAAGGCTAAGGTCAAAGGGTAATTGGATGCAAAATTATTACAGATATCAAAAAATTAGATGTCGTCATGCAAACACATGGATGCGTGCGTCTTCATGCATGTATCTTGATTTGACTAGAATTATTAAGGAAGTTTATATCGAACACTCCTCCTGCGTTTGACTTCGTTTTCATGAGATGATGGGTCCCCAATTTCGGAGACCAATTTAAAATCCGTGACGTATAGGGACGACCGATTTGATGATGAATGTTTATAACTAAGACATGTGAGGAGTTCTTCGTCTTCGAAGTAGGATGCAAACGGTTACGGATATATTTGTAACCCATCTGTCACCGTATCCATTTTATACCGATTTTGACATCCGTATCCGTTTTAAAATGGATACGGATATGGATATCGTTTCGATATCCGCAAACATCCGTATCCGTATCTGTATATCCGTTTTCATATACAAATATAGTCATATATTTATTTTCAACCCTATATAGCATAATTCCGTACCTTCTTTTACCATATTTGTATAATTTTTATGATACAAACACATCTAGTAAATTAATATCCTATGTTTTCCATCTAAATCTTATATATTATGTCGATTCTATAAAGTATTTCTAACATTACTCGATCCAATCAGTATCCGTTTTACATCCGTATCCGTTTTTAAGGATATGGTAATATAGTTTTATTATCCGTCAATATATGTATCCGTATCTGTATCGTAATACAAAACGGATAAGGATATGGTAATACCTATATCCGTATCCGTATCCGACCGTTTGCATCCCTACTCCGAAGGATCCCTATTTGTGGATGGTTTTGTCCACCGTTAGAAAGAGTTCCATTTATATTGGTTTTTTTTTGCAATTGAGTGTTTTCCCGATTTTCTTTTGTATCGATGAAGGATCGATAAATGGATGGATACAGATAGATGTATGTGTTATCATATCTCTTTTACAATACATATGCCTTTAAATATGCCACTTTGACCATTCGTTATAACAAAATGGGTATATAGTGACGTTCTTTTAAAATCGTCACTATATATATATATATAGGGAAAAGGGAAGCTACACCGGGGGGTGCAGCCAACTAGCTACACCCGGGTATTTTTCTCATTGATTTTTGATTTTTTTCAAGGAAACTAATGGGGGATTTACTTAGTTTATTGTGTGGAATATGTGTTTCAAATTTCATGCAAAACAAACACTCCTAGCATGCCCATCTAGTTATGGTCAATTTCAATAATTCTGAAACCGTTAAAATGTCATAGCCTTGATGGAGATGATAGAAATGTCGAATTTAGTTGAAATTGGTATGATATCATGATGATATATAGTGATTTAAATCCCCCTAGGTTTCATTTCAAAAACACAGAAAATCAATGAAAAAAATGGCCGGGTGCAGCTAGTTAGCTACACCCCCGGGTGCAGCTTCCCCAGCCCCATATATATATATATATATATATATATATATATATATATATATATATTATGTTGCAAAATATATGATGACTATAGTATTCGTTACTATATGATTTTTCTATACTTGAAATTAGTCGTTGTTATTTCTCGGTATGTTAGCTACTTGTCGTTGAATTTTCACTTCAAAATTTAGCCATCATATATTAGCCGGGGTAAATTAAGAGAGTTGCGTTAGGTAGCTGACAATCAGTGTAAAAGTGATTAGATTTTTAAACATGAATTTAAGCAGAATTTGGCTACGATTTGTTAAAATTTTGAGAAATACCAACAGATAAGTGTTGAATGGCATAACATTTGTCACTAATTTCTAGTATAAAGTAATTTAACAATGTATAACATTGCCATTATATATTTAACAACATATGATAAAGTAACGGATTTTAGCAAAAACATAACTATAAAACCTTTTTATTTTATTTTTTTGGTGTGTAAGATTTTCCAATGTATTAATGTAAAATAGGAAAGTATACAAGGGCAAACCCCGCTGAAGGGTTTACTTTCAAAAGGTGAGAAGTTACATACATGCATGATTGACTAAAGGAAAAACACTTTCAAGGCGCTGATTACACCGAGTCGGCTGTGGAACCGGAGGAGGCAAAAATCAGGATCAGATATTAGTTCTCTAGATATTGTACTGCAGGCACTATAGAGCGGGCCGCTTTTTGTGGCGTGGATGAATAACCAGAAGTCCATCTTTGATTTCTTTCTCTCCAAATTTCCCAAAAAGAAGCGGCAATTATCATGCAACGAAGTCGAGGTAAGTGACCGTCAGCAATGCGAGTGATCCACTCCGGAGTTTCCACCATATGATCAAAAGATATCCAACTAATATCAATATCTAATGCATTGTAAATGAAACAAAGAGAGTTAGGATATTCTAGTCCAACTTGGTAATCCTCGTAGACTGTGATCAAGGCCTTGCAAATATACAATTAATTGTCATCTCATGACATCATGATCGAAAAATCGACTTAAATTGACCGAGATTTTTTTTATTCTGTCACGGTATAAGTCGTTGCTAAATATGCAAAAGAAAGGAAATCACAAATCCGAAGTTTCACAGCAGCCAAATGGGTGTACAGTGATGCGTTCTAAAAATCCGTAATATATCGTCAGAAAATATTATTCAATATGTAATTATCTTTTATACATGAAAGTAACAATTAATGTCATATTCGTCACTATAAAAAGATCTCCTCATTGTTATTTTTCGAAATTTTAAATAATCATTGATTAGATTTTCATTTAACGATAATCGAAAATCGGCTAAATTTTCGAAAACAATAACAAATAAGCATGACTATATGCATCATAAGTTCATAGTTAATGATTAAAAATAGGTAATTTCAAGTATAAAAATAATTTTGCAATGAATATCGTAATTGTTACAAAAAGATCTCTTCATTGTTATTTTTCGAAATTTTAGCTAATCATTGATTAGCTTTTAATTTAACGACAATCGAAAATTGGCTAAATTTCGAAAATAATATCAAATAAACATGGTTATATGCATCATAATTTCATAGTTAATGATTATAAATAGATAATTTCAATTATAAAAATAATTTCGCAATGAATATAGAAATTGTTAGATAATTACAATCTGACAGTTCTATTTTTTAAAAAAAGATCATCGTACACCCATTATGTTGCACTAATACTATGTTATTGTTAGCCGAAAGTCGCTTTGAAAATGTTAGAAAAGAAAAGAGCCCACTCATGTGTTTAGTACCACATAGGGGAGCGGTCACTATTGGGTCTGTCCGTGGGGCTATATAAGGAGCCCCACACCCATGTACTCATTGAGAAAAAGCAATGAAAAACACGCCCCTTTGAGGACTTCTCCCGTGATTTCATCCTGCTCCTAACAAAGTAGGGTTCCACGTTAAATCTCGTATTCTTCGTTATTTTTTATCATTTTTCCATGTCCGCTTCCGCTAGTTCATTTTATAACAGAAATATAGCAAAGCAATTACCACGAAAATAAGTCCTCGGGGAATGTTAGACTTTGCATTGGATTGACGTGTGAATGGAGAATTGGCTGTCAACCATAAATGAGAAGACGACTTTTGCGGCCATTCGTCAACGCCACCTAAAGTTGCGTTGAATTGCTGCGAGGTCCATTAATTAAAGAAGCGAGAAAATTACAGAGTTTTTTTATGAAAAGGCAAATTACAAATCGAGGCAAGAAAAAAACTATTTAATTAGTCAGTGTGAATTTGTGTCTCTGTCCTTGTAAATGTTGGGCTTAAATATTTTTAAAACTTATTATAACAACGATTATCCGTTGAATTTTCCATAACAAAATTAGCAGATGCTAACTCTCAGCAATGTAACAAGAAAAATCAACATATATTTTTTTAAATATGTAAGATATATTAACTAATATTAATTTATCCGTTGTTATCGGTCAAATTTGTTGCACCAAAATGAAGAATAAGCTTTTTCACACTATTCATTGATCGTAGGTCTCTCCTGTCAAGAAAAAATAACTACAACTTATTGGTGGAGCATTGGGTTGGATCGGCCCAGACTCAGCTCTGACTTGACCCGTAAAAGTCTGGATTCGACCCGAATCAGATGTACAAATGGATCGGGCCTGGGATTTTATTTTTTTAAAAATATCACGAATCGAGCCAAGCCCAATTAGAACCCGATGTACAAATTGGGCCGGATCCAAGCCCTCATATTTCAGAATCACGCTCGGACCATATGCTACCATCTTTTAATAGTTTATAGTCTAACAAACTTTTGTCATATGCTATTACTAAATTAAATTCCGTCACGATTCGATCACATGGAAAATAATTCTACAAAATCTTTTCAGATTTCAAAAATCCACGTACAACAATCCACACGTAATTCATATTAGAACCAAACTGGAGGACATACAATATTTCCTTCGTCTATGAATAGTAATATTATATCATAATAGTACATCCAATATTCATGTATTATGAATGAATTATAAGGTAACAATAAATTAGAATCAAAGTGCTACTTCATGGAGCCAAAATAAGTGCAGGACGAGCCCATCCTAACCCCGAGCCCAGACCGAACTCGAGCTCGATCCCGCGGGTCTTGGGTCGAGCCAGGGTCCTCAGTTTGCTAAAAAAAGCATATCTTGGCCTAAGGCCCTGATGAATCCACGTTTCATCATCTTTATTCTATCATTTTGGCATTAAAAACCTTAGTAAATGCGTGTAAATAGGCTTAATTTAGGCGTTTTAGCATTCATGCATCATTGTGTAAATATTGTATAAAATGCGATTTTTAAAGCCAAAATTATAGAATAAAAAAGAAAAGAAAAAGAATAAAATATTGTAAATATTTTATGACCCGAAATTTCGAGACCTAGGCATCTCGATGACTAGGTCGACAAGGAATAAAGTAGGGGGAGATAAGAGCCATTTATACAGTAAAAATACCTTCTATTTAATTCATTCTTTATTCATTTTGGGACCTATTTATGGTTCCACTTTTTACACCTCAAATAAAGAAAGTATGTACATAAAAGTTGTATATAATTAAATAAATAAAAATACAAAATTAATTTCACATAGAAATAATGTACAAATAAAAAGTTATGATTTGAATAAGATTCCAGAATCCCAACTTCTCAGACATGTATCTCGCAAATAAAAACTCGAAACGCAACAAACTCACCTTTAACTGTATATAATTTTAAATAAGCTATTTAATGAAGGTGGTTTCGCATTTGGCAGAGCTACGGTTTGAAAGTTGAGTTTTGGACCCCTATTGTATACTTGTACAGATTAAAATATTCATTCTATTTATTATTCTTTATTTTCATAATTTTATATTTTTATAATTTTGTAAATATTATTTGTAATATATTTGTACATTAAAATCAGAATAAAAACACAAAGGAAACACAAAATAAAATACATGTATTTATTACATAGGTATAATACCTATAAATATACCTACAGAATTAATACTTCTATTTTATTAAGTATATAAAATACCTCAGAAAAATAAAATGAAAATATATTCAAGTGTATAAAAATGTGTTATAAATTTATAAAATAATAAAAATAAATAAATTAACTAATTATACAAAATAAAAATAAAACAATAAAATATATAGATAAAGATACCTATAAAGGGTATAAATAGTAACTTGTAATTTTGTACCTCTAAAAAATAAATAAAAATCATCATAAAATAATTTATAAAATAAAAAAATTATTATTTAATAACTAAAATTAATAAATTTAGTTACTATTTTTTTAATGATTTTACAAATATTTTTCACCAAGGTTTTTCTCGTTGGTCAATGTGCACCAACCTGCTTCCTTCCTTGGTTGACCTCGGTCAACTCTCTGACCGAGGTCTGTACAGTGTCAGATCTGAGTTTTTTGGCGTTTTCTCCGAATTTTGGAGGTCACACCTTTCACTATTTCCTGTCGAGTTCTTCACGACTTTTCTTCCTCGTGGCTTGAGCATACACGTCCATGTCTTGTATTGTTCTTTGGAGCCACGATTCGCTCAGTCCACTTCGATCTTTGAGCCCTTGCGCCACTCATTCAAAAAGCCACCTAAACCTTCCTTCGACTTTTGAACCCTCTTTTGTCCCTACTTTGGTTCTTCCAATGAGCTCAGGACCGGAGGCTATGACAGGGCATCCTCCAGCTCGCGCGCGAGGCTCAGGTGAGGACCAAGGAGCGGCTCCACCACCCATCTCCGGCCTCAGCCGTGAGGTCTATCTCGTTGGCTTGCCAGCCAATTTGAGGTCATTTTTACTGTTTTGCTTGCATAATATTTAGGGTTAACCTTAGGTTTTCTATTCGTGCTTTTCATTTCATGTTTGATAGTTTAATCACCTTCAGTCGTAGTTTGCCAGAGCTTAACTCCGAGGAACCTCAACTCACGCTATTCACAGTCCCCTCCCCTTCATTTGCTTTCAGAACCTTCTTCTCGTTGTGCGTGCTTTTTCCTTGCAGGTTCTAGGAGCCAAGAGACTCCATCTGGAGTCAAATTTTGCAAGAACCGTGGTACTTGGGCCCCCTTTTCGTCTCCGACCTCGTGGTTGCGCTCCGGTGCTCGCCGTGCAATTTCGGTGCCGCCGCCGGGTCAGGGAACCTCCCAAGAACGTCGTAGGACAATTTTGGACCTCGAATAGCTTTGGAGGAGGAGCACGCTCAGAGAAGACCCCCCTGGCCGATGTTCATCCGTGTTCATCCAATGGGGCTCCCAGCCGTTGATCTGCTCCTGTTCTTCCAGCTGCTTAATCCACCGTCGGGTCACGCCCATCCTACAGCCGTTGATCTCCCTTCAAGCATCTAATCTGGGCCGTCATCAGCCGAAGGGGTATCGAGTATCGTATGTGCGACACGTGTTTACGTGACTGATTCAACATCGTCCGATCCGCCAAGCTTTGGGTATTTTGCCGTATTCACCCCGAGCAATTTTGTATTTGGATATTAATATTTAAACTTCCCTCGACCTTTAATATCTTTTTGTATTATTTGCGAAGTTGACCCCAAACTCCCATTATTTGCATTTAGCCCCTCGCCAGCTTAGCTCACGTGCTTGCGCACGCGGGCATGGCTATTTTGTGGCGGGGTCCTCGGATGCTTTGAAATTTGTATTCAGCCCGCAAACTTTTTTAAATCAGTTATAAATTTTGGTGAAATTTACACTACATGCCCCTAATCTTTTTGCATATAACGATAATGCCCCTGTCAGGGCCCAGCACTTTGAGGAGGAGGGCGACCGGCGGAGGAAGCGGAAGGGGGGGGGGGGCGGAGACCCGGTGAGAGTCATCCTGGCGGACATAAGCACATGGGGGCGGAAGGGGAAGAGGGAGTGAGCAGTGCAACAAGAGGAGGCTGGCATCGCGAGCGGGAGGGAGATCACTAGTAATCGGGCTATCCCCTGGGGTAACCTGGTTTACCCCCCTCTTTTCATGGAATGGGATTCTATCACAAATATAGTAACATCACATCACATTCTTTATTCCAACCCCCTCCAAGCCTCATAACCATCCCAAACAGCTACTATTCCAATCAGGTTACCCCAACCCATCCCAACCCAGCAACAAAACAGACCCGAGGGGGGGGGGAGGGGGGGTGTTGGCGGCTAGCGTGGGTTGGAGAGCCGCTCGAGCAAGAGTTCGGGGGTAGCAGCGTCGGAGGGGACAGGGTAGGGTTAGGGGATTGGTTTTCAGTGGGGAGAGGGGGCGGGTCAGATATTGGAAATCTTGCCCCAAAATTTTTAGGTTGTTGGTCCCCTTCCTTCTTTGGAACTTAGAATCAGTTCAATAAGTTTGGAGAGGTACTGATAGACCCCCAAATATATATAACGATATTTGAGCGGTGAAGTCTATGGCAAATTACAAATCGAGGCGCGAAAAAACTATTTAATTAGTCGTCGTGAATTTGTGCCTCTATCCCTGTAAATGTTTGGCTGAAATATTTTTAAAATTTATTATGACAACTACTATCCGTTGGATTTTTCATCAAAAAAGATAGCAGACGTTAACTTAACAACGTTACAAGAAAAATCAACGTAAAATTATTATTCTATGATTGGCAATTTGGCAACCGATACGATACTCGTTTGTAAATATAGAGAATCAGGCCATGAATACTATACGTTATTATATTTTTAACTACGTAAGATGTGTTAATTAATATTGATTTATTCGTTATTATCGGCCAGAATTGTTGCAGTGTATGGACTTAAATTTCTTATTTCTTCATATCGGAGCAACATTTTAGTATGAAGTCAAATTGAGGAATAAAGTTTCCCATACTATTCATTCATCGTAAGCCTCTCCCGTCAAAAAATAAATAAAAAACTACAACTTATTTAAGATATTATCTAAGATAACTCCCTTTATCCGTCTTTATCCTTCCATTCCTACCAAATAGAGAATATCAAAAAACTACCATTTATCTCACCTTAGTATCATCTCCCTCCAACCGAACAAAAACTCTACATGCATAACAATATTTCACGGGGAGATTTGAAAAAAAAATCAAAAGAAAACATGAATATTAATGTCTTATTTGTAGCAACATCTCATAATAAGATACGGAGGTCAGGTCGGTTAATTTCTTATCAGGCCTCAGAGGGTTAGAAGAGGCAAACCCGGAACAAGAAGATGCAGGGGCTACAGAGAAGGAAGCTCGCATAGACCTGGTGGTTGATCTTCAGCCTGCTACGGGGTTAAGGGAGGAGATGGCTTCAGAACTGAGATGCCTTGTCGGAAGAGGAAGAGATGAAGGAAGCTTGGGGCCCTCGGGATCTTCTGACGCATGGGATCCGGTGGTCGGTTCTAGCAGCGGTTGCCTCGTGGAGAGATTAGAGGCCGACGCGGTGATTTCCAACGAGGAAGAGAGTGGTGCATCTTTTGGGAGAGGGGTGGTGCGCCTTGGGGAGAGGGCTGAGGCCGGTTCTTCCAAGCAGTTGCAGCGTCGTGAAGGGGTTGTTGAGGAGGGGTTGGGGATTGGTCTGGGAGGCGAAGGGAGAGTGTTAAAGGAGACGGAGGGGCGGCAGTAGGGAGTGGTGGGAATTGTGCAGGCAGGGGGGCAGCATTTTGGATGGTACTTCGAGCGAAAGCCGCGGGGATGGAAGAAGAAAGGGAAGAGATGGTTTTTGGAAGAGGCAGACCGGAGTCTGGAGCGGGCCGAAGTCTTATGTTCTGTGGGTGCGGAGGAAGAGCCATGGTCGCCTATCAGGAAACCCAGTTTTTTTTAGTATGCGCGACCGGAGTTTCATAGAATGCTTGGGAATAGTACCACCCCGTGGGAAGTCTAAATTTGTTCCCTCATGAAGGTTATCTCTTGGAACGTAAGAGGGTTGGGCCGTCCCGAGAAACGGTTAAGGGTCAGGAATTTGATTAGCGAAACTCATGCGGATATAGTGCTTCCGCAAGAAATAAAGCTTTTGAGGTCTGGGGAGGAAGTGTGGCGAGGGCTGGGTGGTGGCACTTGTTTTGATTTCGCATAAGTTAAGGCTCAGGGAACAATAGGTGGGCTCCTGACTGGATAGAGGAGGAGTGACTTTGACAAGCTGGCAGAAAAGGTTTCTTTATTCTCGTTGTCTGTACAACTGAAGAGGAAAGTGGATGGGTTCTTGTTTACTGTGACCAACGTATATGGTCCTACGGGTTCAACGCCAGGATGTTAGGTTACGGATATCGCAGAGGTGGGGGCTGACAGAGATGAAGGTATTTGGCTAGTCGGAGGAGACCTAAATATTACTTTATTACCATATGACAAGCTGTTGAGAGGGGGTGGAAGAGACTCGGGATCGGAAGCTTTCAGGAACCAGATGCATGCCTTGGGACTGACGATCATTGATGTGGCAGGATGTGCGTACCCTTGGCGGAATGCTCGGTCCAGATCCCGGCTGGATAGATTTCTTATTTCCACAGAGGGAGTGGATCTTTTCCCCCTTTCCTGGGCATGGGCGTTGCCTCGTGCACATTGAGACCACACACCAATCCTCTGGTCTTTAAAGAGTGGAAGCAACCCAGATCCTTTTTCATATTTGAACAAGCATGGCTTTTGGAAGAGGGGTTCAAAGATGAGGTGGTTGCACGTTGGAGGGGGTGGCAAGTGGAGGGTTTGGTCGTGGCTCGTCTGGCAGCCAAGCTGGCATTGTTAAAGAACTTCTTAATTGAGTTTGGCCGTGGAGTGAATGCGCAATGAAGGGAGCGGAGAAATGAGGCACAACATGGAGTAGTAAGACTAGATGGCCTGGAGGATCTGAGGGGATTGGAACCTGAAGAGGTGCGAGAAGGGGCAGGGCTGCTAGAAGTGGTACATCTGGAGGATAGGAAGGAGGAAGTGGAATGGAGGCAGAGATCCAGGCAAAAGTGGCTGTGGGAGGGGGACTCCAACACGAGGTATTTCCACTCAATGGCTTCCGGCAGGAGGAGGAGGAATTATATACAGTGTATGGAGGTAAGGGGGGAAAGGGTGGTGGGGGACGCAATGCTGGGGTGGGCGCTCAAGGAACATTTTGTGGAAGTATCGAGGAGAAAGCAAGGTGAAGGGTAGGGATGGCGTGGAGCAGGAGTGAAGTCGGTGTTGGATGAGCAGGCGCTTAGTCTGGAAGCACCCTTTACAGAGGAGGAGGTATAAAAATCCAGTTTGGTGTTTGAATGAAGATGGGGCACCGGGTCCGACGGCTTCCCAGTGAGGTTTTACAATGAATTTTGGGACCTGCTGAAAGAAGAGGTACTAGATGTAATCAATGAATTCAGAGAGGGAAACAGGGGCTTCGAGAAGGTTAATCAGGCGCTGCTATTCCTCCTGCCCAAGAAGGAGAACCCACTTCGGGTGGAAGTTTATAAGCCAACCGCGTTGTCGAATGCAATATATTTGATAGTGGCAAAAGTGTTGGCAAACATACTGCAGCGGGTTCTAGATAGTGTCATTATGCAGAATCAATCTGCCATCATCCCTGGACGATAAATGGCAGACATGCTAGTGATGGCATCTGAGATCTGCCTCCAGTGGCGACGGGAGAACAAGAAGGGGCTGAAGTGGAAGATCGACTTTGAAAAAGCTTATGACTATGTAAACTGGAATTTCTTATGGGTATCGCTTCGTCGACACGGCTTCTCTGAGCTTTGGATAGCCTAGATGAAGAGGTGCGTAGCGACCTCGTCTTATGCTATTCTGGTAAATGGTAGGCCGAGAGGGGGATTTTTCCAACATCAAAGTGATGTGAGATAAGGATGCCCATTAGCACTGATGCTCTATGTGTTGGCGGTAGACGCCTTAGCAGTGATGTTCAAAAGAGCAGTTGACGAGGGGTGGTGTGGAGGCTTTAGTATGGGAGATATCTCGATTCCACTACTTCAATATGCTGACGACACAAAGATTTTTTTGGACGGAACAGAAGAAATGGACAGAAGGGTGAGGCAACTAGTGGAGATATTCAGCAGCATTTCAGGACTCCGGATCAACAGTAATAAGTCAGTGGTAATTTAGTTTGGGTTGGAAGTAGATGAGAGTAGAAGAAGATCTGCGGTTTTAGGATGCCCACTGGGTGAACTCCCAATCTCCTATCTCGGGTTGCCTCTTGTGGCAGGTAGACTCAAAAACAAGGAATAAGACATAGTCCTTAGGAGATTCGAGCAGAGACTCGCGGGATGGAAGGTGGTTACCCTTTCTAAGGGTGGGAAGCTAATTCTACTAAAGCACGTGCTTTCGGCAATTCCTATTTTCTTCTTCTCAACAAGACTAATGCCACCAGGGGTCAAAAAGAAGATAGAGGTAATGATGAGGAACTTTTTCTGATCAGATGGGAAACAACATTGGAGGAGCTAACAAGGCAGAAAAATGAAGGAGGCCTAGGTATTCGAGATGTGAGTTGCATGAACAAAGCACTGCTGGCAAAATAGGTGGTGTAGATTTGGGGTAACACAGATAGATTGGCTATCAAGCTTCTGCATGTCATTTATGAAGTCAAAGGTTCCCTAGAGACAAGAAGATTGTGGTTTGAATCTTCGCTTTGGAGCGGGGTTCGTGACATTCTACCACAGCTCAGGCCGGTAATGACACCAAAGGTGGGCACCACGACGATTTTTCATTTTTGGTTGGACAACTGGACGGGTGATGGATTATTATGTGATAGGTTCCTGATGAATCCCACTTCATCACCCTTTATTCCTTTATTTTATCTAGAAACTTGAGCAAAATGCCTTGTAAATATGTATAAATATCATAAATTGCCAAAGAACATGCATCTGGTAAATATGCATAATTAGCATGATTTTTG
Organism: Ottelia alismoides; assembly: GCA_037367405.1. NCBI lineage: Eukaryota > Viridiplantae > Streptophyta > Magnoliopsida > Alismatales > Hydrocharitaceae > Ottelia > Ottelia alismoides. The sequence goes on from JAZKJV010004844.1 coordinate 37,891, forward strand.
CCAAAATAAAGGAATAAAGAAACACAAGAAAAAGAGGGAAATATTTAGAATAAATATTGAGCAACCTAATCCCAAGGGAGGGCTCAGTACGGGCCTGACCGCAAAAAGAACCAAGTAGAGAGAGATAGGGAAGCTCATGTGTGTATATATACCTGTACATAAATAAAAATATTTTCCTCTAAATAAAACAAAATTACATTTATGTGAATATGTATATATTTGTAAATATTAAATTAAAATAAAATTGGGAAGAACAAAACAAAGATAAAAATAAATAAAAATGCCCTTCATAATTGTATATATGCCATGAACATAGATTCACTCACTCATTTATTATCACCTTGTAAATAAATAATTAAAATTCAATAAAAATATGCATATATTCCACATTTTATGATGTAAATAAATAAAATAAAAATTAGAAAAATGAAAATAAAATAAAAAAGAAATAACTTAAAAAATTCAAAGTCCACCTTGCATATATACCATGTATGTACATAAATAAAACTATTTACTTCACCCTTATAAATAATTATTAAAAATAAAATAAAAATACCCTATTATCGAATTTTATTCTATAAATAAATAAAATATAAAATGTGAATAATTATATAAAAATAAATAATTAAAAATCAAACATTAAAAATACTTATGTATATACATGTATATAATAATAATATTTTGTAAATACCTAAATTTTATTTCAAAAAAATAAATAAATATCACAAAAAAATAATTTAAAAATAAAGAAACGTTTTTCATGTTTTAACTTTTTTGAAATTCAGCCATTTATTATTTTTTATTGAATTATAAAATATTTAATAAATCCTGAATTATCATTGGTCCACGGGGGATTGTTGACCCCCGGTCAACTCTCCCCCTGGACCACATCTGTTCCGGATCCGCGCCCGACCCGCTTTTCTCCAAATTTTCCCCACTCGATCCGATCGCCAAATCTCCAAACCCCGGGTCCTGATTAGAGATACATCAATCGAGATCCGCGCTCGGTGGTTTTTCCTCGGGGTCCGAGCTCCAACATCCATGCCCGATCCCTTCTTCTCGGACCCCTAGTCATATAAAGTTCCACCTCAGCCGCTCTATTCACGCTATCTTTGGCCTCGTCTTCCATTCCCAGGAGCTCCATTCTCTTCCCTAGAGTGACAGCTATCGAAGAGGAGTGTTGCAGCGAGGAGGGAAGGTCCCAGCCACTGATCCGGCGAGCTTCTTCGTTGCGCCGCCGTGAGGAGCGCCCGAGCCTCTATCCCGACGAACCATTGAGGCGATGACCCCAGGAGCCTCCTTAGCCCCAGCCCAGTCGACTGCAATCACTAGGTAGACCCAATGCTTCCTAGTTTCCTTGAATCTTTTATTACGCCCAATTAGCCTGTTCACCATCGTCGGTCGATTCCCACCACCTCCGTCACCCTATCGATCATCAGACTCGACCATCATGACCACGAGACCTCTCCTCACATTCTGCACCCACTAACACCCCATGTCTCGCCCCGGAGAAGGTCCTCCACCCTCCTCCACTGTCGCCTCGCCGGAGGGTGTCTCCCCGACGCACATACTCGCCCATTTCACCCCTAACTTGGTCGAGGCAATTTTCCCTCAACCAAGGAGCTGTTCTGTGCACCTTGCAGGTCGAAGGAGGCCCATCTGAGGGCACAAACGTTCATCCACAGCAGCTCCCAGCCTCCGCCATCGCCAGGTGACGAGCTGCCCGATAGACTAAGGTAAAGTATCTCACTAAGGTCGTTGTGACCTCAGTCACTCGGGACTCAGAGCTCAATCAAGAAAAAGAATCAGACCGCCAATCAGAGATAGAAATCGATAAAAATCAAAATAGCGGTCTTGCTATGATATTAACCTGGTATAGCACCCAGGGTCGGTCTCGAGGAGCACGAAATGGCCTTGCGGCCTACGAAGTAGTCAACAATGAATAAAAGGCAAAAACAAATATTTTGGTGGTTTTTAATATTTTTTATATTTTTTGGGACTTTTAATAATGAGAAAAATAAGAAAAAGACAACTACAAGCACATTCAACAATTTATTTAATCACTCTAAAAAGGTCCAAAAATTCCAAAAAAATATTTTTAGGTTTTATGGATTTTTTATTGTTTTTGATGAATTTTTGAGGATTTTATAATTTTTATGGAATTTTCTAAAAATGAAATAAGGCTGAAACAAAAGAACACTGTCCAGTCAGGCTAGGAGGACTAATTTAAAATATAAAATGGTCCTAAAAGAGCCTGAAGGTATTTTTTATGAGAAGTAGAAATAATAAGGAAAATCCAGAAAAAGAGTTTATTGTTTTGTATTTTTCTACTATTTTTTAGAATTTTTATGAGTTTTAAGGGGTTTTTCAATTTTTAGGGTTTTTATATATCCAAAAATGGCCAAAAATGCACAAAAATTCAAACACACAAAAATTAACAACTCCTAATTTTTTTAGATTTTTTGAAAGAGTTTAAATTTTTTTTGGATTTTATAATCTGAACAGACAGAAAAAACAAGGGTTTTTGAATTTTTAAAAATACTAAAAAGCCTAAAGAATGTACCAAATTTTAGTGAAAATTCTACACAGTGGCAGGAGACAGTGTCCAATTTTCACAAAATTTGTACTTGATTTGGTATTTTATTAAAATCAAACAAAGGCTCACAGTGCACAAGGACCTAAATGCAAGGAAAATAAATTCCAAGGGCCTAAAAGTAACAACTCCAAAAGGTAGGGGGTCCTCGTGCAAATTCTCAAAAATCCCACGTGCGTTGCACGTGTTCTGGGCATAGAGGGACCAAAATGTAAGAAAACTTACTTCCGAGGACTTAGTAGCAACACGTGCTAAAAGTCCAGGGAAGAAGTCGCAAATAACTCCAGAATGTTCAGCACATGTCAAATAAAACCACGCACAGGGGTACGGATGTAAATATCAAAAACTATATTTCATTCATTAACACGCAGAAACTACAAGCCCATACAATGCAAATATCCCAGAAAATCACGTATCGATGCACATGTTCCACGTAGACAGGGGTATAAATGCAAATAAAATAAGCACGAGGTCCTTAATGCAAAATATCCAGAATAAAAAGAACCTAACTAAATATTTACAGGATTACAAAGTAAATGCAAAACAGGAGGGGGGCTAAGTGATATTTACCCCTTATTATCCGAGGGCTGGAGGCGCGCCATGTGTAGTATCCAACGGCTGCAGGGCGCTGGGCCTCTGCAAAGGAACCTCGGCTCTGATCCGACGGCTGAAGGTTCGCCATGTGGAGTGTCTGAAGGTGGCTGATCAAGGCTAACCCTTCGTCTGGAAGGACGGTGAAGATAACGCCACGTGTAGATTCGACGAATGCGGGTATAGGGGCGCCTCTTCGTATAATTGTGCGGTCCAGATCAAATCTGGGCCTCCGGGGACGAATGAACAGCAGGGGAGGATCCCGGAAGAACTCCTCGCCGGCGAGCTTCGCCGGAGCAATGCTGGTACGCTGGACCTCCTCAGGGGATGCAAATGGGTGGAACAGGATCGCCAAAGCCTCCCGCGGATGAAGGACTCCTCCGATGACGCCAAGGAGCTCCAAGGAGCTCGGGCGACGACGACGGAGCTGGGCTCCTGTGCCTGGATGTCGAGGTCCTCAGATGGACCTCCTCTAACCTGTAAAACAACATAGAGAGCTCGTTGGGTCGAGGGTAAAGTGCCTCGACCAGGTTAGAGGCAAAATGGGTGGCTAGTGCGTCGGGGAGGATGATCTCCGGCGATGCGACGGCGAGGGAGATCGACTCCCAGTTCCGGGGCGAACTGGGTTGGATGGATGGGCGGAGAACGTGCGGAGGGGTACGGCGAAGATGATGGTCGATACAGATGGTCGGAACGATGGTCGGAATGGGACTAATCGATGAACGGCGATGAAAGATGGATTTGGGGCTAATCGAAAATTCAAGGAATATGGAAAGAATCGAAGCTACCTGATGTGCGGGTTCGACTGGGGATGAGCTCCTGGAGCTCGGGTCGTAGCCTCAAGGGACGTCGATGGCCTGAGGCTCAGGCGCAGCTCTGGGCGGCGCACGGCGGCGAGAACCTACCGGATCAGTGGCGGAGCGGTCCTCTCCTCTCTTCGACACTTGCCTCGCTCAGCTGTCACTCTGGGGAGTCTAGTGGAGGTCACAGGAAGAAGGGGCAACACCAAAGATGGCATGAAATGTGCGGTGGAGCTCGAGCTTTATACACTTGCAGGTCTGAGAAGAGAGGGTCGGGCAGGGTTCCGTGAAGCACGGATCCCCAGGCGGATGTGTCGGCGAGGATCTCGGATGCAAGAGGAAGGAATGGGACCCGGGGTTTAGCGAAATGGTGACGGGTCAAGCGGGGATAAATGGGACAAAACAGGTCCGGCGCTAGATCCGCGGAGGAAGAAGGTCCGCGGGGGGAGTTGACCGGGGGTCAACATCCCCCGTGGACCAATCAGATTATTCTGATTTTAAATTATTTGGAAATTAATTTAAAAATAGTAAATGACTTATTTTCGAAAAACTCCAAACATGAAAAATGTTTATTTATTTTCAAACTATTTTTGTGATTTTTATTTACTTTTCTGAAATATAATTTAGGTATTTACAAAATATTATTATTATATACATGTATATACATATGTATTTTTTTATTTTTGATTTTTAATTACTCATTTTAATCCAAATTATTCCAATTTTATATTTTACTTATTTATAGGATAAAATTTGGAATAATATGGTATTTTTATTTTGTTTTTATTAATTATTTACAAGGGTGAAATAAATACTTTTATTTATATACATATGTGGTATATATACAATGTGATTTTGATTTTGATTTTTATTTCTTTTTATTTTTATTTTATTTTTGTGATTTTTATTTTATTTATATACATTATGGAATATGGGATGAGAAAATATTTTTATTAAATTTTTCTTTATTTATTTACAAGGAGAAATAAATAGAGATGTGGTTTTATGTACATGGCGTATATACACAATGAAGAAGGAATTTTATCTCTTTTTATTTTGCTTTTATTTTTTCATTTTTATTTTGATATTTACATATATATATACATATTTACACAAATAACCTTTTGATTTTATTTAGAGGAAAATATATATTTTTTTTATTTATTTACATGTATATGTACAAACACATGAGTTGCCCGATCTCCCTCTACTTGGTTCTTTTTGCGGTCAGGCCCATGCTGAGCCCTCCCATGGGATTAGGTCACTCAATATTTATTCTAAATATCTCCCTCTTTTTCTTTAATTTCTTTATTCTTTTATTTATGCACAAAAACATGCTAATAATGCATATTTACACAATGCATGCTATTTGACAATTATTATTATTTACAGGAATATACATGTGTTTTGCATAGGTTTTGTAGCTAAAATAAAAGAATAAAGAGTAATGAATGGGTATTCATCACCCCCTATACTTAACTTTGCTAGTCCCTTAGCAAACACTTATCTGAAAAGAAGTGAAAAAGAAGAAGAAAAAGAAAAAGAGAAGAAAATGCATGGATCAATGCTGATTATTAAACTTGCCTTCATTAAATTGAAATATAGAGCTCGATCAGATCTTTGGATTATTAATGTGTTGGAACCTTATTTGGACTTAAGCTTAAAACCTAACAGCCTCTAGGTTCCACCAATCTATGGGCAAGACTCCTCAATAAACCAGATCAGAACAAGTCTACATACACAAACTCTAATGACCATGAATCTTTCCTTGTACGGTGTACGTGATATGTAGCTCCCCACCTCAGAAGTAACAAAGAAACAACCTCCCTCAACCTGGTAACTCTAATGCCTCGGTCTAGCAACTCTTTCCTCGAGAAGCGGGGTATTCCCTTCTAAGTTCAAGTTCAACCAGCTCAAGAAGAGGGGGAAGAAGAGAATGGACCATGACCAGTGTAGCCATGTATCCTTGGGATCTCTAACCAGTGTAGTTGAGTCTCCCGCTGCAAGCTTCATGAGATGAAACATGTATACCATCATCTTTGCTTATTTGCACTATATACACTCCGATGGGATTATTAAATTTTCAATCCGACCCACCACTTTTTTGGAGCTCTTTTCTTTTTGCATTTTTTTCATTGCATCTGTACATCATATCTACATGGTGCAGCATATATACACGGAGTTTTTCCTCTTGATCCAGTAGACTATCCCTCTTTTGAAGCGTTATTGCAACCCACGGCTTCTGTCTTTAGACTTCATAACCACCAGACCAAGTTGAGGTGCACTTCCTTCACTAGAAGAAGAAGAGAGGTTCCGTCTAGAAGTACTACCCTCATATGCTACACCAAGCCAAAGAAAACTGCCTCCTCACCACCTCATCCGTGGAGAGCTATGTGTAAAGTGCTGGTGCAAGTAAAGCCATTGTCTCCGAGAGTCATGTACTTAGGCTCATCAAGATGACATATGCTCATAGCCTAGTGGACTCAAAGAATTAAGTCACCATGGACCTGAAAAGCCTTACCCTTAAGCCCTATAAGGCTCCTCTTATTGGTAGGTGAATTAAGATCTTAATCAAGCTCCATTTGTCAATTTGATTCCAGGCTAGTTTAAATGTCAACTATGATCCAGGAAAAACTATACAAATATTTACAATGATGTTATTTACAAATATGCAATTTACAAATATTTATAATCGTGCAAAATTTTTGAAAAATGTTTGAAAGCATGGATGTATGCATGAATGCGAAGTTTTGCAAAATATTTACAAACATTTACACAAGGTTTTTGCAAACTTTTTGTTTTCAAAACATTTTACAAAAATTTTGTACTATATACATAGATTTTATTCTGAAAATATTTACAAATCCTTTATACAAATCATTTTACAATCATTTGTATAGAAATAATTTGTATAGATAAGTAGGTATGTGCAAGATGAATTTTATATACAAGGGAAAAATTTTCAAATTTTATGGATTTTAGCCATTTTTATTTATTCACACACTCACACAAAGTACGAGTTATGGCTAAAGTATATATGAAATATATATACACCCCCCTATACTTAGCTCGAACGATGTCCTCAGAGTGATCAAGAGCGATGAAGAAGACATAATTCGTGCTTAGCATAGGGAAGTGAAAAGGAATGGCTATATACAGAGATGAATCAAAGAATAGAATGAGGAGAACTCGGTGTTTTCCCCCTATACTTAGGATCAAATAATCCTAAGTATAGCAAGCTGTACATGAAGGGAAATCCGAGTGAAGAATGTGCAGGGTCTACCCCCCCATACTTAGGGTGAAATATCCCTAAGTATAGGCAGAAAAAAATGGGTAGATAGAATCAAAAGAATACTCGAAAGTCCTACATCCCCCCTATACTTAGGGTAAAGTACACCCTAAGTATAGCAAAATCATAAGATGAGAAAAGGGATGTGGGACTAAAGAATAGAGTGATATGGACAACTGGATCTATATAAGTCGGAAGATCAGTGATAATCAGGCGTGAGATGCAATAGATGTGAGTCAAGAGACCACATCTCACGCAAAGTGAATAGGGGCAACATCAACGACCCGCGGCTCATGATCTAGACATGGCTTGAGCCGCTGGTCGTTCACTCGAAAGTACTCTCAGAAGACAATTCAGATATGTCAATACTCCCATTGTCATGTACCTTTCTCACCAAATACGGTCCCTTCCATTTGCTCTGTAGCTTACCTGGGAATAATCTATGCCTAGAATCAAACAACCATACTCTCTGTCCTGGCTCAAACTACTTGTGGCTGATATGAGAATCATGCCACTCCTTCACTCTTCCTTATAATGTAGGCTGTTTGAAAAGGCGGTATCACGAAGCTCCTCCAGGGATGCTAACTCTACCCTCCTCTGATCTCCTACACTATATGGATCCAAAAGTATATTAGTGACTGCCCAAAGTGACTTATGTCTCAGCTCCACAGGTAAATGGCACGCCTTGCCATAAACGAGGAGAAAGGGAGATGTACCCAAAGGAGTCTTGAAAGACGTCCGATATGCCCACAAGACCGAGTCCAAAAGCTGTGACCAATCCTTTCGGTCAGGGCGGACGACTTTCTGTAATATAGTCTTGATCTCCCTGTTCGACACTTCAGCAAGACCATTCGTCTGAGGGTGGTATGGAGTGGCAACTCGATGGTCTATGCTGAACTCGCTAGCAAGGGCCTTTACCTTGTTGTTGACGAAATGAGACCCCCCGTCTGATATCAACATTCTAGGCACCCTGAACCGTGAAATAATATTCCTCCTCAAGAATATGCAAACAGTCCTAGCATCTACGGTTCGGGCGGGGATGGCCTCAACCCAACGACTCACATAATCCACGACCAACAGAATGTACTCAAATCCCTGACTCCTAGGGAATGGACCCATGAAATCGATGCCCCATGCGTCAAAAACCTCACAGAAGTGAATGGGCTACATCGGCATCATATCACGCTGTCCACAAGTGCCCATCCTCTGACAGTCAGTACACCTCTTCACGAACTCATCAGAGTCCTAGAAGAGAGTAGGCCACCATATGCCGGATTGGAGCACTTTCTTTGTCGTTCTCCTCCCTGAGTGATGTCCTCCTGCCTCAAGATTGTGGCAGTAAGTAAGGACGTCGTGGTGCTCCTCCTGAGGAATGCACCGAACCAGATACTATCCCCTCCCTCATGGTAAAGGACGAGATCCTCCCAATAGTAAAACTTGGCCTTCGCGAGGAAGGTCTCAAGTTTCTGCCTGGGCCAATCTTGTGGAACTTTCTTGACGACAAGATAGTTCACAATATCGACATACCATGGGAGTGAGGCGATAGCAAGGATCGCCTCATCTGGGAAGGTCTCACAAATAGGGTCAATCTGCTCAGAATCCTCAAGATACTCCAATCGGGAGAGATGATCCGCTGCCACATTCTTGACTCCAGGCTTATCCTTAATCTCTATGTCAAACTCTTGGAGTAGAAAGATCCATCTGGTCAATCTAGCTTTGGCATCCTTCTTTTCCATGAGGTACCTGATGGCGGTATGATCAGTAAAGATGGTCACTCTAAATCCGATAATGTACGATCTGAACTTATCTAGGGTAAAAACTATGGCTAGCATCTCCTTCTCAGTAACTGTGTAGTTCTGCTGCACGGCATCCAATGTACGGCTAGCGTAGTCAATAGCAAATGGGACTCCATCCCTCCTCTGTCCTAGCACGGCCCCTATGGCAAAATCGGAGGCGTCCGTCATGATCTCGAATGGGAGAGACCAATCAGGCGGCTGAAGGACAGGATCCTCTATCACACAGCTCTTGAGAGTCTCAAATGACGATAGGCACTTATCATTTACAAGGAACTCGATGTCTTTCGTCAGCAGATCAGTCAACGGTCAGGCAATCCTGCTGAAATCATGAATGAACCGTCGGTAGAAACCGATGTGCCCCAGAAAAGACCATAGCTGCCGCAAGTTGGACGGTGGATTGTGTTTGCTAATGACATCCACCTTGGCCGGATCAACCTCCATGCCCCTGTTGGAGATGATGTGGCCAAGCACCGTCCCTTGAGTCACCATGAAGTGACTCTTCTCCCAAGATAATACCAGGCGAACCTCAATGCGTCGCTGAAGGACTCGGTCTAGGCAGTCAAGACAGGAGTCGAATCCGTCGCCGTAGACCGATAAATCATCCATGAAGACCTCCAAGCACTCCCCCACCATGTCTGAAAAGATAGACAACATGCATCTCTGAAAAGTCGCAGGGGCGTTGCATGGCCCAAATGGCATGCGTTTGAAGGCGTATGTGCCGAAGGGACAGGTGAAGGTGGTCTTGTCTTGGTCCTCTGGCGCAATGGCCACCTGATTGTAGCCGGAGTACCCATCTAAGAAGCAGTAATGGCTCTTACCTGCCAGTCTCTCAATGATCTGATCTATAAAGGGCAGGAGAAATGATCCTTCTTGGTGGCATGGTTGAGTCGTCTGTAATCCACGCAGACCCGCCAAGAAGTGGGTACCTGGGTTGCAATCTCCTCTCCGGACTCCGTAACCACTGTAGTGATGCCCGTCTTCTTGGACACCACATGCAACAGACTGACCCACTTGGATTCGGAGATGGGGTAGATAAAATCTCCACCACTTCGAGATCTCCTTCATGACAACCTCTCTAAGATTCGGGTTCAGCCGCCGCTGGAACTCACGCGACGGCTTTGCGTCATCCTCGAGATAGATGTGGTAAGAGCAGCAGAGCAGGACTGATCCCCTGGAGATCTGCTACACTCCATCCTATCGCCTTGCGGTTCTTTTCAAGAACCCCCATCAGACGGGATTCTTGCTCTCCAGTCAAATCAGCGGAGATAATGACTGGGTACATCTCATGCTCACCCGCAAGGAACCTATACTTCAACGATACAGGTAGTGCTTCAGCTCTGGACAAACTGGTGCTGGCAAATCTGGCTTCTGAAGAATCCGAGTGTATGCTGCCAAATCTGCTCAGAAAAATGAGAACTCTCTCTCACAAATTGGATCTGGGGAAGGCTGCTCAACTGGGATATCTCTGCTCTGCATGGCATCAACCTCCTCCCTAGCTGTAGACTCAAAAGAAGTCAGATCAGGTATAAGCTCATCAAACTCTGCCCAATCAAAATCTGACTCCGAGGGATTTGTATCATCATCATCATCAAACAGCTCTGTCTCGTGGTCAAGAACTGAATCTACCGACTGAAAAGTATCCTGGACCAGGAATGCGCTCTCCAAGCTCTCCTTTGCTGGCGTCTCTGCATCAATGGTCTCTGAAGGTGAGAGGATGGCCTGTGCGTCTGGATCTGCCCATACTGCCTCGTCATCTGTGATCACAAAATCGCAGTCCTGGTGGATGTCTGGCCCTACATCTGTCATCTGCTTTGAATCGGAAGTAGTCTCTGAGCAAGCTGAATCTCTAACTCTGATGTCCTCGACCGTCTTTATTTGTACACTCTCGCCCTCGACGCGAAAGTATACCTTCCCGCTATCATGGTCGGTCACTGCCTTGGCTGTGGCCAAGAACGGGCGACCTAGAATGATGGGGGTATCGGTTACAGACTCAGGGATCTCCATGTCCAACACAACGAAGTCCACGGGGAATTGCAGGCCCTGAATCGTGACGACAACGTCCTTCAGCAACCCCTTCGTCCTCTTGATAGATTGATCAGCAAACTGAAGGACTGTCCTGCTCTGTCGTAGAGTGCCCAACTCGAAGCGATCGAGAAGGGCTGTCGGAAGTAGGTTGATCGAAGAACCGTTGTCTAATAGAGTGCGGTCGAACCTCTGCTCTCTGATGTGGCATCTGACATAAGGGGCTCTGGAATCTGGCCTCTTGGCCGACAAACGGTTCTGAATCGCGAAACACGTGGCTCTGGTCAGCACATGGATCTCTGAATGGTGGTTCCTCCTCTTCCTCCTAACTGTGGTCCTGTCTCTGAGTGATCTCTGGAGTAGAGGGATGTGCTGCAAGGCCTCCTGAAGAGTCAGCTGAATGTGGAATCGGTCGATCATCTGCTGGCTGAACTCTTCTTGCTGTCTCTTTTTTGGATTTTCTATTTTCTTCCCCTTTCCCATGTGGAGTGCTCTAGGGAAGGGGATCACAGGGTCCTTCTCAGATGAAGGACTAGGAGAGGGTCTGGGCTGCTCAAGCACGATAGAATCCACACATACATCATCATGCACCACAGGTGGATCGGAATAAAATAAACCCTTTCCTTTATTACCATATAAGTCCTGACATACAAGAATAGACGGAAAGACTACAGGACTAGCAGTAGTAGAAATGGTGGCATCAGCACCACCCTCGGCATGTCGACTCGCGACATCAGTACCGCGCTCTGGCTCGGCAACAATGGTGGCATCAGTACCACCTCCTCTGTCTGGTGAAGTGACAGCCTCAGTACCGTCGGTGGGATCAACATCCATGGTGGCATCAGTACCACCATCATCATCTCTCGCGGCATCAGTACCGCGATCCTCCTTGCCTGGCGCTCCTGAAGTAGCATGGAAATGTCGCTCAGACGAGGCACCGCTTGTTGGCGTCCTACCGCTCCTAAGTGTGACAAAATCAGTATCAAACAGATATGAAGACAAATCACCAAATCTATCACTAGGAGTGGCATACTCTGTGAAACTACCTGCTCAGACTTCCTCTTCAGGTTGTTCGGGTTCGGCTTAATCTGGGAAGGGATGGCGGCCTTCCCTCTCACTATCTCCCGCACCTCCTGGCGGAACCCATCCATCTCCCGTCTGAAGATAGCCTGCTGGTCAGTCAAGAGGCGGGCTATATCGTCTAAGGCTGGGTTCTCATAGGATGACCCATGAGAACCTGACGGGTGGTCTCGCTGGTAGTGAGGCTGCTGCTGCGGGTACGGGTACTGTTGTGGCTGGTGAGAGGGGTACTGTTGATGCTGCTGCTGAGGCTGATCATGCCTCCAAGAATGTCCATGCTAATAGGGACAAGGACCATACTGTGAAGACTGCTGCTACTGCTGCTGGTGTACTGGGGGCTGCTGCTGGTGATCTCTCTGATAGCCGTACTGGCCACCCTGACCTGACGGTTGTTGTTGGGAGCTGGCACCTCCGGCCGACCAACGGAATCCGGGATGGTCTCGTCGGATACCGGGCTGGGGTCGGTCGTGCCAAATCCCATTGACGTCTGATGAATACCCATTCATCACTCTTTATTCTTATATTTTAGCTACAAAAACCTTTGCAAATGCATGTACATGTCTGTAAATACAAATAATAATCAAAAGCATGCATTGTGTAAAAAGTAACAATTAGCATGTTTTTGTGCAAAAATAAAAGAATAAAGAGACAAAAAAAAAGAGGGAAATATTTAGAATAAATATTGAGCAACCTAATCCCAAGGGAGGGCTCAGCATGGGCCTGACCGCATAAAAACCAAAGTAGAGAGAGATAAGGAAGCTCATGGGTGTAAATATACATGTAAATAAAATAAATATATTTTCCTCTAAAAATAAAAAAATGGATTGTATTTATTTGTAAATATTTGTAAATATAAAATCAAAATAAAAATGTAAAAATAAAAAGAAAATTAAAAATCCCTTCATCATTGTATAAAAGCCATGTACATAGATCCCTTTATCTATTTATTTATCCCTATAAATAAATAAATTAAAATCCAATAAAATATGTACATATTCCACATTCCATAATGTAAATAAATAAAATAAAAATTACAAAAATAAAAATAAAATAAAAATAAATAAAATAAAAATCAAACCTACATTGTATATATACCATGTATGTATGTAAACAATAGTATTTATTTAACCCTTGTAAATAAATAATAAAAATAAAACAGAAATACCTATTTATTCCTAATTTTATGCTATAAATAAATAAAATATAAAATAGGAATAAAAATGAACAAAAATAACTAATTAAATATCAAAAATAAAAATCATATATTGTAAATATACCTGTGTATAGTACTATATTGTAAATACCTTATTTTTATTTTGAAAAATTAATTAAAAATCACAAAAAAATAGAAAAAAAATAAAATAAATAACTTTCATGTTTTAGGTTTTTAATAAATCGGCCATTTGCTATCTTTAATTCAATTTCTAAATATTTTCCACGTGGTTGATTCTGATTGGTCCACGGGGGTTTGTTGACCCCGGTCAACTTCCCCCGCGGACCCTCTTCCCTCGCGGATCTGATGACCGACTGATGAATCTACGTTTCATCATATTTATTCTATCATTTTGGCCTCAAAAACCCTAGTAAATGCGTATAAATAGCATTAATTCATGCATTTTAGCATTCATGTATATGTGTGTAAATATTGTATAAAATGCGGTTTTTAAAGCCAAAATTATAGAATAAAGAAAAGAAAAGAAAAAGAATAAAATATTGTAAATATTTTATGACCCGAAACCCCGAGACCTAGGCATCTTGATGAATAGGTCGACAAGGAATAAAGTAGGGGGAGATAAGGGCCAAAATACAGATAAAATACCTATAGTTTCTATTCATTCTTTATTCATTTTGGGACCTATTTTTGGTTCCACTTTTTATACATCAAATAAAGAAACTTTGTACATGAAAGTTGTAGATAATTTTATAAAGAAAAATACAAAATTGATTTCACAGAAAAATAATACACAGATAAAAAGTTATGGTCTGAATAAAAATCCAGAATCCTAACTTCCCAGACCCGTATCTCACAAATAAAAACTCCAAATGCAGCATACTCACCTTTAATTGTATATAGAAGAAAATAAGCTATTTAATGGCGGTGGTTTCGCATTTGGCGGAGCTACGGTTTGAAAGTTGAGTTTTGGACCCACATTGTACATTGTACAGACTAAAATATTCAATTTATTATTTATTCATTATTTTTATAATCTTATATTTTTATAATGTTGTAAATATTACTTATAATAATTATGTACATTAAAATAAGAATAAAAACCTAAATAAAAACAAAAATAAAATACTTAAAAATAAAATACATAGATACATTACTTATACACATACCTGTATAAACTATACTTATATTTTATTAATTATACAAAACACATCAATAAAATAAAATAAAAATAGATTTACATGTATAAAAGTATGTTATAATTATATAAAATAATAAACAAAAAATAATAATATTAAAAATACCTAAATAAAAATAGAATACTTAAATACATAGATATAGATACCTATAAGGGTATAAATGCAAACTTGTAAAAATATGTTTCATAAAAATAAATAAAAATCATAATAAAATAATTTATAAAATAATAAACATTTTTTATTTTGTAACCATAATTTAATAAATTGATTTGCTATTTTTAATTGAATTTACAAATGTTTTTCCCAGGGATTTTTGTGGTTGGTCCACGTGGACCAACCAGGTGGAAGTTGACCCGCTGGTCAACTCCCTGGTCTGCACCTGCAGCCTGCCAGCTGCGTTTTTGGTCATTTTCTCCTATTTTTCTAGGCCACGTCATTCACATTTTGACCTCGGGTCCTTCTTCACTTTTTCTCCCCATATACCCATGATACACGCCCAGTACTTGGTTTGGTCTTTAGATCGAAGATTTGCTAGATAAACCTCGATCTTCATGCCTCCTCGCCCACTCTCTGCCCAATGTTCTGAAGCTTGTCAGACTGCGTTTTTTTGGCGTTTTCTCCGAATTTTGGAGAGCGCGTCTTTCACCATTTGGCAATTCTTCCTTCTTGACTTTTGTTCACAATATATTGAGGTTACACGCCCTAGGCTTGGACGGGTCTTTGGACCATCGATTTGCGCACGACACCTCGTTCTTTGTGCCTCCAGAGCCACATCTTCAAAAACGACCCTTCTCCTCCATTTCGAGTTTGAACTCCTTTTTCCCCCTTCTTCCTCCCTTCTTTCATCTGCTGAGGTTAGAGGAAGGTGACAGCAACCTCACCTCACCGTTAGGAGGAGAGGAGGAGCGGTGCGGAGGCGTCTCCACCCATCTCCGGCCAAGCTTGGCCGTGAGGTACCCCATCTCAGGCAACCCGCCTTCGAGGTCGTTTTCTTTCCATTTTATTGTTGATTAGTTAGCTATTAGTTTCAGTTTTTAGTTTGCACATTTAGTTTGTTGATTCAATCATTCACTAGCCTAGATTTCTCACAATCAAACACCTCGCCGGAGCTCCACGAGCTCCGGCCATTTTTGCCATTCCGCCACCTTTTCCACTCCACACGCTGGCCCTTGGGACCCTCTACTGTGATTCTCGTTCTTCATTTTCAGGTCCAAAGGCCGAAGGACTCCATCAGGGGGGGTCGTTTTTGACGCAGGCCAAACCTCCTGGAGTTTCCCCCCGTTCTTCATCGCCGTGGTGACGCCCCGGCGGAGCAACCGTCATTTTGAGGCCGTCAGTCGATAGGGGAGCCTCGCAGGAGCTTCTCGGCCAGCTTGGGACTTTCCAGGTTGTAGGAGGAGATCACGCCGTCAAGCCAAAACTCGCCGAGAGGCTGTTCTTCGCGAGTTCATTCACATTCCTCCGCAGCCGTTCGATCGTCGGGCGAGGGTATTTTGCCCCATTTTCCCCCGCCATTTTGTGTAATATTTATTTAGGACTCAAAGCATTCATCTGAAGTTGTGTACTTTTGTATAATTCGCATATTGGTCCTTGAACTTTGCTCTATTTTCATTCATACCCTTGTTAGGCCTTGTATTTTTGTATGCTTTCCCTATTTATTTCATGCATCTATAAAACTCCAAAAATTCTCAAAAAATAGATTTAAGCTCCTGTTGCATTGTAGATTCACTCCATATTTTTATTTTTCATTTTCATAGCATTTTATTATTTATAAAAATTCAAAAACACTCATTTTCAGCACTGTTTGCGTCATAAAATACCAAAAAAATAAAAAACACATCAGAAAATTCCCAAAAAAATATATTTTGCTTATCTTATTGTGTTCTAACTCCAATCCAAAAATCATTAAAAAATACAAAACAAAACTCCTAAAAATTAGAAAAGCCCAAAAACCTTCCTAAAAATCTAAAAAATCCTAGAAAAATCCTAAAAATACAAACTCAATTCCTGTAGTTTCTCTATTTTGTTCTCTTTTATGGAAAATTAATTTGAGGAATTTTTGACATTGTTTACTATTTTTCATCCTCATATTAATTTCGGCCAGCAACTTTTATTCACTGTTTTCTTTATTTAGCTCTTTAAAAATACCAAAAACATTTTAAAAATTACCCAAAAATCACAAAAACAGTAAAAAAGTATAAAAAGACCAAAAAGACTTTATTTCCTAATTTTTGAACATTTTTATCTATTTTTATAAATATCCTTTTCTTGCTTTTATTACATTGTCTTTATTTTCCATTATTGAAAAAGGAAATAAAAAATGTAAAATATAAAATATAAAAATTAGAAAATTAAAAATCAAAATACAAAAATACAAAATTAAAAATTAAATAAAAAATATAAAATTAAAAACCCACAAAAAATAGCATAAATAGACTCTTGATCACATTCACACATTTTTGTGCACTTGTGCCCCGTTCTACCTGTCTGCTCCCTGTGTTCGACCTCTACACATACTTGCACTATACACATCTTGTTGTAGAGTTATAATAAATTTTAACTCCGCACATTTACTTTCATTGCTTGATTTAATTGTTGTGGGTTAATTGTTGATTAATTCGGGTTTCGTGAGCGGTCGCTCAACGACACTGTAGTCCCGCCTTGTGTGGACTATTTTGACCCTCGCAAAATCCGAGTTTTCAAATGGCGCCGTTGCCGGGGAGCAACAGCGCGTAGTTCGGGTCTTGTTTGTGATTGTGATTTAGTGTCTATTTCGCAGCTTTTATTTTTCGCTATTTTATTTTCTTTATTTTTGATATACCTCTTGAGCTGTCTAACCTTCTCCTTTGTTGACTTTGTGCGAGGAACCGCGGATCGAGGGAGGCGCTCCTCCCTAGGCGCCTACGCACCCACGTGAAGCAGGCATCTGCCAGCCGAGCACCGAGGAGACGAAGAGGAATTTTGTAGACCGAACTCCACCTTTAGTTGTAGACTTTATTTCCTGCATTTATTTTTGTAATTTTAAGTGAGAGAGGGACCACTATTATTTGTAATAATACAGGTACCCCTGAACTTGGACATTCGAGCCGAATTTCCAAGTGATTGTTCACTTGGGGGCTCCCGCGGTTTTGTCGGCTTTTCATGGCATTTTTTTATTTTTATTTTTATTTTTCCGATTTTATTTTTCATTTCTTTTGTGTGATTGAGCCCTTAGCTTTTAGGATTGCTTGCGATAGATTAGGTCCAAACACATTAATCACCCTTGCATGTGCCTATAGTTTTGTTTGGACTTAGTCAAATTATAAACATTGATCCTCACCTTCAATCCGTCGCGCCGCGAGCTCTCCCCGCAAAGCGCTTTCTCCTACCCTCAATTTGTTGAGCAGAGGAGGGGTGAGCCTAGACCAGACTCTAGGGTTGAGGATTGGCGGTCAACTTGTGGTTCTTCCCGCTAATAGCAATTTCTGAACTTAGGGCGATTTCATCGGCTTTGCATTTGCATATAGATAGGTTTCAATTCTGCTGAGCATCCTTGCATGTAGAGTGCTGGAGGCAAGGTGAGCATTTACGCTTTAGCATTCATCATCGTTTTGCCGCTTGCATTGCTTTCCCGCTCCTCTACCTCTGATTTTGATCACATAGGAGCTTAAAGGAATCGACTCCTCGTTAGGCCCGTGCATTGCTTATTAAAAATAAAAAAAAATGACAATAAATAAAATTAGGACTGCTAATTTTACTTGACCCTAAAACCGATCAAAAGGAAAATCTTGTATTGGGGCGAGTAATCCCCTCATTGTCTTCGTTTTACTTGCTCGCGCACACACTAAGGTTAGTGCCCAAATCCCATATTCAGCCCCCTAAGTGTTTGTGCAATTTTGGATTTCTCACCTAACTCTAAAATAGACAAGATAAAAAGACCGCATTTGTGGTCTTCACCGAGTTGAGTAGGTGAATTGAGGGTTTGACTTGTTTTCATTTTTGCTTGTGATTGTTTTGTGTGTGTCCTAGATCATCCCTGCGCATTTGCGCCTTTTTTTCTACCCTCTTGACTTGACCATCGTGCTCTCCCGATCATTTTTCCTTTGTTTCGAGATGGCCGACTGGAGCGTATTTTATCCGAACCTTGCGGATCATTCGTTCACTCCAGCCGGTCCACCTCCTTTTTTCCAGGAGGACTTTGCTCCTGACTTTTGTACATATCCGACCAACCCACTATTTCAGGATTCGGACTTTGACCTTCACCAATCATTTCCACCACCGTCGCCTTCACATTTCGACAACCCGCTCTTCCTTGAGTATCCTGATCCGGAATGTGATTTTTGTCCACACCCACCGCCCACATTCGACTCACCCGATCCTGAGATTTTGGAGTCACCTTTCATGGTATCCACACTTGAGACTTTGAATCAGATGATGGAGCATATGAATTCGAGGATTGCCAACCTTACTAGTTTAAATAAGAACCAAAATGACGCTCCAGTCTTTGAGGATATGGAATCATTTGAGGATTACCATGAGAGCTTGCAATCGCCCAAAATACAAAAAAATGAGAAAAAATTAAAAACACAAAAAGATTTCGGGAGACACACGATCGAGCCAGACTGTGAGGAGAGGTACCACTTGCCAGATCCTTTGACCACACAGCCTTTCACACCCGATCCCACCTTTGACCCCGAGGATGCCGCTGTACAGACTGCTCTTGGCATGCCTCGTGTATATGTTGATTCTGACCTTCTCCCTTGTATGGAGGAGATCCAAAATTCAAAAAAATGCTGACCGAACCCGAAGTGGTGGCCACCATACATGAGATTATTCGTGCCCCACTTCAACAGGCCATGGCCGATCTATCTGCTCCTCTTCCCAAGAAGAGAAAGCGGAGGAGCAGATCTGAGCGTCATATCTTGACCATGACCACTGCCCACGCCATCACACACCATCCCATTCCTAAGAAGAGGAACACTGCCACACCTTTCATTAGCTGCACAATCTCTGACCATACATGCCATCACACTCTCTTAGACGGTGGTGCTTCGATTAGCATCATACCCTTCTCGTTGGTACAGTCTCTTCACTTAGGGCCTCTCAAGAAAACCAGGATGATCGTACAGTTCGCTGATGGATCAATAAAGAGGCCGAAGGGTATCCTTGAAAACGCCGTCATATCGATTCAGGGCACGAGCCACAATGTTGATTTTGTCGTGTTGCCCATGGAGAACTCCACAGGGGAGCATTCTCCAATCATCCTGGGACGACCATTCCTCGCCTCTGCGAGAGTCGTTATTGACTACGGATCAGGAGAGATTCGCTTCCGTCATGCTGACGAGGGCGAAGCAGTGATCACTGCACCCACTGCTGACCAGAGACCCGCACCTGATGTGACTTCACCTATCTTGGCTGACCCCGAGGACTATGATCTATATGAGGATATCAGAGAGACCTTCTTCATGACCGATGATGAGACCCGAGAATTCCTCTCCAAGGAGGAAAGCTCGGAAAGCATAGACCTTGGTGTTTCCGCTTCCTGTGATTGGCGATGTGTTGATGACATCTGCGGGATTTACACGATTGATACCGTTGAGCGGAGGGCATATTTAGAGACTAGACAGGACGGCATGACTTGACTACTTTCACCAATGGGTCCGCTCCTGTCCACATAGATGCTGATGAGCCAAAGGCCGAGTTTGATTTAGTTGCTTTTCTTCGGAAATTCGGGCCTTTTGATGAGAAAGATGATCCGGTTGAGATTATAGAGGACAAACAGAGTTCGACTACTTCCACCGATGACTTCGTGCCTTTTGATTTTGACCTGGACGACACCTCGCAGGATGACTCTGATTACACTACTTACGATGATGATGAGTTCGTCCCATTCCACTTTGATATCAGCGAGACTCCGAAGGCCGGACCTAGCCGTACTTCTTCCACTACACCGTCTGTGCCTTCACACCCTGGGGCCCCTAAGGACCTTCACTCTGTCGACCCTGATCGGCTTCCGTCCACTGTGGACCCCGATGTCGACCTGCATCACACCAGATCCATTCCTCAGCGGTCCCGCAAGAAGGTTCGCTTTCAACCTTCTTGATCATCTGTACATCCATCTCTGTTGTATATTCACTTTTGTGTACCTCCGTCTCTCTTCCGTATTGCTCGTCCACCCATTCTCGTGTCTGCCTAGCTTAGGACGTACTTTGTCCTAAGTATAGGGGGGTGGACGAGCCGAGTGTTCTTTCATCGTTCCGTGTCATCACTCCTGTTGTTTCCTATACTTAGGGCTTCTTTTACCCTAAGTATAGGGGGAGTGGTGCGTATATCCTCTGATCTATCCTTCCATCTTTTGATTTATTTTCTTCTTTTCTTCTTTTCTTCTTTTCCTTTTCTATCTTCTTTATCTATCAAAAAGGTGCCGCCCTTGTAGACAGTTTTCCATACTTAGGACGTACTTTGTCCTAAGTATAGGGGGGCTGGCACCCCGAGTTCTTCTATTCTTTAATCCTCTCCATTGTCTCCTCTTCTTGTCTATACTTAGGGATATCTTACCCTAAGTATAGGGGGAGACAATCTGAGTATGATCTGTTCATTCCCACCCTTGACCCTCCCTGCTTTGTGTACAGTCTGCTATACTTAGGATTATTTGATCCTAAGTATAGGGGGGACGGTCAACTTCTCATTCGTTTATTCATCTCTTATTCCTTTATTCTTTACATTTTCCTATACTTAGTACGAGTTATGTCTTCTCTTTTCTCTCTGATCTATGAGGACATAGCTCAAGCTAAGTATAGGGGGGCCGTATATACTATGTATATACTTTAGCCATAACTCGTACTTTCGTATTTTCTTAATAATATGGGTAATAATTCTTTAAAATTCATTAAAAATCCTTAATAAAAAGATGTGATTTTTCCTCAAATTCTTTTTGTATTTACTGATTAATAAATCAGGTGAAAATGTTTTTTGCAAAATGTTTGAAAAATAGTTTGAAAATCTTTGTGAACATCTATTGAAAACTATTTTGAAAATATTTTGTTACATGTTTTCAACCTGTGTAAAATATGTGGTTTGTAAAATTTCTTTTCTTTGTGTGAAATAAAATGTTTGAAAAATGATTTGCAAATGGTTTGAAAAATGGTTGCAAAAATATTGTGAAAAATCTATATATACCGTTTTGAAAACCTTTGCAAATGTGTGTACATGTTTGTAAAATGTTTGTAAAAACTATTTTGGACTATAGTTTTCAAAAATTGTGTGAAAAGCTTGTGTCAAATAAGTTTGAGGAATACATACATCACACCAGAATCCACTATATATATATATATATATAATTGACCACTTACCCTGTAAATTCTTAAAATCCACTTCTTGTAAATATAAGCACTCCCGTGTACATATTTTTAACCTAGTTTCCAGCCAAAACTTTTTCTTCTCAAAAATCCCAAAAACATTTGCAAAATTAAAATCCAAAAACATTTGAAAAAACTTTTTGAAAAAGACAAAAAATGCATATGCATCATCATCATCTTTTCAAAAATCCATAAAAAGTTCAAAATCCTTGAAAATTGCATCACAAAAATATTCTCTGCATAGCATTGCATAGCATTCACATTATTCGGATTGAGTTTGATAGTTGAACAAGTCTAAATAAAATCCAGAGATTGGAGCTTGATTGGACCTTAAAATCTACCTAATAATAGGAACCTTATAGGAACTGGGTTTGAGGTACTTCAGGTCTAGTTGACTTAATTCTTTGAGGATCACGGGACTTGGTTCAATGGATTCTTGACTGCCTATATTTCGGAGCACACGCACGACTCTTGTTGATAATGACCTAACTTGGACACCTGCACCTTTCACGTGGCTCAACTCAGTTGGAGTGGTGAGGGGATTGGATTTGCCGGTATGAGACGCACACAAGTGGAAACACTTGTCCTCCTCTAGGGAGGGAAGTGCACCCCAACCCGTCCAGTGATTAGGAAGTCTAAAGACAGGAGGCTGTGGGTTGCAATAAAGCTTCAAAAGAGGGATAGTCTACCGGCTCAAGAGGAAAAACTCCTTATGTAAATGCTGTTGTGAATAGTATTTCAAAAAAAAAAGAAAGAAAGAACGTTCAGGCATGTACAAAAATAAAAAGCCTGCAAAGTATGTACATATGTTGTAAAGTCAATAAGCAAGCTTGAGTTCCAAAGTCAAATATGTGAGCCTGCAGCTGGATGACTTGACTACACTGGTCTTGCATCCCAGGATAGGTAGCTACACTGGCTACCGTCCATTCTTCTCTTCACCCCCTCCTCTTGAGCTGGTTGCCACTTGAACTTAGAAGGGAATACCCCGCTCCTCGAGGATGGAGTTGCTGGATTGGGGAATCATTGGGTTGTCGTACTGGAGAAGTCAGTTTCTTTGTCATTCTAGTTGGGGAGAGCCACCATCACTTACACTGTACAAGTCAGATTCATAGTCGTAAGAGTTTGCGTATGAGTTGAAAGATTTCTGACCTGGCTATTGAGAAGACTTGGATAGAGTTTTTGGATTCTCAAGGACTGTTGGATTTCAAACACGGTTCTCACTAAGGTTCCGCCCGCACTAAATTTCCCAAGATCCGACGTAAGCTCCAAACTTTGATTTTGTGAAGACAAGTTTGATGATCAAATAAAATCCATCTTTCTTCTTTTTCTTTTCTTTATTTTTCTTTTTCTGCACTTATTGCATAAGTGTTTGCTAGGGACTAGCAAAGGCAAGTATAGGGGGATGATGAATCTACGTTTCATCATCTTTATTCTATCACTTTGGCCTCAAAAACCCTAGTAAATGCGTATAAATAGCATTAATTCATGCATTTTAGCATTCATGTATATGTGTGTAAATATTGTATAAAATGCGGTTTTTAAAGCCAAAATTATAGAATAAAGAAAAGAAAAGAAAAAGAATAAAATATTGTAAATATTTTATGACCCGAAACCCCGAGACCTAGGCATCTTGATGAATAGGTCGACAAGGAATAAAGTAGGGGGAGATAAGGGCCAAAATACAGATAAAATACCTATAGTTTCTATTCATTCTTTATTCATTTTGGGACCTATTTTTGGTTCCACTTTTTATACATCAAATAAAGAAACTTTGTACATGAAAGTTGTAGATAATTTTATAAAGAAAAATACAAAATTGATTTCACAGAAAAATAATACACAGATAAAAGGTTATGGTCTGAATAAAAATCCAGAATCCCAACTTCCCAGACCCGTATCTCACAAATAAAAACTCCAAATGCAGCATACTCACCTTTAATTGTATATAGAAGAAAATAAGCTATTTAATGGCGGTGGTTTCGCATTTGGCGGAGCTACGGTTTGAAAGTTGAGTTTTGGACCCACATTGTACATTGTACAGACTAAAATATTCAATTTATTATTTATTCATTATTTTTATAATCTTATATTTTTATAATGTTGTAAATATTACTTATAATAATTATGTACATTAAAATAAGAATAAAAACCTAAATAAAAACAAAAATAAAATACTTAAAAATAAAATACATAGATACATTACTTATACACATACCTGTATAAACTATACTTATATTTTATTAATTATACAAAACACATCAATAAAATAAAATAAAAATAGATTTACATGTATAAAAGTATGTTATAATTATATAAAATAATAAACAAAAAATAATAATATTAAAAATACCTAAATAAAAATAGAATACTTAAATACATAGATATAGATACCTATAAGGGTATAAATGCAAACTTGTAAAAATATGTTTCATAAAAATAAATAAAAATCATAATAAAATAATTTATAAAATAATAA
Organism: Ottelia alismoides; assembly: GCA_037367405.1. Classification (NCBI taxonomy): domain Eukaryota; kingdom Viridiplantae; phylum Streptophyta; class Magnoliopsida; order Alismatales; family Hydrocharitaceae; genus Ottelia; species Ottelia alismoides. The sequence goes on from JAZKJV010004844.1 coordinate 62,245, forward strand.
ACATTTTTTATTTTGTAACCATAATTTAATAAATTTATTTGCTATTTTTAATTGAATTTACAAATGTTTTTCCCAGGGATTTTTGTGGTTGGTCCACGTGGACCAACCAGGTGGAAGTTGACCCGCTGGTCAACTCCCTGGTCTGCACCTGCAGCCTGCCAGTTGCGTTTTTGGTCATTTTCTCCTATTTTTCTAGGCCACGTCATTCACATTTTGACTCGGGTCCTTCTTCACTTTTTCTCCCCATATACCCATGATACACGCCCAGTACTTGGTTTGGTCTTTAGATCGAAGATTTGCTAGATAAACCTCGATCTTCATGCCTCCTCGCCCATTCTCTGCCCAATGTTCTGAAGCTTGTCAGACTGCGTTTTTTTGGCATTTTCTCCGAATTTTGGAGAGCGCGTCTTTCACCATTTGGCAATTCTTCCTTCTTGACTTTTGTTCACCATATATTGAGGTTACACGCCCTAGGCTTGGACGGGTCTTTGGACCATCGATTCGCGCGTGACACCTCGTTCTTTGTGCCTCCAGAGCCACATCTTCAAAAACGACCCTTCTCCTCCATTTCGAGTTTGAACTCCTTTTTCCCCCTTCTTCCTCCCTTCTTTCATGTGCTGAGGTTAGAGGAAGGTGACAGCAACCTCACCTCACCGTTAGGAGGAGAGGAGGAGCGGTGCGGAGGCGTCTCCACCCATCTCCGGCCAAGCTTGGCCGTGAGGTACCCCATCTTAGGCAACCTGCCTTCGAGGTCGTTTTCTTTCCATTTTATTGTTGATTAGTTAGCTCTTAGTTTCAGTTTTTAGTTTGCACATTTAGTTTGTTGATTCAATCATTCACTAGCCTAGATTTCTCACAATCAAACACCTCGCCGGAGCTCCACGAGCTCCGGCCATTTTTGCCATTCCGCCACCTTTTCCACTCCACACGCTGGCTCTTGGGACCCTCTACTGTGATTCTCGTTCTTCATTTTCAGGTCCAAAGGCTGAAGGACTCCATCAGGGGGGTCGTTTTTGACGCAGGCCAAACCTCCTGGAGTTTCCCCCCGTTCTTCATCGCCGTGGTGACGCCCCGGCGGAGCAACCGTCATTTTGAGGCCGCCAGTCGATAGGGGAGCCTCGCAGGAGCTTCTCGGCCAGCTTGGGACTTTCCAGGTTGTAGGAGGAGATCACGCCGTCAAGCCAAAACTCGCCGAGAGGCTGTTCTTCGCGAGTTCATTCACATTCCTCCGCAGTCGTTCGATCGTCGGGCGAGGGTATTTTGCCCCATTTTCCCCCGCCATTTTGTGTAATATTTATTTAGGACTCAAAGCATTCATCTGAAGTTGTGTACTTTTGTATAATTCGCATATTGGTCCTTGAACTTTGCTCTATTTTCATTCATACCCTTGTTAGGCCTTGTATTTTTGTATGCTTTCCCTATTTATTTCATGCATCTATAAAACTCCAAAAATTCTCAAAAAATAGAGTTAAGCTCCTGTTGCATTTTAGATTCACGTTATATTTTTATTTTTCATTTTCATTGCATTTTATTATTTATAAAAATTCAAAAACACTCATTTTCAGCACTGTTTGCGTCATAAAATACCAAAAAAATATAAAAACACATCAGAAAATTCCCAAAAAAATATATTTTGCTTATCTTATTGTGTTCTAACTCCAGTCCAAAAATCATTAAAAAATACAAAACAAAACTCCTAAAACTTAGAAAAGCCCAAAAACCTTCCTAAAAATCTAAAAAATCCTAGAAAAATCCTAAAAATATAAACTCAGTTCCTGTAGTTTCTCTATTTTATTCTCTTTTATGGAAAATTAATTTGAGGAATTTTTGACACTGTTTACTATTTTTCATCCTCAATTTAATTTCGGCCAGCAACTTTTATTCACTGTTTTCTTTATTTAGCTCTTTAAAAATACCAAAAACATTTTAAAAATTACCCAAAAATCACAAAAACAGTAAAAAAAGTATAAAAAGACCAAAAAGACTTTATTTCCTAATTTTTGAACATTTTTATCTATTTTTATAGATATCCTTTTCTTGCTTTTATTACATTGTCTTTATTTTCCATTATTGAAAAAGGAAATAAAAATATAAAATATAAAATATAAAAATTAGAAAATTAAAAATCAAAATACAAAAATACAAAATTAAAAATTAAATAAAAAATATAAAATTAAAAACCCACAAAAAAATAGCATAAATAGACTCTTGATCACATTCACACATTTTTGTGCACTTGTGCCCCGTTCTACATGTCTGCTCCCTGTGTTCGACCTCTACACATACTTGCACTATACACATCTTGTTGTAGAGTTATAATAAATTTTAACTCCGCACATTTACTTTCATTGCTTGATTTAATTGTTGTGGGTTAATTATTGATTAATTCGGGTTTCGTGAGCGGTCGCTCAGCGACACTGTAGTCCCGCCTTGTGTGGACTATTTTGACCCTCGCAAAATCCGAGTTTTCACCGACCCGACTTCGACATTTTCTTCCCACTCGATCTGACAGCCAATGACCTTAACCCCGGGCCCCGATTGATCCTTGATCACCCATGATTCGCGCCCGTGGTGGGTCTTAGGGATCCGAGATTCGAGCAGCTCGCCCGATCCATTCCTTCTGTTGTAAATAGCTACTATTAAAAAGACAAAAAAATATAAAAAGAAAAGCAAACAAAAAAATGTACATGTTGTATATCTTCTTTTTGTAAATTCCCCACTCTTTTTCTTCTCTTTATTTTATTTTCTCTTTTTAGTAGCCTACTTTATTTCATTTCATTTTTATTTATTTAATAACATTCTCTACAATAACTTTTCTACCACCAACCTCCATTAACCTCCAAGTCTTCATCAACCTCCATTCAACACCATTATTCATCTAACTTCCCATTCAACCCCATCACTAATTTAACCTCCCATTCAACACCACCACCATTCTAACTTCCCTTTCTCTTCTCTTTATATTCATTTGTACATCCTCATTTTTGCCCATCCACCATTCTTATAGAATAAGGAGAGAGCTTGGAGTGTTTTGTTGGTGACAGCTGCGAAGCATCGTCCTTAAGCGACGACCTCCTTCAGGTGAGATCCGCGGAGCTCCACTCCGCGTCATGAGTTCCCCGTCGAGCTCGCGTAGCTTCTTCGATTTTTATTTCGCCAATCGGATCGAGGCGACAACAGTAGTTCAGCGTAGCTGCTCCGCTAATCCGGCGAAGATTCAGGTAAGTATCTCCTTTTATTCTTCTTGTAATTTTCTTTTATCTAATAGTTTGTTCCACTGTTGTCTCATCATTTCCGTATTTTTTTTTACATTACCACCACAACCATCATATCATCACTTATCATTTCCATCACCACCTTCCCCACCACATTTTTTTATCTTTTGCATTTCACCACCATCATATCATTTTCATCACCACTTCCATCACCATCACAGCATCTACAAATTCATCTCCCCATTGTCCACCTTCATTTTCATTTGCATTTTGTGTCCTAGTTAAGAAAATTAAAAAAAACTAAAAAAAACTAAATTTTTTAAAAAAAATTACATCACAACAGTAAAAGAAAATTAAAAAAAAGCAGCAGCAGGTGGCCGGCCCACCCTCACCGCCGACCACAACCGCCGCCGCCTCCAGCGGCCGCCTTCACCAGCCCGCGCAGCCACCCGCGCGGCCTTGCGCGGGCCGCAGCACCTCCGCAGCACAGAGCTGCGCGCAGCCGCGCGCGGGCTCCTCTCCACCGCAGGCACGCCCGCCACCCTTCCCCCAACACCCGCCGCGAACGCCGCCACCGCTGCCCCCTTGCCTCTCTGACACCTGCGCCACCGTCGCGCGCCGTCGCGGCCTCCACTCGCGTCTCCTCCGTCGCGGCCGCGTGCGGGCCACCGCCGTCGTCGCTCTCCCCCTTTGGGTTCATCTCTAGCCGCTGTGAAGAAGAAGGCCTAATTGTTTAGTTTTTTTTATTTTGTAAAAATTGCATTTTTATCCTTCTATATTTCTAATATTTCAGAATAGTTCCTGTACATAATTTGCACTGCAAGCTTGGTTTCTGTATTTGCAAAGACAACCCTGTGTTCGTAACTCAATTTGGACATAAATTTTGCATCCTTTTATTCAATGAAAAATGTCTTGATGTTGAGCAACTAATGTTTTACGTTGTCAATATTCATTTATATTTTTGTGAGATATTGTGAATTAAATAAAATTGTTTAACTGAAAATCCATATATTTTACCCATTCTGTGCTCTTAAAATTATATCTCATACATAGTTGCTCTAAAAATTCCACAAAAAATGTATGTGATGCCTTGATATGTGATAAATTTACTGTCCAAATTTCATCAAAAATGGATATGTCTTGTGCCTGGAATAAATTATAGAGTGAATTTAGTTTTCGATTTTTAGTTAAATCCACATACATCATTTTTGTGAAATTTCAACTCTCCTGGATTGCTTATCTAAATATCTTTTTGAGATAATTCACACTCTGATTAATTTGATAATGTGGATTAATTAGGAATTATTTACTCACTGTCACTCTGTTTCCACTAAAAAATACATAAAACATTCATATGTTGTCAAAAAAATCCAAAAATATTACTGTAGCTTCCTTGCATCATGTTTATGTTCCAGTAAATTTTTCATGATTTTTGCTTACTGTTTGTATGATAAATTGCGAAAAAACCCATAAAAAGTGTGCATTTTTAGTTATTGCATTTTAACCCCTAAAATTCCAAAAAAATGTGTTTTGTGTTCATCTCTGGATTTGTATTCTAGGAAAAATATAATTTGGCTGAATTGAACTGATTTGACATTAAACTTAATTTGGCTAAGTTGTATGCTTTCTTAGTATATTAGTTCACTTGCATTGTACATTTTGGCATCCTATTTGCATTAAAAAATATAAAAAAATACGCTTTGGAAATCTAGACCTAAGTTTGCGAATTAACCCCCAAGTTGTTCCTTTGCCTCCCTGAGTTCGACCCCGGACTTGCCCGGGATATAAATTAAAGCCGAGACACTCTTCACGGAGATCTTCTCTCGGTTCTGACCGAATCGCTAAGTACACGTATTACAACGTGACCAAATTAAACAACGTATTTAGCGAGTCGTCAGATGGCGCCGTTGCCGGGGAGGCAAACGGCTTAGGGATTAGTTTAAAATTTTAGATTTAGATTTTCATTTACTCGGGTAGTATGACCCCCGAGCCACCTTGTATTTATTCCATTTTTTTTGCAATTATTTCTCTCCATATTTTTGTATATATTTTGTTTTTATCTCTCTAACATAAATTTTATTTTTCTTGCGAGGGCCCGGTGAACTTGGAGTACATCGGAGGTCGACGGACGCGACGCGCGCCGACTGCTGAAGAGCAAGAAAATCAATTTATCTTCGAGAGAATTTTTATAAATTTTTGTAATTATTGTGTTGTAATAACTTAGGTAATTCGTTCTTTCCAGCGGCTCTTATTTGAGAGCTCGCGCTTGTATCCGGACTGGACATTAGACCCGCTCGTGGTCGTGTGGTTGATTGGCGTAGAATAGGACTTGCACTCGCGGCTCTTAGAGCATTTTATTAGAATATCTTTATTGCTTGTGCTCGTAATTTTTAGGACCACACATCACATTTAACGAGACGCACTTAGACCGCTGGGCTATTAGTCAAATTAAACTTGTTCATCACTCGCTAATAGAACTGCTTGTCTAGGAACGGTTTCTCGTTTGCATTCATATTAGTATAAAATTTCAATTTTGCCTTGCATCCCGCATGTAGAGCGCGAGGATCACTGTAAGTCTTCTGAACTGGGCATGCATCATTGATTTCATTATTTGCATCGGCTTTTCTCGACTCCCTCCCCTTGATTTTTGAAACTTAGGTTAAAAGGAATCGGGACTGATCGTTAGGCGTGCTTTATTTGATGGACTAATCAAGTGATAACCAAACATAAAATCGGGACTGCTAATCAGAGTTGATAAAAAATTGACTAAAACTAACACTTGTTTTGGGAGAGTAAAACCCTCATTGTATGCTTGGCTAATTGTGATTGTTGAGAGGTGAGGACGCATCCCTAGGATAGTGCCCAAAACCTACTTTTGAGCCTTGCGTAATTGGATTGAGATCTTGATTTATCACCTAATTAAAACTGAAAAGATAAACGGTCGGACTTTTGCGACCATCACTGTGTTGAGTAGGTGAACTCAGGGTTTGCTCTTGTGTTTGTTTGTTTTGTGTGTTATTCGGTGCACTTGCACGCTTTCTTCCTCGATCCGCTTCATTCTCCCATCTCCCTTCCAAGATGTCAGAATTTTGGTCATCATATCCAAGTCATCCTTCTTCGACCATATTCCGATCATCTCCACCCACTTATTCCTCTTCATACCCACACCCCAACCGCGAAGTCAGAACTCCGACTGACTTCTCCACTTCTTCGTCCTTCTCACCTACCCCACATTCTTGCACCCCTGACCCACAACCACCTTGGATTGATTCACTATATTCTCGTCCGCTTGCTGGAATCAAGGAACAAATCAAAGAGCAAGCGACTGCTGAGATGAATGATTGGCATAATCAGTTGACCCCACATACCTCACTTTCACCTCGAGTTGGGACAGAACAACAATTGCTATATACACATCCCGACTTAACCTTAGGGTACAACATGGTCGATCAGACAAACCGAATGGAGAGGCCTGCACCGTACGATCTTCCTGACTTGATTGACCTGAGTGATAGAGACCACATTGATCAACTTTCATATCACCCATTCGGAGAGCCGACATATACAGGGGATTGGATTCATGCGACTGATTTATAGAACCCCTATCTACTAACTCCGCCTGATGAGGCTCCGACCAATAACTGCCATACATATGGGCCATACTCAACCCAGTATTGCACACTCGAGTCGAGGTGTGTTGAGTATAAGAGCCCGAGTCCTCAGCAGTATCCTCCAATTGCGTCGACTTCTCTCATGAAGTGTCATGAGAACTTATTGGAGGATGACATTTGTAGACCGATCAAGAGTCCAGGTATAAATGTGGATCATGGATTTTGCGGATTGAATCTTGAAAACCTGGAAGACACTGGATTGACCACACGTCATGTACAGCTGGAGTCCCTTCTACCTCCCTCTTCTACTAACCACTTTCCCTCCAAACCAGAGTCTGTACATTCTCCTAGTCCTCCTTCACCTACCAAAAAGACCAAAAAAATTGAAAACTCGGAAAATACCATAAAAATTGAAAAAGGAAAAGATCTAAAAAGTTTGGATCCTGTAGTTAGGGAAGCATTGGATAGAAAGTTGATTTTTGAGCTTCCTTTAATAATGGGCATTGAACACTTTCCCGACCTTAAAAGATTTGTGAGAAGTAAATTGATGCCTAAAAGGTCGGGCAATAAGAGAACAAGGACTGAGAGACATATAGTATCTATGGCCACATCTTTGATGATAGGGAGAAAAACCAAGAGCCGCAGAGTAAAGCGGTTACCTAGATTTGATTGTGAAATCAAAGATACCACATTCACCCATGCAAGAATCGATGATGACTTACCGATTAATATCCTCCCGACCTCCGTGTTTGCCAAGCTCAAACTCGGATCTGCCAAGAAGTCAAGAGATATCATTCAGTTGGCAGATCGGACCATTAAACGGTCGAGAGGAACCATTTCAGTCATCATCACTTTCCAAGGTGCTCTACTGGAGATAGACTTCACGATCATTGACATTGAGCACCGAGGAGAGTTCACCCAGTCTCCGATCATTCTTGGGAAGCCGTTCTTAGCCTTGGCTAAGGCAACTATAGATTGTGAGACTCGGGAGATCGATTTCTCTGCATTGGGAGCACTCCGACCTCACCCGATCTTTGAGGACACACGATATTCCAAGGTAACCCGTAAAGTTGCAGACGGTCGCAACCTTCGAGAGACAGTTGAGTCCCATCTCTCTACTACACCTGAGATACCGACTGTCCAGACAACCATTGGTTTAGACACTTCCTACAACCACACACCGCTTACTGCTTGCACCACCACCACGACAGCTTCTAGAGAGGACTCAAGACCAGAAGCTATCAGTGAGTCGGACATGACCTTTGTGGATTGCCTTGATCATTCGATGATCCGACACAAGAACCCAACAAGGTCAAGCCAACTGAGAACACTGTGCGTTATCAGAGACGTGTGCTGACCTTGCAGGAGTATTACAATGCATATGGTGACTCATCTGATGATGAACCTCTGGTCAGAACCTCACACACACCACATCCAGGACATACATCAAATGAGACAACTGGGACTAAATTGACCAATCTTGATAAATCGGTTGCTCCATCCTCTAGTCGGTCATCTAGTAAGAAGAAGACGAGTGTTGATTCCTTGAGGTGTTCCCCCGAACTCCTTAAGACGTATCAATCTCCTCTTCCTCTTGATGCTTCAGGTTCTAGAAAACCGACTAAGAAGGTTACCTTCGATGTTTCAGAGAAGGAACTTTCTGAGGAGTCCTCATCAGGTCCGGATGAGGTGATCTACATGAGTGAGCTTAGTTCGGCTTATCTGAAGCCATATTTGAGCAAGCAGTCGTGTGTCGACCCCCGTTGGACGTTCCCCACACCTCACTATTATTCTTCGGAGGACGATTCTGACAGCGACACATGTGTATACTTCCCACCCCATCGCTCCCGCAAGAAGGTCCGTCACAAACCTTCCTGATCCTTGTATATTCTTCCTCCTCCTTGTACATATATTCCTTCCTTTATTCACCTCCTTCCCTCATGATTCGCATCACTCGCCCCAGTTCCGTATCGTTTTCATTTTGTGGCTATACTTAGGATGACTAGATCCTACGTATAGGGGGTGAGTGACCCGATTTGCTCCTTCTCTTCTTTTTATTTCTTTTTGTATATTCTTTCCCATACTCATCGATCCCCCATTCTTGTGTTCTTTCCAATACTTAGGCTGACCAAAGCCTAAGTATAGGGGGCCGATGCCCGTTGTGTATTATCCACATTTTTTTTCCTCACTTCTATTCTTTTCACGAACTTGTACTTAGTACGAGCTATGGCTTTTTGTCACCTAGTGCCATGAGGACATAGCACAAGCTAAGTATAGGGGGGCATGTATATATTACATATATACTCTACCCATACCTCGTACTTTCATGTATTTTCGTATATATTATACAATAATTAGGGGGTGGGTAAAAAAACAAAAAAGAAACGTTTTCCTAAAAAAAGACTTCTCAAAACTAAAAAAATCTCTTAAAAAACCCTTTTCAAAAAAAACTTTTTTTTCTAAAAAAAACTCTTCTTTTTAAAAAAAACAAAAAAACAAAACCTAAAACTAAAAAAAACTAACTAATAAGTTGGTTTAATCCCTGACACAATTCACTTTCACACAAGACTAGTGATGTTCAAGAACACTTGGTTTATGAGGTCTTGAGATTTTGAGTTAACCAGCCTTAGTCATTAGGGTCCTTGACTTAATTATTCACATTTCCCTAGTTTGAAAGATTTGTGTGCTATATTGCATGCTTAGTCTCTACCTTAAGAATATGATCAGCACCTCACATACACGACTGCAGTTATGATGAGATGAGTTGAAATTTCACTTGAGGAACTGGGATGAGGGATTTGAGTTTGGACTTGATTTAATGATGCTCGAGGATGGGATAAAATCAATGAAGGCTTCATGAAACCTGAGTGTCAGCATCTTTAGCCAGTATGAGAACATGGTTCTTGTACTATCTCTTGATATTTACCTATGTGCCAGGGTGTGATAAAATAAAAAAAATGTGTTGATCAGTGTGCGCCAACTCTTGGTAAAAGCAGTGGAGCTAGCCACAAATACTACAAAGCAATGAAATGTCAAAGAAAAGCTCTCATTCCACGAAGTCAATTATCAAAAGAGCTTCCACCAAAGGCGAGCGCTCCCAACCATTTCAAAGTGTCCACTTGGACCACCGCTATTAGGACCAGGAGTCGGGCTTGCACCAAAAAAGGGCTCTGCATCGTAAATGCTACAAGTCTGGGTGTAGAAGGTACGATAGGTACTCAAAAAAGGCACACCCCGGTGTACTCCCAGGAAAACAAGTGCAGACGGCTCCAACTTCTCTTGACGGACGCACTGATCAACACCAAAAAAATGCGTTGCGTAATAAGGCACTTGAGAGGATCCTTGTTCCAATGAGAGGGAGAGAAGAAATGACACAATCCTATGCCCTCCATCAACTGGCCTTCCATCTACACTTTCAAAGTCTGACAACTAAAGAGACGGTGGATTGGATGCAAGAAATGATTTATTCCCTAGTGTTGAGGATCGGGTTCTTAGGAGAGTCTCTTGGACTGGAACCTTGGGTGACGTTGTGACTCTACTCTTATAACTGCAGTCAACACTTAAAGTCATATCCCTACTTTATATGTATACAAAGAGAGTCTGATGATTAGGGAAATTGGGTACCTTTTAACTAGAGCTTGGTTCAGGTTAGAATTTTAGGATCTCTAAAACCAAGAGTTCTTGAACGGATCAAGTCTTGTATTCACATGCACAGTCAGGGGTTAACCCAACTTATTCATTCCTTATTTGCTCGAGGACTAGCAAAGTTTAAGTATAGGGGGGTGATGAATCCGCGATTCATCATCGCAATATCTTGATCTTAGCAAAATCCTCGAGTAAAATCCCAAATAAATGTCCATAAAATCCATAAATTAACAAAATGACTCTTATAAATAAAATACACTAATTATTGTATATAAGATTGTCAAAATAAATTAACACTAAAAAGCCGCAAAAATAAAGGAGTTTTATACTTGTAAATAGCCCAAAACTTCATGGATTTTTAATAATTTCATTTCAACTCCTTTTTGCCTAATTCTTTCTCTAACTTGTTTATAAAAATGTATATAAAAATACAAAAATACAAAACAAATTTCACCTCAAATAAATGCTCCTAGGATCCCAAAGAGAAAAAGCCGTAACGACCAACTTCCAAGCTAAATTCCCGCTCCGTATGAACTCCAAATTCACCAAACTCACTTTTAAAGTTCAAGTTAGAAAATTATCTATCCAACGGAAGTAGTTTCATTAAAATCGGAGCTCATTTGCAAAAGTTGGGTTTTGGGACCTAGATGTACATTGTATACCATGTATATACGCATTCTTTCTTTAATTTTTATTGTATCTTTCTTAATTATTAAAAATACAAAAAAATCATACTTGTGTTTTATTTTAATTATACTATTTTATTATATTTTTATGTTGTAAATAGCTACTATTAAAAAGACAAAAAAAATATAAAAAGAAAAGCAAACAAAAAAATGTACATGTTGTATATCTTCTTTTTGTAAATTCCCCACTCTTTTTCTTCTCTTTATTTTATTTTCTCTTTTTAGTAGCCTACTTTATTTCATTTCATTTTTATTTATTTAATAACATTCTCTACAATAACTTTTCTACCACCAACCTCCATTAACCTCCAAGTCTTCATCAACCTCCATTCAACACCATTATTCATCTAACTTCCCATTCAACCCCATCACTAATTTAACCTCCCATTCAACACCACCACCATTCTAACTTCCCTTTCTCTTCTCTTTATATTCATTTGTACATCCTCATTTTTTCCCATCCACCATTCTTATAGAATAAGGAGAGAGCTTGGAGTGTTTTGTTGGTGACAGCTGCGAAGCATCGTCCTTAAGCGACGACCTCCTTCAGGTGAGATCCGCGGAGCTCCACTCCGCGTCACGAGTTCCCCGTCGAGCTCGCGTAGCTTCTTCGATTTTTATTTCGCTAATCGGATCGAGGCGACAACAGGAGTTCAGCGTAGCTGCTCCGCTAATCCGGCGAAGATTCAGGTAAGTATCTCCTTTTATTCTTCTTGTTATTTTCTTTTATCTAATAGTTTGTTCCATTGTTGTCTCATCATTTCCGTATTTTTTTTACATTACCACCACAACCATCATATCATCACTTATCATTTCCATCACCACCTTCCCCACCACATTTTTTTTATCTTTTGCATTTCACCACCATCATATCATTTTCATCACCACTTCCATCATCATCCCAGCATCTACAAATTCATCTCCCCATTGTCCACCTTCATTTTCATTTGCATTTTGTGTCCTGGTTAAGAAAATTAAAAAAAACTAAAAAAAACTAAATTTTAAAAAAAAAAATACATCACAACAGTAAAAGAAAATTAAAAAAAAGCAGCAGCAGGTGGCCGGCCCACCCTCACCGCCAACCACAACCGCCGCCGCCTCCAGCGGCCGCCTTCACCAGCCCACGCAGCCACCCGCGCGGCCTTGCGCGGGCCGCAGCACCTCCGCAGCACAGAGCTGCGCGCAGCCGCGCGCGGGCTCCTCTCCACCGCAGGCACGCCCGCCGCCCTTCCCCCAACACCCGCCGCGAACGCCACCACCGCTGCCCCCTTGCCTCTCTGACACCTGCGCCACCGTCGCGCGCCGCCGCGGCCTCCACTCGCGTCTCCTCCGCCGCGGCCGCGTGCGGGCCACCGCCGCCGTCGCTCTCCCCCTTTGGGTTCATTCCTAGCCGCTGTGAAGAAGAAGGTCTAATTGTTTAGTTTTTTTTATTTTGTAAAAATTGCATTTTTATCTTTCTATATTTCTAATATTTCAGAATAGTTCTTGTACATAATTTGCATTGCAAGCTTGGTTTCTGTATTTGCAAAGACAACCCTGTGTTCGTAACTCAATTTGGACATAAATTTTGCATCCTTTTATTCAATGAAAAATGTCTTGATGTTGAGCAACTAATGTTTTACGTTGTGAATATTTATTTATATTTTTGTGAGATATTGTGAATTAAATAAAATTGTTTAACTGAAAATCCATATATTTTACCCATTCTGTGCTCTTAAAATTATATCTCATACATAGTTGCTCTAAAAATTCCACAAAAAATGTATGTGATGCCTTGATATGTGATAAATTGACTACCCAATTTCATCGAAAATGGATATGTCTTGTGCCTGGAATAAATTATAGAGTGAATTTAGTGTTTGATTTTTAATTAAATCCACATACATCATTTTTGTGAAATTTCAACTCTCCTGGATTGCTTATCTAAATATCTTTTTGAGGTAATTCACACTCTGATTAATTTGATAACGTGGATTAATTAGGAATTATTTACTCACTGTCACTCTGTTTTCACTAAAAAATACATAAAACATTCATATGTTGTCAAAAAAATCCAAAAATATTATTGTAGCTTCCTTGCATCATGTTTATGTTCCGGTAAATTTTTCATGATTTTTGCTTACTGTTTGTATGATAAATTGCGAAAAAACCCATAAAAAGTGTGCATTTTTAGTTATTGCATTTTAACCCCTAAAATTCCAAAAAAATGTGTTTTGTGTTCATCTCTGGATTAGTATTTTAGGAAAAATATAATTTGGCTGAATTGAACTGATTTGACATTAAACTTAATTTGGCTAAGTTGTATGCTTTCTTAGTATATTAGTTCACTTGCATTGTGCATTTTGGCATCCTATTTGCATTAAAAAATATAAAAAAAAATACGCTTTGGAAATCTAGACCTAAGTTTGCGAATTAACCCCCAAGTTGTTCCTTTGCCTCCCTGAGTTCGACCCTGGACTTGCCCGGGATATAAATTAAAGCCGAGACACTCTTCACGGAGATCTTCTCTCGGTTCTGACCGAATCGCTAAGTACACGTATTACAACGTGACCAAATTAAACAACGTATTTAGCGAGTCGTCAGAGACCAAGAAATCGATATGAAGAAAAATTGCATTGGTTGAATGTACAAATCACTCCACCATACTTAGGGTAAGATATCCCTAAGTGTAGGAAACAACAGGAGTGATGAAACAGGATGAAGAGAGAACAACTCGGTCTACACCCCCTATACTTAGGACAAAGTGCGACCTAAGTGTAGATATAGATATCAGACGGTAGATCTAAGGTATATGACACACGGAAGAGAGAGGGAATAAAAGATGAAACATGTATAAACAAGAGGTATGGATTGTTGAGGTGCCTCCCAATAAGCGCTAGGTTTTACGCCCATAGTCGAGCGCAAAGGTTAGGATATCCTTGTATCAAGGCTCAGGATGGCATCTGTCAGACGAATGTCGTACTCTTGCCATCATACCAAAGTGAGGATGACGACAAAATCGAAAAGAACACCCGTGTATGCAATCAAGTGGGTGTATACCATCAGGAAAAGAGAATCCAAAACTAAACCATGGTCTGGTGATTCAGAAGAAATCATTGGCTTGTTGGAATGGAGTACCTGATCAAAGCCAATGAAGCCAAGCGTGGAGAAGGAAGGATCAGTGATAGAATCCTTCACATCAATCACAATCTCGTAAAGATGCAAAAAGTAAAGATCAGGAGACTCTAAAGCAACTGAGCATCCGATGGACATATGGTCGAAAGATCAGATGAAACATCGAATGCCACAAAACAAGGATCAACCTCGCGAGGGTCATCGAGGAGAGAAGACTCAAAGGAGTCAGAAATCTCATATGACTCGATCTCAGCAAACGACAGGCCGGTCGCACAATCAGAAGGTGAGACCAAATTCCTAGAATGAGTTGCATCCACCCATAAATAACCCTCGGGATGTAATGCAAGCTGATCAATGGAAAGCGAGGTCATTTTGGCATCTAAACTTTCATCCTCGTAGAAATGATCACACTCATCGATTGGGAAGATGTATGGTGGATGGGAGGGGCTACAAAGACAGGGCATGTGAAATGGTAATGCCCACAAAATAACATATGTTGGAATGGGCCATGGTATATATCAGAATCAACAATATGCCCAATGGGGATAAGACGGTCAAGAAGAGGGAAATAGATCGACTGGTAGGAGAGATCAAGCAACGTGGGTTCCAATTCCATCTCCTGAGGTACCGACAGAGATGGTACAACAGGATCCTGAAACATGGCTTGCAGAACCGACTCAAGGATCTGTATGAGAAATTGGAAACACACGACATCGGTATCATCCTCCAAACTTTTTATTGCCTCATAGATCACATCATCAACCTATTGTGCAACTGTAGGAACATCAATGATAGTATCACACAAATCAGATCCAAAGTCCGCCAATGGAAGCACACTCACTCCAGCCTTTAATTTGCCCGACTCAATAATATCATCTCTTTCCTTAATGTGGACTACATCAATTTGCACAGCATGCTAATGGGTACTAGAAGGTGACACTGGGGGAGATGAGGAGGGCAGGGAAGACATACAAGACAAGAGTACATAAAAGACTCCAACCACATGAGAGTTGAGGTCATATCGAACGACGCGGAATTGTGGCTCAAGAAGAGTCATCTTGAGCCAGACCATGAATGCAGACATGAGGTGATATGGCTGAAAAGAGGTCGCAAGGTTCGATTGAAGAAGGTGTGGATGACCCATGATTACTTATGCAAATGAAGGACTCAATGAAGAAAAGAAGAAAAGAAATAGAAGATAGCTAAATCGAAACAAGGAAGAATGCACTCTGATTCACAGTCGGCAATCAAAACACCAAGCAAACTCTAATTCACCAACTTGATGCAGTGAAGACCGTAGAGTGTCAACTATCTTTTCATAGAGCAGTAAATTTCAAAAAGTTATTCAAGCTCACAGGTGTAGTCTCCTAGAGTGGTTATATCCTAGTCGGCAAAGCACACCTAATACAATATGGGAACCACTTCATCTATGGTCAAAGGCAAGTGCTTGTAGCAAGTAACAGGGCTCAAGAGCTGACCTAAGCGCTTAGGGCACAAGTCTAGGAATGGGGGCTCTAGTCCTTAATGTGTCAGTACCTTGCTCAGTAAGAATACAACATGCAAACAATGAGGGAGTTGCTCTTCCCAATAAAATGAATCCAATTACGTTTGATTTTATGGTCAAATAGAATTAGTAGTCCCGACTTTATTTTGATAATAACCTTTTTTAGATATTTTTCATGTGCATGTCCTAAAGAGGTGTTAATTCTTTTAGAATCCTCGGTGATCAAAATCAGATGCAAAGAATCGAAAAAGCAATGCAAGCGGCAATCAATGATGTATGCTCAAGTAAAGATGCTCACTTTGCCTCCAGCTCTCTTCATGATGGATGTTAAACATGAATTGAAACCTACTCTATATGAAAATGCGATCTGATGAAAGCACTCTAGTACAGAAATTGTTATTATTGTGAAGAACCAAGGGTTGAATATCTAGAAAAGAAATCTAGAGTCTGGTCTTGGAGACTCCTCGGTGCCTGCCACAGCGGGTCCTACAAGCACGGTATAGAGTCTCTCACGACACTTGGTCTCAAATCCAAATAATCAATAATTAATTTGATCTAAGTCCAAGCACGAAACTATAGGTACATGCAATCAATTAGGGCTTTGGACTTACTCTATCGGGCATACAATTCCTATGCTAAGGCTCAATCACATAAAGCGAAGAAAAAACAAAAACTCAAGAAACAAAATAAAACAAAGAGCAGAAAACATGACCAATACCGATGAGGCCCCCAGATGAACAATCACTTGAGTAATGGATCATGAAAATCTGTGGTGTCCTGAAAGTTTAAATTATTACAAATTAATGTGTGCCTCTCTCACTTTAAATTACAGATATGAATAAAAAGGCATACAAATTGGTATTGTCTTCAAAATATCTCCAAGTCTTCCTTTGTCGCTCTCTTATGTCGGCTTGTGCTGAAAAGCCGACTCCGCTTCACGTGGGTGTGTAGGCCTCCTAGGAGAGCCTCACTCGATCCGCACTCCCTCGCAATTAAACAAGAAGAGCGTTAGACAGTTCAAAAATAAAATGAAATAAAATGGAAAATAAATAAATGAATAACAAACAAGAGGAACACAAAACCAATCTATGTGTTGTTGATCACCGGAAATGATGCCATTTGAGTAGTCGTACTTGGCGAGGATCTAAAATATCCTCACTAAGGAGGGAATATAAAATGTCGCTGACGTGACCGCTCAATAAATCCGAACTGTTCAACAATCAACCCACAAAAGCAAGGAAATAAACAATCAAAATGAGGGATCAAAATTTATTATAACCCTATATATAGAGGTATAGTAGAATATATATATATATATAGGGTGTCGAAAACAACGAGAATGGGGGGTAGACAACAAAAATTGACAAAAAAGATAAAAAAACGGTTTTGGTATTTTAAGAGGATTTTTAATTTTTAGTGGATTTTTTATTATTTATTATTTTTGGAATTTTATTATTTTTTATATTTTTTGTTTTTGATTTTATAATTGTTATTTTTCTTTATATTTTCTGATTTTTAATTTCCTTTTTCTTTTTAACCAATTGTAATACAAGTATAAAAGATATAAATATAATATAGGTAATATATAGCTAATACAAATATAAAATGAAGATAAAATTAGGAAAATACCCTAAGGTACGATCCTTTTTATTTTTTAAAGGTAATAAAAAATTTTGGTATTTCTAATAATTGTAATAATATTAATAGCAATATAAGGAAATATAGTTATATATGTGGAATAAAGGATTTTATCTTTATAGATGTGGCTATAAATTCTCAAAACTCATGAAATAATATATTTTAGCTTTTTATGTTTTCCTTTATTTTTATTATTTTTCTTATTATTTTTACATTTTTTATTGTTAATAGGATTAAAATGTTAAAATAGTGACATATATTTATAAGATGATTGTTTTGGAATTTAAAAATAGAAACAGTCCTAAAATTTTCCAAAACTATTTTAATATATAATATATTATATAAATAAAATCCAAAATCAGAAATAAATATTTTTAGATTTTTAAAATAATATTAAGAATTTTTATGATAATTTTGGAACTTTTTAATTTTTAGTGTTTTTCTTTTTATATTTTTAGGAATTTTTGGTCTAGAGGTACAAAATACAATAATGGACACCTACTATTTTTTGGAAAAATTTTAGTGTTTTTTATTTTTCAATTAAAACAAATTTCAAGGCTAGACCAGAAGCCTTCACAAAAACCATGGGGCAAATTAACCAAATATACTCAGTTAAATACGCATGGTTGGGACTTAATTACATATTGCAAATCTATGGGGGATTGGTTGCCATTTAACCAAAAAGTATTACACTATTACTGAAATATATTGAACTAAAATGAAATACAATAAAAGGCAAGGGTCCCCTTACATAATTCCCACACCTCACGTGCACTAGCACATAAGGTGATGTCATGAGGGGCCTATATGCAAATAAAAATAATACAGGGTTCAAATTACAAATTTTATGAAATAAATATATTAGTAGAGGAAAGTTTTTGTATACCTCTACGTGGTGGATCAGACGACACTGCTGAATCCACTTGACGTGTGGCGTGTTGTGGATGCATGATGCATGTTCGCAATGACGGTCGAGATTAGATCCTTGGACGGGGATCGAACGGTAGCTGGAGCTCGGATCCTACGGTTACTGTTGCACCTAGAGTTCCTCGTCGATCCAACAGCTGAGAGCAAGGGAGAAAGAACAGGGAAGAACGCCTGAGCGAGCGAGCTTCGATCCGATCCCTTGCACAGCTCTGGCAGACTTGGGCTTCGTGGCGAGGTGCAAAAGGCTCCCGGCAAGGTTGGCTAGCCCCTAGAGGTCTTAGATGGGGTCGAGAGTCACCAGAGTCAACCCTGATTGTCAAAGATTAAACATGGCTCCAGGTGCCTTAGTCTGAACAAAAATCGCCCCCTCAGGGGTCCTTGGCCTCCGGTACCTACAATATTAGGCCCAACAAAGAAAAAAGTAGGCTATGGTGGTCTTATGAGTCGAGAATAGGCGAAAATGGAAGCGGGCGGAGGGTACTCTGGCGAGCGATGGAGGTGGAGTATTGTCTGCTTGATATGGGCATATCAAGATGGATGACGGTGTATGGATGTAACAGAAGCGTCGGGGAAAGAAATGAGAGCGAAAAAGGGGCGGAGCACAATCGGAATATGATGAGGAAGGTCACCGGAGCCCCGTTCCGACGAACTTCGAATTTTTGATTTTATAGAAGAAAAGGTGAAATCAAATCAAAATAAAACCTAATGTACTCTACTGATAAGCTTAGGAATGAAAAGAAGCATTAACGGAGCTCAGGCAAGCTTGGCCGTCGAACTTGGATCACCTCTCCATAACCTATTCTTCCATGCCAAACGCCTTGGCTCGCTCGTTGTTGTCACCAGGAAGCTTCAACACCAAGAAATTCAGAGATTTAAAGGACCAAATGGGATAAAAAATGAGAAGAAAGTGGTGGAGGGGTTATGTACGAGCGTGCGAATGATGGGGAAGCGTGCTTGATTCAGATGCCCTCAGATCGAAATGAGATACAAGCGTGATAGAGCATTAATCGAAGAAGAAAAGAATGATCGATTCAAAAAAATGGAAGACTCGTGCGACAAAAATCGGAGAAAACAGTGACCTAGTGCCTGACACACGCAGTCCTAAAGAGACTGGGGAGTTGACCAAGGTCAACCTAGGCCGATCTCCCATTGGTCCACGTAGGATACTACGAGACAAACTGATAAGCCTCCCGCACCCTTAGTTAATCCGGTCAAATTAATGTCCAAATCAATTAATGATATTCGTTGCAGTCGGATACGAGGGATTAATCAAAAATCACTTAGCTATTAATGTTAAGTGATGTAGTTTTTTTTACTTGGTGAAGTCCAAGGTCGATCTCAGGGAGGCATCTGTCTCCTTAGGTTGATTACATCAATTCACAAGTGCTCGAGATTCGGGGAACGATTTTTTTTTTTTTTGGTCTTTTTAATTACTATGTAGACAATGCAGACAATCCTTAGCCAATTTCAAGTTAGATTTAATTGATATATCAAATTCAGTCCAAAAATTATGAAAATTGGCCAGAAGGTTGCTTATGATGAAAATGACCTACACTAATTTTTTTTGGAATTTTTCGACTCAAAATGAATATTCTATGAATTAACTAAACAAACAGTGTGATTTTCAATGTTTAATTTTTAATAAATATCAAAACACAATATTTCTCAGAACTAAAATTATCCTAGGAAGGTCTAATGATCAGGAACCTAGGAAAATTGACAGAACTAAAAAATGTTGTGAAATGAATTAATTAAAATTAATCAAAGGAAATCACTAAACTATTTATTCAGGCCTCGTTATGCGTGCAAATGATGTGAAATTTTTATGGGATGTTAAAAACAATGTCCTTAAGCTACTGTGATTTTTTTTGGTGATTTTTGAAGGCACAGATAATTTACTAAAAATCAAATGGCATCTCTGGGCAAAATATGACTCAAATCAACCAATTAATTCATTAATAAATCAAGAAAACCAACAAAAATACAACAAGTATGCTACCAGGTAGAGGACAAAATTCTCAACAAGATGCAACTTTTAAAATTCAAAAATGATCAACAATGCGAGCTATGGACACGTGCAAACATAGGGGTCTAAATGCAATACTGGAAAATAAATGTTCAAGAAATAAACATGCTGACAGGGACTAAAGTGCAATTACCAAGACTATGCAGGACTTGAGTGCAAATTCTCCACGAATCACGCGCGCCTCACGTGATGTCTGCTTCACAGGGACCTTTCTGCAATTTTGGGAACCTCCAGGGGTGTCGGTGCAATTTACCCAGGCCGCACGTGCTCCTCACGTGGGGCGGCCTAGGCTCGGAGACGTCGGAGGCTCGGTTTAGCCTCGGATCAGCTTCGGGTGGCCCGAGCCTAGGCTTGGAGGCCGAGGCTCGGAGCGGGCGACGTGGCCGCCTGAGGGCCCTTGGATCAAGGTGGATCCGAAGGTAGTCGGTGATGACGCGTGGCAGCGGGTGGAGCGTCTGATCCGCGGCGAGATCGACGGTCGAGGACGATGGCGGTGAAGAGACGCGTGGCGGGACGAGGGCCGTTCGATCTGAAGATCGAACGGCTGCTGCTCCTTCTCCTCGAACGGGCCTCCTCCGCCTGCGGAGGAGGGGGCTGTGCTCCGGCGACAGGTGCTGAGCCCCGCCTCCCTCGCTGAGCTCCGTCAGTGAGCTCAGTCAGCTCCCAGCTAGCTCGGAAGCAGCGGAGGGCGCCTGCGAAGCTTCCGGTGGGCTCGGAATGGCTGGAGGAGGGCTGGCGCTCCTGGTCGATGAAGCTCGAGGAAGGCTCCGATGAAGCTCCGGCCAATGGTCCAAAGAGTACCTGCAAGTGTTAGCTGGATAGCCGAAGCGTGCTGGTGATCGTGGGAGTTGAATGGAGTGGTCGGAGAGGCCTGCGGGTGCTTGAGGTGATCGGGCGAGGTGGCTCCGGCCAAGCGGCGGAGCTGCTAGTCGACGGTGGTCGAAGTGCGGTGAATGGCGAAGTGGAGCGGCCCGCGAGGATGCTAGCACCGTCGCGGAGCTCGTCGGGATGTCGAGGAGGTGTGGAGATGTTCGTGGAAGGCGAATCAAATCGGAGAAGATCGGATGAAAAGAAGAGGATGATCGGAGAGGGGATGAAGGAGGTTACCTGGGGTTTGGGGCTCGGTTTTGAGCTCCAGGGGTCGTCGCTCCAGAGGTCGGTAAGCCTCGAGCTCGTGCAGCTACGCGGAGGGCGGCTGCGGCACGGCGGTGCACCGTGGATCTCGCCGGAGAAGAAGGTCCTTCGTCGCTCAACAATTCGGCCGCTTGCTGTCACCAAGAGGAAGCTTGGAGCTCGGGGTTCTTTCCTGGAGTGGCGGATGGGCTTGAATGTGGCCGGAGAGGGTGTATTTATAGGTCGAAGGTGGCGGCAGAGCTGGGTGAGTGGCGAGTTTCATGGAGGTGGTGGAGCGAGTGTGGCGGAGATGGTGGTGTTCGAGGGTGTTGGCGAGGGAGAGGGAAGAGTGGGGAAGATCGTGGGAGAGACAGTGGCCGGCGAGGGTGGCTGGAGTGCGGCCGAAAATAGAAAGGGGCGGCCCCTCCCGCAAGGCGGAGATCGTGGGAGAGAGGGGCTGCCCGAGGTAGGGGACGAGGTCCTGGCCGTTGGATCTTGTGATCCAACGGCCAGATGGAGGCGCGAAGTGGCGGGTGAGATTAGATCTGGGCGAGAAGATCTGAGGGTGTGAGTGGTGACACGTGGCGTGAGCTAGGCAAGGCGCGAGCGAGCGGCCCTGATCAGGTCAAGGTGTTTGAACGGTCGGTTGAGATGATTGGAGGGCTAACGGCTCAGATGGAAGAGCTGAGGATGCAGATGAAGGGCTCAAGAGGTGACGCGTGGCGCTCTGTGGGCGAGGCGCTGATGGATGGTGGAGATGAAGAGTGGGGGATGATCAGACGGTTGAGGGGGTGCGCGTACGTGGTCACAGAGGGACCGTTGGATCTGGAGCTTGATCCAACGGTGGAGAGCGCGGGCGGATCGGCTAAAGACAGCGGGCCGCGTGGCGCAATCAGAGGGCGCCACGTGGCCTGCTGTGAGTGGTCGAAGGGAAAAACACGTGTAGAAAGAGGAGGAGGCCGAATTTGGAAAAACTCAAAACATGAAAGTTGTAGATCTTGGTGAGATCTACAAGTTTCATGTTGGCCAAAGATGGAGATGAGGTCAAATATGGTACATAAATACAAAGTTACATAAATATACATATGTAGTATACAAAATGCCCCAAAAACCCAAGTTCCTCATACAAGCTCCAATTTCAATGAAATTAGTCTCATTTTGAAGGTCTTTTGATATGTAGTATTCTAATAGTGAGTGGACCTAAGTAGGAGTTTGTATGCGGGCTTTATGGGGGTTTTACTGTACAAGGGTGATTTGTGGCCTTCTTCCCTATATTATTGAGGAGTACATACATATATTATAGAGAGAAGTTTATTTGATGAAAAGGTATTTTACAGGGGATTTGTGGCTTCTTATTTAAATGCAGATGAGCTCCTAAAATGCATGAATTATGGATGCATGCATGAATGCTATTTATGCAAGATAAAGGGAAATATGCCTCTATTTTCTCGGGAACAAGGCTCTATTTTTGACTTTTGATGTGATGAATCACAGATTCATCAACCCCCTATACTTAAACCTTGCTCGTCCCCGAGCAACTAAATGAAATGCAAGAGTGAAATGATTTTGGGTTCCATACCAAGGTCATGAACAAAAGTTGAAAATGGAGCCTGACTCGACCTTTGGATTAATTGTGTGGCGGAACCTTATTTGGACCTGAACTTAAGACCTAACAGACTTCAAGTTCCACAAGTCTTCTATTCAAGACGCCTCAATAGTCAGGTCAGAACAAATCCTCAAACGCAAATTTCTGATGACTATGATTCTTACTTGTACTGTGTAAGTGAGATATAGCTCTCCACATCAGAAATGACTCGGAACCAGCCTCCTCTAACAAGGTAACTCAATAACCCGGTCCAGTAACTCTTTCCTCGAGGAGCGGGGTATTCCCTTCTAAGTTCAAGTACGACCAACTCAAGAGGAGGGGGTAGAGAAAAGAATGGATGGTGGCCAGTGTAGCCACCTATCCCGGGATGCCTGACCAGTGTAGCCAAGTCATCCAGCTGCATTTTCCTTGCTAATATACATACTCCGACAGGTATTATTCTTTTTCTTGGACCTGTCTGATTTTTTTTTTTTTTTTTTTTTTTGGAGTTCTTTCTTGCAATTTTTTTTTTTTTTTTTTTTTTTTTGAAACTATATTCAAGGTGCAGCATATACATCAGGAGTTTTTCCTCTTGAGCCAGTAGACTATCCCTCTTTTGAAGCATTATTGCAACCCACAGCATCCCGTCCTTAGCCTTCATCACCACTAGACTAGGTTGAGATGCACTACCCTCCCTAGAGGAGGACGGATGTTTCCACCCGTGTGCTACTCCAAGCTAAAGGATTCTACCTCCTCGCCACCTCATCAATGAAGAGCTACGTGCATTGTGTTTGTCCAAGTTAGGTCATTATCTAAAAGAATCCTGCGTATGCACGAGATATTCTACTTAGACTAATCAAGATGACATGTGAACATAGGCTTGCGGACTCAAAGAATTAAGTCACTTGACCTGAGAAATCTTAACTCCAGTTCCTATAAGGTTCCTCTGAAATTATGTGGATTAAGGTCAAATCAAGTCCATCCTCAATATCTACTCATAACTTGGTTCAGAACCCACTAGCTTTTCACTTTGCATATGCAAAGATATGCAGATGACATGCTATGAAAATGCAAGACTCTTATTTTTTTATGCAGGGATGATATGCAAGAGTGAATAAGAAGCTTATTTTATTAAAGGGTGATATTTTTTTTTTTTTTTTTTTTTATTTTTGTCATTTTACCCACCCGTAATTATTGTAAATATATACAAAAATACGCGAAAATACGCGAAGGTACGAGCTATGGGTAAAGTATATATGTAATATATACACGCCCCCCTATACTTAGCGTGTGCTATGTCCTCAGAGCACGGAAAGCGAGGAAAAAGACATAGCTCGTGCTAAGCGTAGGAAAGACAAAAAGGAATAGAAAAATAGAAGGTATAGAAGTCGTCTCGCCCCCCTATACTTAGGCTCTGGCAGTCTAAGTGTAGAAGAAGATCGAAAATGGGGCGGACGAGGAAAGATGGGGAATGGATGAGTATACAAAGTGGGCATCGGTCCCCCCTATACTTAGGCTCAGGTCAGCCCAAGTATCGGTAGGCAATGAGTATGAGGACCGATGTGATCTGGAGAATGTACAGTGAAACGACTCGGGTGACCCTCCCCCTATACTTAGGATCTGGTCATCCTAAGTATAGTCCGAGATAATGATTCGATGATGTGGGGATGGGTTACTAGAATCGTGGAGATAGAGGATAGGATATACAGGAAGAATGATGTATATACAAATGAGTCGGTCTGAATCTTCTGAAGATGCTGCTGATGGCTGGAGTTCATTGCTGCAAGGTCTCATGCACGGCTTGAGATGTATCTGCTGTATCTGTCTCGTGCATGAATACAATCTCCTCCACATGGACTAACTGTTCATTGGATTCGACGAAATGCTTCAACAGCTGCCCATTTACTAGGAATGTCGGTGCATCATTTGCGAGATCTGAGATCTCGACACAACCACTGTCATGCACCGTTCGGACTACAAATGGTCCCGTCCACTTGGATTTCAGCTTGCCTTGGAAAGTCTTCAGCCTGGCATTGAACAACCATACCTTCTGTCCAGGAACAAAGGTCTTTCGTCTGATATATCTGTCATGCCAACGCTTTACCTTGTCCTTGTATACCACACTGTTGTCGTATGCGCGGTTTCTGACTTCCACAAGCTCATTCAGATCCATGTCTCTTTGTTTCTGGCCTAGGTGTGTGTTCCAGTTGACCTTCTTTATTGCCCATTCTGATTTGTGCACTAATTCTGCGGGCAAATGGCACGGCTTTCCGAATACCATTCGGAATGGGGAGGTGCCTAACGGTGTCTTGTAAGCCGTCCTATACGCCCAGAGGACTTGATCCAAGATCTGAGACCAGTCCTTCCTGTCTGGGCGGACGAGTTTTTGCAATATGGTTTTCACCTCCCTATTCGACACCTCAGCCATACCATTGGTTTGTGGGTGGTAAGGACTAGCGACACGGTGTTCGATGCCGTAGTCCGTCAGGAGTTTCTTCACCTCCCGGTTCACAAAGTGGCTACCCCCATCTGATATCATCATTTTGGGGATCCCGAACCTAGAGATTATGTGCTCTCTGATAAATTTACAGACAGTCCTGCTGTCTGCGGCTCGGGTCGGGATAGCCTCCACCCACCTGGACAGATAATCAACCGCAAGAAGGATGTATTCAAACCCATGGCTGACAGGGAATGGGCCCATGAAATCGATGCCCCAGGCGTCAAAGACATCACAAATGATGACCGGCTGCATTGGCATCTCATCCTTGGAACCAACGGTTCCTCCCATTCTCTGGCAAACTGGGCACGACTTCGCGAAGGCGGTGGCATCGCGAAACAGAGTCGGCCAGTAAAAGCCACATTGAAGCACCTTCCATGCGGTTCTCTTCCCGGAGTGGTGTCCTCCTGCCTCTAAGCTATGGCATAAAGAAAGGACACTCTGGTATTCCTCCTGAGGAATACAACGTCTCCAGACACAATCCGGTCCTTCAAAGAAAAGGATCGGATCCTCCCAATGGTAGTGTCTAGCATCCGACTTTAGTCGGTCAATTTGGCTCTTGGGCCAATCCTCGGGAACTTTCTTGGAGACAAGATAGTTCACGATATTGGCATACCATGGGAGTGAGTCGATAACAAAAATCGACTCGTCAGGGAAGGAGTCTCGAATCGGGGAAACCTCGGAAGTATTAAGATCTTCGAGACGAGAGAGATGATCGGCTACTACGTTCTTCTTTCCAGGTTTATCACGGATGTCCAAATCAAACTCCTGGATAAGTAAAATCCAACGAAGAAGACGCGCCTTCGCGTCCTTCTTCTCCATCAAGTATCGTAGTGCCGTGTGGTCTGTGAACACAGTTACCTTGGATCCGATTAAATGAGATCTGAATTTGTCCAAGGCAAACACTACCGCAAGCATTTCCTTTTCTGTAACTGTATAGTTACGCTGAGCAGAATCAAGCACTTTGCTTGCGTAGTGGATGGCAAACGGGACGCCATCTCTTCTTTGTCCCAATACAGCCCCAACAGCATAATCTGATGCATCCGTCATGATCTCAAAAGGGAGAGACCAATCTGGGGCTTGTAAGATGGGTGCGTCCATAATCATTCCTTGTAATAGCTTAAAGGCCGCAAGACACTTGTGATCGACAATAAACTCCGCGTCTTTGCCTAAAAGCTCAGTTAGCGGTCGGGCGATCTTAGAAAAATCTTTGATAAATCTCCGATAAAATCCGACATGCCCGAGGAACGACCGCAACTGCCGTACGTTGGTTGGTGGCTGGAGTCGTCTGATCACATCCACCTTGGCAGGGTCAACCTCCATTCCTCTCTTGGAGATGACATGCCCCAACACTATGCCCTCCGTCACCATGAAGTGACTTTTCTCCCAGGAGAGCACCAGATTGACCTCACAACATCTTTTGAGGACTCGGTCCAGATTCCTAAGGCAGGAATCAAAAGAGTCGCCGTGGACCGAGAAGTCATCCATGAAGACTTCCAGGAATTCGCCGACCATTTCGGCGAATACAGCAATCATGCACCTTTGGAAAGTACCTGGAGCATTGCATAACCCAAAAGGCATGCGCCTGAAAGCATAGGTACCAAAGGGGCATGTGAACGTGGTCTTTTCCTGGTCCTCTGGAGCTATGGCTACTTGATTGTAGCCCGAGAACCCATCAAGGAAGCAGAAGAATTCTTTCCCCGCTAGTCTTTCTAAGATCTGATCAATGAACGGTAGGGGGAAATGATCCTTTTTCGTCGCGGCATTCAGGCGTCTGTAATCCACACAGACGCGCCATGACGTGGGTACTCTCGTCACGATCTCCTCTCCGTCCTCGTTGGTGGTCGTCTGAATTCCCGACTTTTTCGGGACAACATGGATTGGGGCCACCCACTTAGAGTCGGAGATTGGGTAAATAAAACCCGCGTCGCACCATTTTTCTATCTCTTTCTTGACAACCTCTCGTAGATTTGGATTCAACCTTCGTTGGAATTCACGAGAGGGTTTGGCTTCATTCTCCAAATATATATGGTGCGAACACAGAGCGGGATTTATCCCGTGGAGATCGGAAATGCTCCAGCCTATTGCCTTGCGGTTTTTCTCCAGGATCTCTAGCAAGCGAGATTCCTGCTCCTCGGTCAATTGCGAACTGATAATGACCGGAAATTTCTTGGCTTCGCCCGCAAGGAAGGCATACTTAAGCGTTGTGGGTAAGGGTTTGAGCTCAGGGATGGTATGATCATCTAAGAAGTCTGGCTCAATCCGATCTGGTTCGGTGTTGGAAGTGGCTGGATCTTGATCTGCAGTGGCTGCCACCAAGCTTGGCTCTGGAGTCGGATCGTCAAAGGTCTCCATGCAATCGGCAAACGCCTCGTCCGACTCGTCTTCCTCATCTTCCGATTGTCCTAAGGATGTAAGGACTGACAGGCCCTCTTGGGCCTCTATGTCATCGAAGATGTAGGGTGATGCAGGCTCAGAGCTGTACTCGTTCCTAATGATCTCGCAGACTGACTCATGTACTGGATCATCTTCAAAGGAGATGGACATATCGGTGCTGGCTGGGTTCTGTCTCCATGGCCCAACTAAGTCTACATGTGCACTGTCTGTTTCGATCGAAGAGTACTCGGTGCTGGATTCGGAGTCCGGTCTCTGCCATCTGGTCTGCTTCATCTCTAGTTCCTCATCTCCGCCTGGAGTTTGGAACTGAATCTTCCCATTCTTATAATCGAATAAGGCCCCTGCTGTTCTAAGGAAGGGCCTACCCAAGATAATCTGGGAATCTCTCCAATTACGAGGGGTCTCCATATCAAGGACAGTGAAGTCCACCATGTATTCCTGACCCTCGACTTTGATCACAATGTTCCTTAATTCTCCTTGGGACCTCTTAGTGGATTTATCTGCAAACTGCAGAATAGCTCTAGATTTCCTAAGAGGTCCGAGATCAAGCCGCTCATAGAGGGCTGTGGGCATCAAATTGATCGAGGAACCATTGTCAAGGAGAGTGCGTGCAAACGCGATGTCATCAACATGACTCACTACATAGTGTGCACCCATGTCTCTTCGTTTCCGAGGAAACGAGTTCTTTATTGCACAAGTCGTGGCTACTGATAGAACGTGTTTCTCAACACGGCTTTTGGTCTTCCTGCTAACCCTAGTAGGTGTGCATCGCACCTTAAGGTATTTCTGGAATGCAGGGGTCATTTCCACGAACTTGTCAAAAGGGATTGTGACCTTGATATGTTTGTTACAAAATTCAGCCATCTCAGGGTCATCTTTTTGGATTTTTGTGTTTTTCTTCTTCCCACCCTTAAGAGCTTGGGGGAAAGGGATTATTAACTCAGGATCTGGAACTGAAATATTTTCATTAGAAACTGAAACTGAGTTCTGGACAGGACTCTGACTCGGACTTTTGTACAGACTCTGATGCTGACTCTGACGAAAGGGAAAATGCTTGGGCGAAACCGGTGATGCGTCTTCCGCTTCTTCTGACTGGTCCTCCTCAGATGGAGGTGCGGGCTCATCGGTGTCGTCGGACTCCAGGTGGATGCGGGGGTGCTGCTTCGAGGACTCAGATGTCCTCTTCTTCTGCTTGCGGTGGTGGTGGTGATGCTCCTCTTCCTCCTCCTCCGAATTCTCCTCAGGTCGAACTTCGGAGGTTCCTTCCTGTTGTGCCCGTGCCCGATCAGGTATGGTCACGGTCCTTCCGCTCCT
The DNA here is from genome assembly GCA_037367405.1 of Ottelia alismoides. Taxonomy (NCBI): domain Eukaryota; kingdom Viridiplantae; phylum Streptophyta; class Magnoliopsida; order Alismatales; family Hydrocharitaceae; genus Ottelia; species Ottelia alismoides. The sequence continues at coordinate 91,517 of JAZKJV010004844.1, forward strand.
GAGGGACATATGGTTAACATTATCATACGAAAGGATCTCATGTTCAGATAAATAATTATCTGAATAGTCTACCTGATCTCTAGGTCGGTTCTGGCCTTGGTGTATGCTGTTCGGGTTGGCCTGAACCTGTGCGGGAAGTGGAGTCCTTGGCGCCGTTTGTTGGTCTTGAGCACGAGAGACCCGATTGATGTCGGTTCTCATGTCCAAGTAATCGTTCTGCATCTGCTGGACCCTATCAGACAGGGTCTGGATCGCCAAGGTGAGGGACTCCAACTCGGTGGGCTGGGCTGGCTGCTGCGTGGATGCTGTCCTGAACTGGCCCTGCTGGCCGTGCCGATACTGCTGCTGATGGGGTGGTGCTGGCCCCTGCTGGTAGGTTCGCTGCTGCGGCTGGTACCCCTGGTCTGGCCTGGACTGGTATCGCGGGATTGTGACGGGTCTGGTCTCCTGGTATACTGGGGTTGGGCGGTGTGCCTGATCCTTCCCCATCTCAATTTGCCGGACTAGTGGGTCACGGCTATACCAGAGCCCGTTGATCTCGTAGACGGGCGGAGGCTCCTCGTATGCTGTCTCAACTGGTGGGGGTGCTTGATGGTTCTGCTGGGTGTAAGTCTGATCCCAGCTGCTTTGAGACCCCGGTGCCTGTTCCTGTACAAGATGAACTCGATGTACAGGTACAGGTGGTGCAGAAGGGGTGGGTAGCTTCATCTTGGCTACCTTTTCAGAGAGTTCCTCCACCTTCTTGGGAAGGCTCGAAAGAGACTCCATCTCCGCGACTCGCTTGTGGATCTGTTCGACCATGGTGAGCTTGTCTGCAATCATCCCCATGCTGGGGATGAGGTCCTCTGTCAGATCAGCAACAGTCCTTTTAGTTGTCTCGTTGGATAGAATCGAGGGAGACAACTGATAGGCCCTTGTGGCCTGTGACCTGCCGGTTTCTGCCATCTGCTCCAGGATCTTCCATACGGCGTGTTCGTTCTTGTTCAGATAGCTTCCTCCGCAGGCGGCGCTGACTAACCCCTGCATCTCTGGGGTTAAGCCGCAGAACAAGGTCTGGACTAGGATCGCCTTTGAAATGCCGTGGCATGGGCATTTCTGCACTAAATCATTGAACCTGTCCCACGCCTCGTGGAACGGTTCGCAGGGTCCTTGGGCGAAGCTGGCAATCTTCGTACGCATCTGATTGGTTCTACTGAGTGGGTAGAACTTCTTCAGGAAGAGGTCCTTGAACTGCATCCAGGTAGTACAAACCACCCCTAGGTTCTTCAGCCAATGTGCAGCCTTATCTCCTAAGGCAAAAGGGGTGGCTTTCAGTCTGATATAGTCTTGGCCAACATTGGGATGGCTCAGATTATTACAGACTAGTTCGAAGTCACGGAGGAAGGTGTACGGCTCTTCGCTGAGGTTTCCGTTGAACTTCGGCAGCAGGCTAAGGAAGTGGGGCTTCAGCTCGAATGCCTGGTCGGGAACTGCAGGTGCTAGCCAATTCTGGATCTCGTTCTCCGCCGGGTTATATGTATCGACCATTGGCCGGTCGATTCCTTCTGCTACTATAATCTGCCCCATTCGTGCAGTGAGATCGGCATTCTTCTGTTCAGCTTCTGCCAGACGTCTAAGGATCTGTCTCATCTGGTCCTCGTCGGGCGGCATCCTTGGCGGCATTTCTCCCTCCAGTTCTGGGATATGGAAAATAGGTCCGGTGTTAGAGGGTAAATCAAGGAATGGATTACCGAGGCAATGGTCTTCCTCGGTACTCTCAGAGGAGATAAAAGGGTTGGTTTGAGGGTAACCACCCTGAGCAGGAGGGAACCAGGACTCAAGAGGGTCATGAGTCCTGGGTGGTCCAAAGTGCGTTTGGACCGAAAAAGACGAGTTATCTGGGGGACTCATAGAGGGATCAGTGAATTGTGTGTCGAGATCTCCCCATTGACTCATCTTGATAAGCGAGAAGAAGATAGGATTTTACTCCTACCTGAAGCAAGCAAGAAGAACAATCCAAGACCCTGGTTTTCACACTCAACACAGTGAAGGACTCAAATTGAGTCCAATTTATCTTGTAATTTTTAAGTGTGAATTTCAAGCAAATCTAGCAAGGATTACGCGGCCTAGAGGGAAGTCGGCTCAGAGCCGGATGCGTCTTCCCTGTTTATCCTGTCGTCTAAGATACCGCCGCTCCTTCCTTTCTTCGCTCCTATCCCAAGCCGAGGGATTCAGTGACCACGCCCCTATCTACCTGCAAGCAGGCGGAGGCTGACAAGGCCGGAACTTCACCCCGGGGGGTTACTGGCAGCTTGTCGCGAAGTACCGCAATTTCGCCCCTATCTACCTGAGACAGGCGGAGGCTACTTGGTACTAGTCAAAGAATCTGAAAGTATCCGGCTTGTGATATTTGCTAGGATCAGTCAGAACGATGATATGGAAGACGGGGATTTGGGCTCTACCTTAGGGTGTTCACACACACTCAGGTACCCTCACTCAGCCTGAAAACAAGGTCGGGGTTACTCTCCCGCAAACAATTTTCAGTTTTATTCCCTTTTTATTGTCAATACTGTTAGCAGTCCCAGTTTTAAAGTAGGTTATCACTGAAATTTAATCACCACAAAGCACGCCTATCGGACAGTCCCAATTTCCTTTAATTAAGTGAGAAAATCAGAGGGGGAAATCGAGAAAAGCCGATGCAAGTTAAAATCTATGATGCGTATGCTAAGTAGAGAATACTTACAGTGATCCCTTCGCTTGTCGATGCAGGATGCTATACAGAATTGAAAACTCTATCCTATATGCAAATGCAGGCGATAAAAGCCGCTCCTAGACAGGCAGTTCTATTAGCGTGAAGAACAGATTGATTTGAACTAAGTCCTGCGGTCTAAGTGCGTCTTTTAAATGTGTTGTGTGGTCCTATTGATTACGAGCACAAACAAGTCCTAGATTGGCTCGAGGAGCCGCTAGTGCAAGCTAAGTTACCAATCAACCACACAGCACACGGGACACGGTTTCCACTATTTTTACACGCGCGAGAACCCAAACGGGAACCGCTGGAAACAATGCAAAAGAAAGAAAATAAAATGAAAATTACAAGGCCTCTCTTTCTCTCACACAATTTAAGTGCTAAGTCTTCGAAGCGTCGCCGACTCCTCGCGTTCCTCGCACAAAAATTAAGATAAGGTCAGAGAGTGACACAAAAATAAAATAAAGCAAAAATAAATGAGAGAAATAATTACAAGAACAACCGGGGGTCAGACTACCCGGGGGTTAGAAAATCAAACACTCAAAATGTGATGTAAATTAACCTAAGCCGTGCCTCCCCGGCAACGGCGCCATTTTGATAAGCCTCCCGCACCCTTAGTTAATCCGGTCAAATTAATGTCCAAATCAATTAATGATATTCGTTGCAGTCGGATACGAGGGATTAATCAAAAATCACTTAGCTATTAATGTTAAGTGATGTAGTTTTTTTTACTTGGTGAAGTCCAAGGTCGATCTCAGGGAGGCATCTGTCTCCTTAGGTTGATTACATCAATTCACAAGTGCTCGAGATTCGGGGAACGATTTTTTTTTTTTTTGGTCTTTTTAATTACTATGTAGACAATGCAGACAATCCTTAGCCAATTTCAAGTTAGATTTAATTGATATATCAAATTCAGTCCAAAAATTATGAAAATTGGCCAGAAGGTTGCTTATGATGAAAATGACCTACACTAATTTTTTTTGGAATTTTTCGACTCAAAATGAATATTCTATGAATTAACTAAACAAACAGTGTGATTTTCAATGTTTAATTTTTAATAAATATCAAAACACAATATTTCTCAGAACTAAAATTATCCTAGGAAGGTCTAATGATCAGGAACCTAGGAAAATTGACAGAACTAAAAAATGTTGTGAAATGAATTAATTAAAATTAATCAAAGGAAATCACTAAACTATTTATTCAGGCCTCGTTATGCGTGCAAATGATGTGAAATTTTTATGGGATGTTAAAAACAATGTCCTTAAGCTACTGTGATTTTTTTTGGTGATTTTTGAAGGCACAGATAATTTACTAAAAATCAAATGGCATCTCTGGGCAAAATATGACTCAAATCAACCAATTAATTCATTAATAAATCAAGAAAACCAACAAAAATACAACAAGTATGCTACCAGGTAGAGGACAAAATTCTCAACAAGATGCAACTTTTAAAATTCAAAAATGATCAACAATGCGAGCTATGGACACGTGCAAACATAGGGGTCTAAATGCAATACTGGAAAATAAATGTTCAAGAAATAAACATGCTGACAGGGACTAAAGTGCAATTACCAAGACTATGCAGGACTTGAGTGCAAATTCTCCACGAATCACGCGCGCCTCACGTGATGTCTGCTTCACAGGGACCTTTCTGCAATTTTGGGAACCTCCAGGGGTGTCGGTGCAATTTACCCAGGCCGCACGTGCTCCTCACGTGGGGCGGCCTAGGCTCGGAGACGTCGGAGGCTCGGTTTAGCCTCGGATCAGCTTCGGGTGGCCCGAGCCTAGGCTTGGAGGCCGAGGCTCGGAGCGGGCGACGTGGCCGCCTGAGGGCCCTTGGATCAAGGTGGATCCGAAGGTAGTCGGTGATGACGCGTGGCAGCGGGTGGAGCGTCTGATCCGCGGCGAGATCGACGGTCGAGGACGATGGCGGTGAAGAGACGCGTGGCGGGACGAGGGCCGTTCGATCTGAAGATCGAACGGCTGCTGCTCCTTCTCCTCGAACGGGCCTCCTCCGCCTGCGGAGGAGGGGGCTGTGCTCCGGCGACAGGTGCTGAGCCCCGCCTCCCTCGCTGAGCTCCGTCAGTGAGCTCAGTCAGCTCCCAGCTAGCTCGGAAGCAGCGGAGGGCGCCTGCGAAGCTTCCGGTGGGCTCGGAATGGCTGGAGGAGGGCTGGCGCTCCTGGTCGATGAAGCTCGAGGAAGGCTCCGATGAAGCTCCGGCCAATGGTCCAAAGAGTACCTGCAAGTGTTAGCTGGATAGCCGAAGCGTGCTGGTGATCGTGGGAGTTGAATGGAGTGGTCGGAGAGGCCTGCGGGTGCTTGAGGTGATCGGGCGAGGTGGCTCCGGCCAAGCGGCGGAGCTGCTAGTCGACGGTGGTCGAAGTGCGGTGAATGGCGAAGTGGAGCGGCCCGCGAGGATGCTAGCACCGTCGCGGAGCTCGTCGGGATGTCGAGGAGGTGTGGAGATGTTCGTGGAAGGCGAATCAAATCGGAGAAGATCGGATGAAAAGAAGAGGATGATCGGAGAGGGGATGAAGGAGGTTACCTGGGGTTTGGGGCTCGGTTTTGAGCTCCAGGGGTCGTCGCTCCAGAGGTCGGTAAGCCTCGAGCTCGTGCAGCTACGCGGAGGGCGGCTGCGGCACGGCGGTGCACCGTGGATCTCGCCGGAGAAGAAGGTCCTTCGTCGCTCAACAATTCGGCCGCTTGCTGTCACCAAGAGGAAGCTTGGAGCTCGGGGTTCTTTCCTGGAGTGGCGGATGGGCTTGAATGTGGCCGGAGAGGGTGTATTTATAGGTCGAAGGTGGCGGCAGAGCTGGGTGAGTGGCGAGTTTCATGGAGGTGGTGGAGCGAGTGTGGCGGAGATGGTGGTGTTCGAGGGTGTTGGCGAGGGAGAGGGAAGAGTGGGGAAGATCGTGGGAGAGACAGTGGCCGGCGAGGGTGGCTGGAGTGCGGCCGAAAATAGAAAGGGGCGGCCCCTCCCGCAAGGCGGAGATCGTGGGAGAGAGGGGCTGCCCGAGGTAGGGGACGAGGTCCTGGCCGTTGGATCTTGTGATCCAACGGCCAGATGGAGGCGCGAAGTGGCGGGTGAGATTAGATCTGGGCGAGAAGATCTGAGGGTGTGAGTGGTGACACGTGGCGTGAGCTAGGCAAGGCGCGAGCGAGCGGCCCTGATCAGGTCAAGGTGTTTGAACGGTCGGTTGAGATGATTGGAGGGCTAACGGCTCAGATGGAAGAGCTGAGGATGCAGATGAAGGGCTCAAGAGGTGACGCGTGGCGCTCTGTGGGCGAGGCGCTGATGGATGGTGGAGATGAAGAGTGGGGGATGATCAGACGGTTGAGGGGGTGCGCGTACGTGGTCACAGAGGGACCGTTGGATCTGGAGCTTGATCCAACGGTGGAGAGCGCGGGCGGATCGGCTAAAGACAGCGGGCCGCGTGGCGCAATCAGAGGGCGCCACGTGGCCTGCTGTGAGTGGTCGAAGGGAAAAACACGTGTAGAAAGAGGAGGAGGCCGAATTTGGAAAAACTCAAAACATGAAAGTTGTAGATCTTGGTGAGATCTACAAGTTTCATGTTGGCCAAAGATGGAGATGAGGTCAAATATGGTACATAAATACAAAGTTACATAAATATACATATGTAGTATACAAAATGCCCCAAAAACCCAAGTTCCTCATACAAGCTCCAATTTCAATGAAATTAGTCTCATTTTGAAGGTCTTTTGATATGTAGTATTCTAATAGTGAGTGGACCTAAGTAGGAGTTTGTATGCGGGCTTTATGGGGGTTTTACTGTACAAGGGTGATTTGTGGCCTTCTTCCCTATATTATTGAGGAGTACATACATATATTATAGAGAGAAGTTTATTTGATGAAAAGGTATTTTACAGGGGATTTGTGGCTTCTTATTTAAATGCAGATGAGCTCCTAAAATGCATGAATTATGGATGCATGCATGAATGCTATTTATGCAAGATAAAGGGAAATATGCCTCTATTTTCTCGGGAACAAGGCTCTATTTTTGACTTTTGATGTGATGAATCACAGATTCATCACAAACTAGAAATAAAAATATAATTCAAATTAAAAATAAATGATTTTATTAATTTTAGATTAAAAATGAAAAATATTTATAAATTTTTGTAGTACTTATGGTCATTTTTATTTATTTTTACAAGTTTGGTATTATAGGTTACTTTTTACAAGTGTGCTTATATGTATATTTATCCATAAATTATGTATTTTATATTTATTTTGTATTTAAATTTTATTATTTTATAACTTATTTAAATATAAATAAATCTACTTTTATTTTATTTTTCTGATGTGATATATACTCTTAATTATTGTAGTTATTTATTATATAAGTATATATGTGTATAATTCATCTATGTATTATGTAAAATTATTTATTTTAATGTGTTTTTAGTGGTTTTAATTTATTCTAATTATGTACATATGTTATAAATAATATTTAAAAATTATAAAAATATAAACTATTTAAGAATATAAAGAATAAATAAAATGAATATTTTACTGAGGTATAATGTACAATAGGGGTCCAAAACCTAACTTTTTCATCTTAACTCCAAATTAAATGAAACCACCTTCATTAAATAGCTTATTAAAAGTTAAATACAATTAAAGATGATTTTGATGAATTTTGAATTCATATGGAGTAAATACAGGTCTGTGAAGTTTGGATTTTGACTTTTTATTTTGAATGTAGAAGGTACAATGTGTATTATTTATGTGAAATAAATTTTATATTTAACTTTGTATTTTAATCTACAATTTTCATGTGCAAAGTTTATCGATTTTAAATATAAATATTAAAGAATATAATAGATCCCAAAATTGACGTGTTAAGGATTTATAAATTAGGGTTTTACTGTTTTTTTGGTCCTTATTCATTGTCGACTCGTCATCATGCTTAGGTCTCGAAGTTTAGGATCATTCAAAACCAGTGGTATTTCATTTCTTTTCCTTTTCCTTTTCTTTTCTTTATTTTTTATTTTGATTTTAAATACAGTATTTTATATAATAATTATACAATAAACTTTTTGTTTAATCGACCTTGAGAGTACATATTGCATTTAACGAATCTCGATAGCCAATTATCAACCAGACATAGGATATAGTTGCATTTATTTCCTTACATATACCATATCCATCATATATGTTTTTATGTCTTTGACACATACATATAAATATCCATTATAATTGGAAACAAAACATACAATATATTGTTCATGAATACGCAAATACCTGAGACAATGGATATGAAATAGAAAGATTTGGTACATTTATTTCATTTAGAGGTCTCTTATACCAACTTTCATCTACAAACACGTATCTAACATCTACGCCCAATCCATTATCACATAAATCAATATCTTTAATTAACTATTTTAAAATCTTAAAAAGTGTATAATATATATATATTAATCCGTTTATCTATTGTGACAAGCTGACAAAAGATTTAGATTTATTTGTAGCCACATTCTATATGGCTGCTACTAAATAAATATATTTAACATAGTTAAATTGTCTAAATAAATCAATTTTAGCATGCAAGTATATATAAATACATCAATCTCTAATCAACAATCATTATATATTTTATACATGTATATACATGTATGTATGTTTCCACCTTAAAACAATACATATACAATATCATTTTGTTATCCATATATATTCATACTGTAAAATAGATAAGGATAACATATTCAACTGCTGGAATCCGTAAGTGGATTTGTTTATATCCATCACATTCGCAAGGATTGTAATCCAAAAGATAAAAGGGTACTTAGGAATGGCTATTAATCACTATTCCTTTCTTGTTATGATCTAACGAACATAGGAGGTCGTAAATAACAAAGGTCCGACTATTAATGCAGAAAGGAAAATGAATGACTGCACTTGGAAGGAAGAATGTAATGAAACGATCTGCAAGTGGGAATTGAGGACTTCCGTTCTAACAAGCAATTGCAAATATTTAGGCTGCAAAATGCAAATAATGACAAGAACACGATCATCATCACTCACGGGTGAAATTTTAGCAAATAATCACATCCCAATTCTTCAAACAAATCCACGTGAACATGTGCTGCAGCATTATCATCAGCACCGAAGTAATCGGTAATCTGTTCAAATTCATGGTACAAACCAAAAGGTGCAAATAGGCTCTAAAATCCTCGAGCGAAACATCACAGCCTTGTAAAATAGTTCAGAAAGGGAAGGGAAAAAATATTGTCTTGCCTTTCAAAAACAATTCAGGCACATGTTATCATACAATGGCACATAATCGGGGATACAAACCGCCAGTAAAACCACTTAAAACCATAATCATGGATGACTAAGGAGTCTATGCACTGATATGATCACTTGTAAACCTCTACAGGCAAACAAAACTACCCAGGACAGTCGCTGAAAACTGCCTGTTTTTTAGGTAGCTACTCAATTGAACACAGCTGACACAAAAACCAGAAAGAGTAATGGTAATACCAATATTCAGGGAGGAAGATAGCAAGTTTCTAATTCAATGACGTAAAGCCGTTGAATGGACTGCAAATCGTTCAGACTGAACTGTCCTCGTTAGCCCGACTTTGAGATCTGAAGAGATGGGTGAACACCATAAAACCCACTAACCATTCTTCTCCCCTTTCCTCCAGCTCCACTGGATGAAGGCCCCCGATAACCTCCGAACATGAGGAGTTCTGCAACCAAATGATGTGCACCGTTTCAGCTTGAGCCAAGCCAGTGGAGTCATATGCCAACGCAAAGAACACTTGAAACAGAATCCAGTATCATCAGGACATGTGCCCAAAGATGCAAATACCAGGGCAGCTAGCAAAGCTATGTGATCAGCAGCTGTATGCGTGAATGGCCCCACGACCACCACCAAACGGGAAAGAACTCCAGACAGAAGATCAGTATCGGCATAATGCCATGCAACATGCTCGAATGTGCACAAATTTGCTTACCAGTAAGAGAGACAATGAAGAGGGCATGCGGCAAAGAGATGCGCAAATTTAATATGAAACCTCGAGAGGCTCATCCCAAACATCGCCACTACCAATGGAAGCATCCTCTGCATCATCCTCCATGGAGAGCCTGATGTACTCCCTATGTGCAAATCGGTCCCATTCTGTTAATGTTGGATTCTCACGCTCCTGTGTGATAAGCACCCAGAAAAAGACAATTTCGTGAATGGTGATCCCTATCTTGCATTCCTCTATTCAGGGATATAAAAAATACAGTAACTCACTTGTCGAATGAGGAAAGGATCTCGCGTTTCAAAGGCCATAAACTTGTTAAGATTAAAAAGAATATTAAAGACATTCCCCGAAAGCTTGCAACCCTTTAGATCACGTAAAGTAAGGTGGGTTTCTTTCTGCAGGCATTTTGCATGTTATGAATCAAGATACAGTAATCACATCCAGCAAGGTCACTGAAGGGTTAAAATAGAAAACGGGGTAGAAGAACCACCTCCGGGTGAATCATGTCGACAATCTGGCACAAAATATCTTCGAACAAGACAGGTTCCTGAGCCATACACTCCATTCGATGCAGTTGCTCCTCATAAAAGAACTGCATCTCGTTCGGTGTAATAACTCCATTTCCGTCCAAATCTATGCACTTGAACCTGAAAAAAAAGGATTGGTACACATTCAAATACGATTGTTGAAGTAATACACCCTTCTAAATACCAACACATTTTAATCAAAATAAGTAGCACAGAAAAAACTTGTCACTGGTAGTGATTACAAAAAAATGCTGACATAAATCACCGTATTAAGTTTGGAGAAACACAAAATATAAATGTCGACGCAATTGTATATCAGAAATAAGGATCCCCAAGAGTGTTTCACAAGTATGAACTGACAATTACGGATTCATGTATTATCATATCCATATTCATTTCAAATCTAGTTAGGGAGATGAATAATGCCATCAATCCTTTCAAAACGGGCAATCGTAAGAAATAATCTGTAAATATAATATATATGTATTGAAAATCGTATATGCGAAGCAGACAATTTATTTTACAATAATCATGCTAAATATGATTATAGAACGCATAAAGTAGTCAAATATAATTAGAAATAAATCCACATCTATGTGTATGCATTAAAATGGGTATATGGGAACGTTTCCGGATATTTGTGGATATCAAAGAAATATCAGGATACCTATCCATTTTAAAGGGGGCATGGATATGGATGCCAAAATCTCAACATGGATATGGACGTCAACATCTGTAGACAGCAAACGATGCAGCAGAGTGGATGTAGTAGATATATTTGGATTTGCTTGCGGGCATAATCAATTCCAAAAAAAACAAAGCACGGCCGGAAATCCTTAACTCTTATAATTACTAAAATCTTAACTGTGTACTACTGTAGCATAATCAGTTCCAAAGTCAGAGCATGGCTGCATTTTAACATCCGTAAGTACCATAATCACTTAAATCTTACACGCATACTAATAGTTAGAATACACACACACACACACACACACACACACACATATATATATATATGTTCAATGCCAGAGTCCAGATACCATTAATTATCATTTATGAGCCTCCTGAAGGTTCACAATATATACTAAGAAGGAATACTTCAGTGTGTTAAGCATCCTGAAAACTGTCAAGGTGTCAAATTACTGGCATGCTACTTTTTTCCTATTTAGGCTGAAACCCTTCATTTTTTTATTGAAAAAATAAATCTGTGCATAAGGAAATGCCATAATGCAACAGGATATCTCTGTATTAGACATCTCTGGTGGAGAAGAATGGCGCCATATCAGATGTCATCCACAAGGCCATAATTAAAGCATAACAGCCAATTGGATAAAAATTACAGAACACATAATTACATGACATGATTTTAGATTTCCATGCCTCAAAATCATCGACCTTATTACATAGAGTGTTACAATAGTTAATCTTATCCTCCAAATGACATGTTCTAGTTTATAAATAATTCAATTTAACTCCGTGACATAATCTAATCAAAGAGCAATTTAAGTTCTTATCACTAAAGAAAATCGTTAATTTTCAATGAGTAAAATGATAGTAAGATCTGTCTCCAGAAAGAAAATTTGAAGAAAAAAAACGCAAATTATTACTAAACCTTGCAGAAAAATTGTGAAGACAAGAAACATGCAGAATAAGAAAATAAATTTTGCTTTACCAGTACTCAAGACTAGGTTCAGATGATTTATCCTCTTCCGCAAGCATGAAGTAAACAAAATCCTCATAGCCCATCTTTCCCTCAACCTTGCAGGTAAACTTTTTTGGAATCTGAATATAAAATAAGGAAAATACTTCAGAATAAATGAATGCATCGAAAATGATTTCAAAAAGTTTACCTGTGAAAAAATCCTATCAACAATCCTAAATGTGAGGGCGTGATTCCCGTATCGGATGAGGTTTTCTTTGTCAATCAGAAAATCGTGATCAGAATCAAGCTCCCAGAACTTGCAATATATGACATAAAAATGTTCATACGAAAAGTACCTGACCAGAGATCAAAAATAAGTCATCTATCCCGGTAAATATTGGCGTGTTCCTACACCAAACTTTAAAAAGATAATGTTACACTACAAACTGAATACAGAAGACAACCAGAAGCTCAACCTGCTGCACCAGTCAATATACCAGGTCGATTCCGCCCAACAAGTTCGACGATTCAAAACATTGTGTTTAGGACACCAAAATAAGAGGGCTTAAGGTTTAACCCTATAAAAGATGCGCAACCAATTTAGGATCAATCAAATCCTCCCCTTTTAAAGAGGAGACAAGATCCGCCACATAGTTATCGACATCCTGGGGATGGGATCAAGGTAGAAGTCAATCCCTCATGAGAAATTCCACCGTGCATCCCCTTTCGTGGTTGGACACATGATGGTGTAAATCTTGTAGGGTGATGTGTTATAAAGATTATAGATAAGCCATTCTTACTAATGTTGATGCCGGCGAGCACATCTGCTACAGCTTTACGGTGGCCTCCGCCACTACCATATAATTTTGCAAGACAACATGGTCAAGGGGTCAATTGTAGACATAGAATGTCCAGTTACCTAAACATCCTCCTCTTATTTACCAAGAATTTGGTTCTCGAAGAGTTACAAGAAGATTCCCTGTAGGAACCCTTTTCTCTCATTGGTAAACTCAGAGGAACCATTTTTCTTCGTTGGTAAACTCATAGCCTTGATAACATTTCTGAGATGAGGAAAGCTAATAGTTGATCATGCAAGTCCATCCTCCAAAAGCGAGTGGGCTTAGAAGGTTTTCTTCAATTAGGCAACCATTCATCCTCCTGCACATGTTCCCATACAGCCTTTTTAGTTTCAAATATGTAAGTGCCCAAGAAATCCAATGTTATTTTCATAACATAACCTTGTACTATCTGTACAAGTAGTGTTTGCACTACTTGTTGCATGTTGGACTGGATTTTGACAACATGATTTGTTTCTAATTTTACCTTGGCATAGCCTTCTATCTCTCTCTCTCTCTCTCTCTCTCTCTCTATATATATATATATATATATATATATATATATATATATATATATGATACCTCTCTAGCCCCATAAACAAGCACTTAAATGCTAGCTTGAGCATTCGATTACCATCTTGGGAGCTATATTCTGAATTTTCATAGGATTAGAAACTCATGTACGGTCTCCGTTCAAGTCACTCACTACCATCAACTTTAATCTGGAGCACAAGCAGATTATACAGCACATCACCGCGTAACCGAGTACTTACTGGAGGTTTGCTCTCGCAGGGGAGTTGTAAAGTGTGGAACCTAACCAAAGTGTGCTAGCAAGAAAACTCTCTAACAGGATTTAGGACTTGAGGTATAAAGTCCTATTCAAAATATTTCTCTATACTTGTAAGTGTTTACATATGCAATAATTATTATGCAACTTTTCAAACAAATATTTGTTTGCCCTTTCGTATGCATCCCATTTTGTTTGAATAAGAGAAAATCTCAATTGGTGATGTCATGGTTTATAAAACTCCAATCTATCGCTTGAGGTCGCCTTAGCAAAAGTACGAAAAAGACGGCATAATTAACAACAAGCAATGATGCAACAATCACCCGATCCGATTGAACCTATTAGTCGAACTACTTTATTCATTGGGGTAACCAAAAAGAATAACTCAAACCGACTAGTCAGCCAACTAATGAAAAATAATGTTTTTCATGGGAGGTTCGAAATATCCGGATCGATATCCTATCAGTCAGCTCGAAAAGGGATTTTATCGGGGATATGCCAGAATATATCGACGATATTAGTGGAAATCACGGAAATGATGTAGAAAAATGATTTTTCGCAAATAAAGCACATCCCATTTTCACGCAGATGGCAAAGATGTAGTAACGAAGATGCAAAAGACAAATTGGGAAAAACCTTATTCTGATAGCAACATTGAATGTTCCTCATCCTATATAGAATGTAATCAAGTAGACGCCATTAGGTCATGGAGACAGAACCCAACCAATACATATGACTCCCTCTCACCTGGAGAGACGCCCATACTTTTATCCTAATCGATCACCAGTGATCAGCCATACTTTGATCATAATCGGTCATTTTTCAAAATATCGCTCAATGATCACAAACTGATCGATCACTCTGTCGATATGATCGATCATTCACGATGGATCAACCCGTTCTTATGATCTATCATTTGTGAGTATTTTAATTTTACAACCACTTGGGTGATTATTTTATCTTGAACTTCTTGCCAAACATCATTCGTATTATGAACTTCATCTAAGATTTTTCTAAGAATTCTAAGACTTGTCTTACTATTAAGAAAAAATCATTCCACAATATACACTTAGAAAGATCAAAAATAGTTATATTTTTTGGTTTACATAATTTTCTTCAGTGTAATGTGAAAGTGATATGTAAACAAATTGATCGTAAATCAATCGGTTCCTTTATCTTGTTAATTAACGACTATACATGTATAAATATATAAGATTATATGTATTAAACATACTTTTCTATTTAAAAAATTAAAAAGACCTAACTGAATATTTCTGATTAGTCACATGTTTATAATTAATTCAACGACCCTTCCAACTGAATATCGAAATTTGAATACCGTTTATCCTTATTCAATGACCCTTCCTACTGAATTCCGAATACCAACATTTGCAAAATTTCCAACAAGTTTCATTGACACGACTTTAAAGATTGTGGAGGATGGTTTACGCAATCAAAAGTACATCTAAAAGAACCAAAAATGGCAGCAAAGGGTCCTTAACATAAACTTCTAGAAGTGATAACTGCAATTGCTCAACTTCAAATCACCTATTTTAAAGCAGGATATTTCAACAATTGGAAAATTAAACAAACCCAATAACAATATAGTACAACCTGAGTAGTTGATAGACAATATAAAAGAGAATAATAAAAGGCAGTAAACAAAATGGTAAACAATGATATGACATCAATGTAGAGGGAACTAAGACGGCCACCTTAGTCTCACCTCACTGGAAGGACAGAGTCAGCATGGATGCGTTCATCCTGGGAAAACTTGGTTCTCAAGTTTGCACTATAAAGGACTGGAGATTCTGAATACCTACAATTCTTTTGAGGAAGAAGAGATGTTGACATTTCGTAAGTTAGAAGTGTTCTCTCTTGGAACAATGTGTAACTTGTTTGAGTATGCAAGAATCATCGCTTTGGATGGAGGGATTATCACCATATATATAAGGTTTAAGGTGGGAAGTCCAAAAGGACCCAGGACCCTTGGCAACCAAGATGCCCCCATACATATTTTAGGTAGGACCACATTCTGTTGTTGGTTGTGCTTCCTTTCTGATATTGAGTACGATGTGTCATCATTGAGGGTCAGACGATGGGGCCACCACGTTTAAATGGGAAAAACAGCCAAAATTAATAGCAACAGTTGTCCATCTTCAAGTCAAGATAATAAGGGCAATTACCTTTGCAGGAGTCCATCTAATATGTCATTCCTCCACTGGTGGTCTAGATTCTATGTCACAACATGTATCAATATTGAAAGGAATTCCTGATGTGGCTGGCAGCCATAGTCCTTCCTTAAGACCCCATCATTGCTCAACAGCAAGAGTCCACCACGACTTTGATGCCAAGGATGCAATCTTTCTTTCTAACATGGGCTTAAGCACACTCTATGTAATCACAAGGGAAAATATAAAAGAGGAGTGTTGGCTTAGGACCCGAGACACATTACCTAAGTTCAGTTAGCAGTGTCGGGGACCAATTACTTCATCCCTGAGATGCACTCCCCCAGACTCATAGTTTAGGGATCCCAAAGTGTTACAGTCCATATGTGGCACCTCGAAAACTCCCTCTCAGAGAATCACATAGGATCTGAACAAAGAGTTCAGGGCTGCCACCCATGCTCTGTAGCAATATTGATATTGGGAGACACGAGACCTCCATGAGACAAGTACTCAACCTTTCAATATCCATAGAGGGGGATATTCCGCGTTAGGTACATAAAGGTATTCCCTAACCTCGATCGTGATCCTTGGAACTTGATCAGGTTGGAACATGACCTCTCACATGCACGTAATCTAGCTCCCCATGCCTCGTAGAGATAGGTATTCAATGCTTAGAGCAAGTAGCACAGTGGAAGATCTCGATTACGATCCTTGGATCTCACTGAGGTTCGTAATGTCTCACAATACAAGGCCTTCATGAGGCTTATCCTCCTTAAAGGATGGATCTAGAAATCCATTCTCAGAGTCCAGATACATTTTCCCACATTCAACAAGGATCTAAGCATGTCCCAACCGCTTTAGCCGAGACACGTATTTTTCTCGTGAGATGCATTATCTTAGTTATTTGGATCTAGATTTGTGACCCAAAATAGATCTGAATGGAGGCAAAGTATCCAAGTACCTGACCCTACTTAATGTGAAAGCAAGGCTTTGTTGTTGTTGTTATAGACACGTTATCATATACTCATCATAATTTACTACAATCACCATTGAAAAAATATTCAGCAATCACAATGAAATTGTGGCAACAATGAATCTTTTCTCATTCGACTCCAGGCTCATCATAATGATGATAATTAAATGTTTACAAGGTATTTTTTTACTATACTGTTTTTATCAACCACAATCTGTTAAAGATCAATAATCCAAGAACCGATAAGAAAGATCAAGAAAAATTAGCATGATTAGGACAATCTAGACATGGCATTTCCCTAGTGATTCTTTCAAGACCATGACTTGCAACCTAAACTTGTCATGGGTTATTATTCCACGCATGAAAATAAGTACAGATCGTTATATGGTAAGCATTCACTAATAAGTATTGCAACTTCAAAATTGTAGCCTTACTATGGAATACAGGCTATTAATACTTTTTTTCACAAAAAGAGTTCACCGTCAATGATAGCCACGCCGTCCAATGAAATTTTCTTATTTTAATGTATCCCATGGAGTGCGAGGTTTTTGGTCCATACAAGTATTTTCGTTGGAACATCAATATATAACTAATGGAATGCATATGGTGTTACAGATATTTAACAAAACTGTCTTGTGAGTAGCAGCATAAATGATATTTCATGTGTTCGGCTATAACTGAAATCCCTGAATCTAGAGCCACCTGGCACTCCAATTCCATTCCAAATGTAATTATCAAACCGAGGAAGCAAAACTGCTACACGTGTACATGTGCCTACTTTTAAACATTTATAATTTTTAACAAATTAACCTCGAACATATATGGTGGATAGGTATGAAAACAATAAGGGCATGATTAGAACAACACTAAAATAGTTATAGAGTACCAATAATGAATTGCATGCAACTTACAATAGTATCCAAAACATTGTGGGAGTTGGTGAACACTGATAAGAACAAGTGTGGTTATGCCAAAAGGCATTTTTTGTTGAATGTAACACACTGACGCAGTCAAATTTTAGGAATGATTTCCTACCATTGTCTTCCATGTTAGCATATTAACCAGTATAAAAGACGCAAGGATTTTCAATATTCAATGTCAAACTTTTTTAAATCCTTCCAACATTCTGCGTAGAAAACGAAAATCAGAACTACATACTTATCTCAAAAATCAGAAAGCAAAATCTGTAATGGTCAAACTTACACCTTAAAAAATGATTTCAACAAGAAAACATGGAAACCAATCAAAGAACGGAAAATAGCATTAGTTTAATTGTCTGGAAAATAATCCACCTGTAAAAAACATAGCAAATACCATACAAAACAACCCAACCAAATCATTCATAAAACAGGATTTAATTTGCTTACAAGCACATTTTTCAGAAGAAACAGCTACCTTAGTACTTTGTTTATATCTTCTTCCTCATCTGCATGTTGCATTGCGGCAATAAGATTTCCACGCTTCAACTCCCTTAGTGTAAGCTGACCATTTCCAGATCTATTCATATAATAGAATATCCTATATATGACAGTTTCAGCTGGTTCATAAAAAGAAAAATTGGACAGCTATAGGTTAGATGAAGCATGTATAAGACCTCCATATTACTCACTTCAAAAATCAATTCTCCTAGGCCGCCACTAAATTACAAATAACAATGAAAATCAATATGCATAAAATATTGTTTTAAAAAAACTATCACTAAAAGAATAATAAATAAGTGGTATAAAAAAAGTTCCATCAGTAGAAAAATTTATTGCTATATTTTCCAGTATTTTGTAATCAGATATCTCACAGAGCAAATGAGGAAAAGAATTACACGTTCAACGTGTAAATGAAGTGAGTTCCTATAAATGATTCAACATAAGTAGCACACTTCCAATCCCATCCAAAACCTCAATAACAAAAACTGCGTAAAAACCTCAAATCGGTATTTTTCCAAGAAAACTACTCTTAACTATTTGAGATCAATTTTAACAAGATGAACCGAACAATACACATAACAGAAGAAAGAAAATATATTGTATATTCCTTTTGTCTACACTATATCGAAAAAAAAGCACAGCCATAATCATGAAAACCCTCCATAATGCAGCAAAAGTTACAAAATGAAACATTAGGAAAACACTTGATCAGGAACCGCACCTCTCCGGAGAAAGTGATGCAAAAGAAGTATTTCAAGAAACCTTGAAATTGCGGATCATATCTGCTTCCCCACCTACTCCCCCATTATACTGTAAACAAGTCTCATTTAATCATTTTTATTGAATATCTGAATACATAATTTAAATAAATATTCTTGTTTATGTGTAAGTAGAATCCTATGCAGGCTAGCTAAAGTGGAGAGGAGCCTCCGTTGTTCTCTGTGATAAGAAAATGTCTTTAAAAATTAAAGGAAAGTTTTACAAAGCAGTCGTGAGACCTGCTAAGCTTTATGGTTCTGAATGTTGGCCTGTGAACCATAGACATGTGCAGAGAATGGCTGTAGCAGAAATGAAAATGCTAAGATGGATGTGTGTACATACACGTAAAGATCGGATTCGGAATGATGCAATCCATAAGAAAGTTGGTGTAGCTCCGATCGAGGATAAGATGCGAGAAAACCGCTTAAGATGGTTTGGTCATTTGCAAAGAAGGTCAACTGATGCACCGGTTAGGAGATGCGAGTGTTGGGATGTTGAGCCGGCTAAGAGAGGACGAGGATGGCCCAAGAAGTGTTGGAAAGAGACTATACGAAGGGATCTTAGTTTGCTGGATATAAGTCCGAGATTGACCCAAGATAGATCTGAATGGAGGCGAAGAATCCATGTAGCCGACCCTACTTAATTGTGGGAAAAGGCTTTGTTGTTGTTGTTGTTGATGTGTAAGTAGAATCCATATACAACATTCCCCCAATACAGTCCCCCACGTTACATTCAATGGCAAGCTTCCAACATACCATTACATTCAGAAAGTCATGTCTAATGTAATGAATGGCCGATATCAATTCTTTGATGTTCTCTTTTTCTCTTGTTGAAAACAAGAATATAGAAGTGATAATCAGAACAAGAACATAATAAATATAAAATAGAACGCTTCATGGAACCATATTCCATGAAGATCGGGATGAAGCCATGGAAGGCCTCCAAGGCCAGCTACCATATCTCTCAATGAGTACAAAGGGTATGAGGCCCTTTATATCAGTGTTTTTGAAATCGGACCGGACCGGCCGGTTCAACCGGTCCGACCGGTGAACCGGGCCTAGACCGGTCCGGTTGACCGGTTTATGCCAGTTTGGTTCGATTGTTCAAATTTTTATTTAATCCGCCCGGTTCAACCTATTTTTTTGACCCAGTTTAAATAGGTTCAAAGTTGAACCACATTTAATTTTTAAATTATTTAAAAAAATTGTTGGTAATCCTTCATGACGAACTGACGGCCTAGGAATGCCTTCGCCCTTTCTATGCCCTGAACATCATCTCCTGTAACCAGAATATCATCAACATAGACCATGATGACAACCGTACATGCAGACGACTTCTGAATAAACAACGAATAGTCTGCATTCGACCTCTTGAATCCATGTCGTTCAATCAGATGGGAAAGCTTCTGGAACCACGCTCTTGGGCTCTGTTTGAGGCCATAAATTGCCTTGTGAAGTCTACACACCATATGCTTCTCCCCCTCAGCAGTGAACCCTGGTGGCTGCTGCATGTAGACTTCCTCCTGCAGATCTCCATACAAGAAGGCGTTCTTGACATCCAGTTGAGATATACTCCAGTCACGTACCACAGCAACTGATAAGAGAATGCGAAGAGTAGAATGACAAGCCACCGGAGAAAATGTATCCATATAGTCGACGCCATAGGTCTGTGTGAAACCTCGCGCGACCAGTCGTGCTTTGTACCGATCTAGACTGCCATCAGCGTGGTATTTAACTGTGAATACCCATTTACAGCTAACAATAGATACATCAGGAGGAGCAATAACCAAGGTCCATGTGCCACGAGACTGTAAGGCACGCATCTCGTCTTCCATAGCCATTCTCCAGCAACCAATCTTCATAGCTTCCTGATAAGACCGTGGTATATCCACGGAAGACAAAGCTGCAGCAAATCTCTGAAAGCCGCCTGTGAGGCGATGAAAAGACACCTGTGAAGTAAAGGGATAAGATGCACACGTCCGCTTTTGCTTCCGGATAGCAATAGGAATATCAAGACCATCTTCCATTGTACTGGATGGTGTAGCCTCCTACAATGAAGAATCCTGCACATGTACTATATCTGACCCGTCAGTAGTAATGCCATCTGAACATACCCGAGGCGTGATGGATGTTTGATATGTAGCCTGAGCAGGAACTGGCCGACGCGTATAGAATTTTGGTGAAGGTGGAATACGAGGTTGTGGAAGTGGTGGTGGTGGTGAAGATGGCATGGTAACAAGAGCAGGAGTGGACTCAGGTGAACTCCAACTAGGAGGCGAGGGACATAGACATCATCGTTGGTAGTGGATGGTACCAATCTGTCACCTGCAGGGGGAAAATACATAACAGACTCAAAGAACGTGACATCAGCACTGACAAAGTATTTCTTGTTTATGGGGTCATAACAACTGTAGCCCTTCTGAGTCCGAGAGTAACCGACAAAGACACACTTGACAGCTCTAGGAGAGAGTTTGTCAAGTCCAGGAGTCAGGAGATGAACAAATGCGACAATACCAAAGACACGAGGAGTAAGTGAGAATAATTCCTTGTCAGGAAAAATGATAGAAAGAGGAATTTTCTCACCAAGGACAGAAGACGGCATACGATTGATCAGGTAGCAAGCGGTAAGAACAGCATCCCCCCAGAAAGAGATAGGAGCACAACTCTGAATAAGTAGGGTTCGAGTAATGTAAAGAAGGTGGCGGTGCTTTCTTTCTGCCACGCCATTCTGCTGAGATGTGTAAGCACAAGTGGTTTGGTGAATAATGCCCTTTGACGAAAGAAACTGAGAGAGGGACCGTGTGCAGAATTCTAGAGCATTATCTGTACGAACATATTTGACAGTAGAGGAAAACACATTGTGCACTTCATTAATCAAATTTTTAATTACATCTCCTGCTTCAGATTTATTCTTTAAAAGAAAGACCCAAGATACACGAGAGAAATCATCCACTACCACTAGATAGAATCTGTGCCCCTGATGATCGGGTACACGACTTCGACCCCAGATATCAATGTGAAACAACTCGAACGGGGAGCTACTGCTCCGACTCTGACGACTAGGAAGGCTAGACCGATGATGCTTTCCCAACTGACACGCTTCACAGCGAAAGGAAGAACTGGGAGAGATCTGAGGCAGAAGATGTCGCATTTTCTGGAGCGGGAGATGATCAAAGCGAAGATGCCAGATGCACGGAAATACTGGTCCGGCGGAATGAGAAGAGACACCAGCATAAGAGTTCCAGACCAGCCGATACAGACCATTATGCTCAGAGCCACAGCCAATTACCCTGCCCGTTAGTATGTCCTGAAAAATAAGAGAAGAGGGGTCAAATATAGCACGACAGTGCAAATCCTTCGTAATCTGACTAATATACAACAGATTCATCGAGAACTCAGGAGCATGGAGGACATTTTGTAGATGCATAGAAGGAGAAAGGAAGACCTCCCCCTGTCCAACAAGGGGGGAATGAGTACCATCTGCAATCTGTACTGAAGGTCATGGGGAATGTCCCTGTAGGACTCAAGTCTCTCTCGATCTCGGCAGAGATGATGTGTAGCACCACAATCTATAATCCAATCAGATATATCATGAGAAGATGTAAACGCAGTAGCACTACCTGAGGTACTAGCAGCAGCAGACAGATGCTGTAGCAGCTACATCTGAAGGTCCACCAGAAGAATCACCAGATGATTGTGGCATAATATCACGTAGACGTGCCACAAGTTCCTCAAACGATTGTCCGCAGTGGATGCTAACTGGGGCTGAGCATGCTAAGCTACACGCGCCGCTGCTGGAAATCCATGCTTAGAATAGCATGTATCCTCCGAGTGGCATGTACGGTGACAGTACGAACACGGCTGACGAAAGCGACCACCCCTACCACGGGGTCCACGTCCACGACCAGAAGACTGACCACCTCTCCCACGCGATACTACCATCGTCGATGGGGGTGGAGTAGATGAGCTGGAAGAAACTGACATGCGACTGAGCCTCCTGTAAACATCCTCCATTGGAGGAATAACTGCATCGGTCAAAATCTGAGAGCGAGCGGCCTCATACTCAGGATCTAGGGCTGCAAGTAGAACGCCCACCATAGTGGCATTCCGAAATGTCTTCTGCTGCTCAGGAGTCGCTGTGAGTGGAATGGTACTGTATAATTTCTCAAACATCCCTCTCAGGGATGTGTACAAGGAGTGAAGAGGTCTGTCGTTCTGCTTCATCGTGAATATATCATGTTGAAGCTGTAACATCTTGGTCTCATTCCGCACCTGGGAATACGTTGCAGCCAGAATATCCCACATTGCCTTAGCAGTGGGCTGATGGAGGACATAATTGGCAAACTCCATCGACAATGTACCTGACAACCAGACCTTGGCATATGAATCATCAGCCTTCCACGAGGCATATATCCCTGTCTTCTCTGCTGGCTCATCCTCGGTATGAATGTGCTTCTTACCGTTCGACTTCATGAGACTCATGAACTGCATCGCCCAGAGCTCATAATTCGACCCGTCCATCTTTACTATTGGTGCGGGACCTTTGAACGCGCCTATGGAGGGCATATCACCGCTGGAGAAGAACTAGGGTTTGTAGACAGAGTGACAGATGTCTACACAAACTGCATAGGATTCGAGTGCGTATGTAGACGTTATGCACCCAAATCCATAGATCTGGAGAGAGACGGCTACGATCAAGGCAACAGGAGGCGTTGCAGTGAAGGCTAGAACAAAGGCCGGCCGACGGCGGGAGGCGGGGCCAGTAAGGACGAGATCCGGGGGCCGGCTAGGGCACGCCGTGGATCGGGGGCCGGTCGGGAGATGGAGGTGGGAGCCCCTGGACTGGCAGCGAGATCCCGGGGTCGGGACTGGACTGAGATCCCAGGGCCTGGGCTGGCAGCGAGATCCCGGGCTGGGACTGGGGGCCGGGATTGGTGGGGAGGGCGGCGGATCGGAGCAAGCCCGACGGAGAGAGGGGCCCGAGAGGAGGGTGGCGGAGAGGGGCTGGAGATGAGCGAGCCCGGCGGTGAGAAGGATCCGAGAGGGCGGCGGCGGCGGAAAGAGATGAGGGGGGCGGGGGGGAAGGGAGGGAGCCCTAGGGTTTAGGCTCTTATACCATGTTGTGAAAAATGGGTGATCTATTATTCAGGGGAACCCTAGGCTCTCTTATATAGGGAGAGACCTCAAGAGAAAATACATAGTAGTCCAGAGAACAAAAAGAAATTACGAACAGGTACATAACATATAATAATATCTATCTCTACATATATGATATGTATGATATTTGATGGTGTATAAGAAAAATACTTTATGTATAGTGTGAAATATATACATTATCTATGTATTTTATATATATCTCAAGTATATTAAGTGTATATTATATATATATATATTATTTCATTTCGGTTTGATTAGCCGTTTCAACCACTTTTTTTTCACCGGTCCTGTTTAATCCGGTTTTAAATAATGATGACGTGATCATCTGGTTGAACCGGTTTGATTACATGGTTCGACCCGATCCGACCATTTCAGCAAGATTTCCGGTTCGGTGTCCGGTTCGGTTTCAAAAACCTTGCTTTATATAAATGGCAAAGAATTCTCCCATTATAAGTAGGGACGGCAACATGGATTCTTGCTCAAACCCATGTCGAAAGATTCAACTATTTTTTACGATAGCTGTCAACAACCTAATGCAACCCCCACAGGGGGGGGATTTAAACTCGTCTATTGGTGGTAAGCATGTTGCACTACCACCAGACCATTTAAGTGGTTTATGTATCCACACAAATATCAATGAAAATTTTGGTGTGGTGACTCCCAACTTGGGAGGGCTCCCCCTCGTTCTTACTCAAAAAAAATGTATCCACACATATTTTCAAGTTCGAACACTCCACAATGTGGGACTAAACATGAGTGCATGAATTGGATCTTGGAGAGATCCAATTATCCATCTACATGCACTCTTCAACATTATCCCTCAAGATAGAGCATGAAATGCACGGCTTGGGCAAATATGAAAAAAGCACTCACTCACTGAATACAAGACACTAGGGACGACATCAACTAAAAGCGTACTCTGCCGGTTACTTGTTAAGGACATCACTTCTTATGTTATGGTTGCGAGGAGGAACCAGAGGGGTGAAGTGTTAACGACGATCAATAGAGAAATCTAGATCAATAACCAATCGGTGTTTTCTATGTCTGTCAAATTAACCAGTACTGCAAATAAGTCTCCTTCATGGAGAACTCCGGCATGTAACATGTGGAGACTGGTCAAACAAGTAACGTTGTGGGAATATCCATACGTAAATCCAAGAAGTAGGTCACTCTCGTAACGACCACGAAAGGATATCGTACCGGAGTTCACGCTTAAGAAAGCCGAGGGAATATCCGTAGTAGAATTCACGATCATTAGAGAAAGTTGTGGGAATATCCGTGCTGGAGTTCACGACCATGAGAATATCCATACTAGAATTCACGGATATTGGAGAAAGTCACGAGAATATCCATGATGGACTTCGCGGTCACTGGAGAAAGCTATGGGAATATATGTACTTGAGTTCACAATAGCTGGAGGACGGAGGCTGCACAAAGTCTCTCTCTGAAGAACTCGAAGAAAACTAAGTCACTCGAACGTAGAGTGCCTCAAACATAGACTGCAATAGTTTGAAAATCTCTACATGATACTCCTCTTCTCTCCATATTAGTCAAAAAATGATGCTTAATAAATTTGGGAGAACAAATGAAAAAGGGTCACAACAAGAGAGCTCTCTTTCTTTCTTTTTTCCACAAGACGTTCCTTTTTTGGCTTTCCCCCTTTTTGATAAGTTGTCTCCTTTGCTTTTTTTCCTTATCCACCCCCTTTTCTAGCCATCACTCTCCTTTTTATCTCTACACAAGATTTATTTTTTTTCATCTTTTTATAAAATTTTATGGCTACAGGACTGTGGCCCTGAGTAACACGGAGAAAAAGAATCATGCACTAAAACCAAACTGAGAAGTATCATACATCTCAAGCGAAAGAATAACGTGCGCCCTACTCTCACTTATCCTCTCTCCGATAGTTCCCAAAAACATGAGGATTATTGACAAAGTTTGGCAGGACAATCCTTTTTTCCCCACAGCCTCCTCTCCTTTTTTTTCTTTTTTCATTCTCATTTATTTTTTGAAAAAAAACTTTTTCTTCTCCTCTTTTCAACTCCTAGTCTTTTGTGCCCAAACAAACATCAAGCCATTAAAGGCTTAAATAGTAGATAAAAAAGAAATGAGCCTAAGGCAAACAAACTACTCATGGCTCATCCATCCCTTCTTCTTTCATCTTTTTTTCAGCGCAAACAGTAGCTTGCCATGTAGGCCCAAAAACTTAAAATAAAATGAATAAAAAATAATGGACCTAAGCCCAGTAGAAGCAATGCGCAGATGTCATTTTCTTCAAGGAAAGCAGGGCTCGTGGAACCCATCCTAGAGGAGCTTAATATCAAAGGCATTGAATCCACATTTTCTTTGTCAGGAGCTTCTCTTCCTCGATGGACATAGACAACGATGATCGACAGCGGGAGGAAGCACTGATGGCAAGAGGGTTGCCACATACGGAAGGCAATGAAACTTTACCTGGCAACAATGACCAGCATGGCTTTGGTAGCACATGACGCCGCGTGGGATAGTGCAGCAACACAAAGAGGATGCATCTTTCTTTCATCTTAATATCCTCTGTGAGCATTGGCAACAATAATCGACGACAACGCATCGCCCTTCACAAAAAACCATCAAATTCTGAGTCTGACATCATCTCTCCTTCATATGATGTCTCCTTTCTTCAATAAGGTTCCTAAAGATAGACCCGTCATCGTTACAATACATCCTTGAGGGGTTGTTGCTGCATGAAATAGCACCTCAGCACGGTGCTTTCATCTCCATTATTGCAGCATACACCTCATGCACGTGCACAACCCCTTGATTAGCCCGCTGTGATGTGATCTACTCCCGTCTTCAGATCTAGGGTTTCGAATTGAAACGCATCAGCGTGTACCTTACATCCAGATGCAACTGTACTATTTGAACTTCAACAAATCCGCAAAAGCATACTTTAAGAACTTGTATAAAGCAATAATAGATATAAAACCGAATCGGAAATATGAACCCAAAAGCAAACTGCTCTGATACAAAGTGAAAAATATGAAATAAAGAACAACAAAATCAAAGAGCTTGAACGAAAGTCTTTACATAAAACCCTACTCCCAAGGAATGGGTTGAAACAATAGCAGAAAGTCCCTAAGGGTTGGATGGTGTATTAAGTTTCTCAAAAACTAATATGGTTGGGGGAAGGGGCTCCATATATCACCCAACCAACACTGTAGAATCCCACCAACAAACAATAAGTAATGTAATTGGATATTGAGAGATCCAAGATCAAATTACCATATAAGTCATTCTCTTGCGCATCTTACAAGAAACTTGAGATCAACGGTTTGCATGAGGTCTTTTGTATATCTATAGACAAATATGACTGCTTGCATTAATCTTAAAGTGTATATTTCCCAGCCCAATATAATAGGTCATGATGTATAAATCTTATTAAACCACGACCCAAATAATATAAACACCTTTAACTAATGTTCGGAATCTACGCATCAAACCTCCCAGGGGAACCCCCATATGACCGATTTGGACAAAAGCCCAGGGGAGGGGCTACGCTCTTCATTAATGAGGGAGGTCGTGAATATAAACCAAACTACAAGTGCATCAAGCTAATTAACAAGATAGGGCTCAAGGTAACCAATAACAATTCCCACGGTGCATGTACTCAACGCTGCAACTCGCAACAATCACCCTCCCTCAACACATTCACATATAGGCCAGTGATATATAGAAAGATTTTTTTGAGAAAGTTGCAATTGAATATAATATCAAGCACTCATATATAAGAAACTGCAAATATACATTTTTAGATATACATATGTATTTCAACACAACATAGATAATAGGGTATAAGTCCAACCTCCTAATTATACGCTTTATTTAATTGTCTTATTGACTAGAACATTGAGAACCTTAATATCTAAAAAATGGTTTTCAAAAGCTATTTATGCAATTTCCGTCTATATCAACGAAATATCAACAAAGTACCCCAAATTTTCCTTTAGGGTCTTTGACTAAATGAAACTAAAATCCAACATTCCAAGCCAAAATCTCCTTCGAAAGGACTTCCAAACTTCACAGCCACAAGATGGCCATCATTACCCCTAATGTCCACAAGGCAACACCCGCCCAACACTACCATAACAAGGCCCTTCTCCACAATACTTCACATACCCATTGCACGTTACATGCAACCTCAGCCCTTCTCTCCTACCTACTCTATCAAGACCTCGGACAATCGCTTGCATACTACTATAAGAAGTAGACAATCAAGGATTCAAGTTTGAATACTCCTCGTTACTAGAGGGTTCAGAAATCAAATTACGGACCATTGGGGCAGCTACTCGTTTAAGGGGTTGGTGACTATGCATGTGTCTTGAAGATGGCTATCCATAGGAGGAAGTTGGTTGGATACAGTAAGATTTGGTTGTTGTTAGAGTTATTGTGCTGTTGTCTTTCTTTTTGTTCGTTCATTGAGTCATGTAACCCATTCGGCTCAACCCTAGGAGGAATCAAAGTTCGATGACATTTTCTGAACAGACATGCCTCACACTCAAATATCGTTAATGAAGAGTGTCTGGGGAACGTCATGAGAAAGCTTTGACAGAAGGATGACTAAATCGCAAATGTCGTAGGAACGGATCCGAGGAGATAGAATTCATTGTGATATTTAGGACCTTAGCCGGTCCACACTATGGGTGGTCATAAATATTTGTGGTTTTTGTCGATAATTATAGTAGATACTCTTTGGTCACTTAATGAAAGGAAGATCGAAGATTAATAAAATTATCAAATCTATTTTCTGTTTATCAAAACTTCCTTCCTTCTCTGCTTGTATTCAAATTGTGCGAACTAGTAATGCTTTTGAATTTATTCTAACATGATTTGGTGACGTCCTTTGCCTTTCAAGGAACTACTCATCAGACTTCTTTTCCCTATACCTGACAGCGGAATGGGATAGTCGAAATGAAACCTCACGCCTTTTGATATTGCTCCTCATTGTTCACTTACATGAAGGTTCCTAAGATCAATGTTGTAAAAATCACTCGACTGGCCCGACTGGTAGGTCCAACTAGTCTAGTTGGTAGGGTGGCCAACCGAGTATTGATTAATTCCGATTAGGCCTACTAATCAATGTTGTAAAAATCACTCTAATACACTTGATGTTTTATTTAAATTCAATTAATTCTTTTATTTTATTATAATAGTATAAAAAGAGTACAAATTTATGTAAATATATAAGAATATAAGTATAAAAATGATTTATATATTTAAAATAATTAAAATATTCAAGCTGATATAAGTTCGATTAAATCTGATTAGTCTCTCGACAACAGATTAATCCTTATTCAATGACTCGACCGACCGAGTACCGAATACTGACTTTTGCAACCACATCTAAGACATATTGGGGGATTGTTGCGAATCGCGAAAGCAAACACGCACAAACACGATCAAACAAGCACGACGCAAACACAAGGATTTACAAGGTTCACTCGTAAATGGGCTACGTCCTTAGGCAGCGGCGATCGGTTTCACTATATGGAGAAAAAGATAATACATAGGATACTAAGAAGGTATAGATATGGGATGAGAAACAGGATCAGAATGAGGATTGCAGTATCTAGTGGCCCCAAGGCCCTTTTTATACTACAACAGAAGAATATCATTTGTATTCAGCAATCCATCCCAACAGCTCTCAGCCAATCAGAAGGCAGGACACACATCAGACATGTCAGCAGCCCAACAAGTGGTTCAGATGCAAGTCATATCAACAATCCCCACCTTAAATTGAATCATCATATAGCAGAATGAATCACTACTATTACTCCACCATAAGTTGAATTCTCCACTAGCAGAATTAACCACCGCTAGACTCCACCGGGGTTGAATTCTCATATAGCAGAATTAATCACTACTATACTCCACCATGAGTTGAATTCTAAATAGCAGAATCAGTCGCTGCTAGACTCCACCGAGGTTGAATTCTCATATAGCAAAATTAACCACTACTATAATTCAACACTTGAAATTCAGATAACATGAATCAAGGAATTATAAATAATTGTCACCTTAAAATTTCTCCTTAGAGAAGCTTTACCGAGTTCCGCCTTACCACCGCCAGCCCCTTCTTGGGGCTACTGCCAACTGCCAATATCGAACAAGTCCAAACAATGCTTGAACTTACTCCCAGGAACTGTAGACCCTTACAAGACATATAGGGTCTTTTGCTTCTTGCCCTTGATGACAACAACTCCAGCTTTGGCAACCTGCTTGACTCCATCTTCAGCATTGTACATGTATCCTTTAGAGTCCAAGACTCTAAGAGATATCAGGTTCTTCTTCAAATCAGGAACATGTCGTACTTTTGTCACAGTCCTTACGACTCCATCATACATCTTGATCTTCACAGAGCCGATCCCTACAATCTTACATGTTGCATTACTCCCTGGGATGACGTTTCCACCATCTATCTTATCATAGGTGCAGAACCAATCTTTATTGGGAGTCATATGGTAAGAACAACCTGAATCAAGAATCCATATGCTATCTATCGTCTTCTGATCTGTGACTGTGAGAATGAAATCATCTTCAGAATCTCAGAATCTCTGCCACCTTGAGCCACTGCAGCAATTGTGGCCTTCTTTGGGCAGTCCTTCTTCCAATGTCCAGGTTCCTTGCAGTAATTGCAGATGTCCCTAGCACTGTAATTCTTCAACTTAGACTTCTGCTTTCCATTCTTTGTGTAGTGAGAACCGACATGACTTTTCTCATGAGTCATAACCAAACCTGCAGCATTAGAGTCTTGCATCTCAATAGCCATATGTCGAAGTTCACGAGTATGCAAACCCACGCGAACTTCCTCTAAGGTTATGGATTCTCTTCCCACAATGAATGATTGAATAAAATTCTCAGATGATAATGGAAGAGAAACCAATAAAATCAAGGCAACATCCTCATCTTCAATCTTAACATCTACATTTCCTATATCCATCAATAATGTATTTAAGCGATCAAGATGTTCTTTAAGAGATGTACCTTCATGTATGCGGAGAGAGAACAGACGTTGCTTCAAGAGCAACTTGTTGGTCAGAGGCTTCATCATATATAGACTTTCGAGTCTCAACTATAGACCGGCTGCAGAATCCCCATCGGCAACCTCCGTGATAATCTCGTCCGCAAACATAGCATGATCGTCGAGTGCACCTTCTCTTCCTGCACCATTAACTCGGACGGCTCGAGTACCTTTGCTCGCTCCTGATCTAACGGTGCCCAGGTGCCCTGCTGCTTCAGAAGGGTGTACATCTTGATCTGCCATATAGACTGAATCCATTCTTCCCCGTGAACTTCTCGATCTTCAGATTGTGCGATGCCATCTTGCTGGATGATCCTGACGGAACCTGAAGCTCTGATACTAGTTTGTTGTGAATCGCGGAAATAAACACGCACAAACACGATCAAACAAGCAAGACGCAAACACAAGAATTTACAAGATTCACTCGTAAATGGGCTACGTGACACGTCATTGGGCGGCGGTAAACATTTTCACTATATGGAAAAAAGATAATACAGAGGATACTGAGAAGGTATAGATATGGGATGAGAAAAAGGATCAGAATGAGGATTGCGGTATCTAGTGGCCCCAAGGCCCCTTTTATACTACAATAGAAGAATATCATTTGTATTCAGCAATCCATCCTAACAGCTCTCAGCCAATCAGAAGGCAGGACACAGATCAGACATGTCAGCAATCCTGGCCCAACAGCTCTCAGCCAATCAGAAGGCAGGACACAGAACAGACATGACAGCAATCCTGGCCAACAGCTCTCAGCCAATCAGAAGGTAGGATACAGATCAGACATGTCAACAGCCCAACAAGTGGTTACGATTCAAGTCATATCAACAGGGATGCTAACTTTACTTCCATTCATCTTATAAATAAAGTACCATCATATGTTCTTAAAGGGATCACTCTTTCTCCCTCCTTTATCCCAAGGGGGCATAATTTCCTTTGTCCCTGCGTGTGTTTGGCTACACTGCAATTGTTCATATTTTACACATTACGGATAAATTGTCTCCACAAGCCATCAAGTGTGTTTTTCTTGGGTACTCTCTCACCCAAAATGGGTATATGTCCTATAATTCGACCGATCGCCATTATTACATCTCAGCTAAATTCACCTTTTTTAATGGGTCAGCTACTTCATACAGTTTGTTGGTAAGTCTTGGAGTTACTATCGCTACATGTCATCTATAAAAGAAAACACACTAGTCACTTTAATGACGTTCCATTGCATTTTCTCTATTTGCAGGAGGAGATACCTTCTTCAAGTGTCTCCACTACATCTGGTCCTATGCCCCACCAGATCTCCATATAATACTATGAAGAACAAAAAGACAATGTATTATGCATCATATCTCAAATTTTACTTCAAATAACAGTCTCTCCAGTTGTGATGGACGTTTTACAGATGCTCTAATGTATGTCACTATTTCTTGTGATCATCACAGTGCATTGCAGGACCATGATTGAAAAAAAACCTTTAACAAGGAGATGGATGCTCTTACCTCCATGGGGACCTGGGATCTTGTGCCTTCTCCGTATGGCATGAAGTTAGTTGTCTGCAACAGATGGGACTTCACGACTAAGCAGTCTCCAGATAGTACAATTGATAGATTGAAGGCCATACTTGTGTCCAAGGGCTTCACTCAAACTTATGGAGTAAATTACTTCGAGACCTTCTCACATGTGATCATATTGGATTCTATTCGCACTATTCTTTCTGTTGCAGTCAACAAGAATTGGCATTAAGCTTAATGTGAAAAATGCTTTACATTGAGGAAGAAGTTTACATAAGCAACCCCCAGGTAACTCTGTCGAGGGACTATCTATGCTGACTCTGTAAGGCCCTTTACGACCCTAAGGAGAGCCTACAAGCTCGGTTTGAGAAGCTCACCATTGCGATTGGCTCCCTTGGATTTCACCAAATGACATCTTACTACTCTATATTTGCCAGACGATGATCTACAGGCATCGTAGTATTATTTGTATGTGTTAATACTGTGATAACTGGTGATGACGAGATATGTATTGCAGAGACCGATGCCTTCCTCCAGAAGGTATTTATTACTAAGGACTTTGGTCGGATCTGATACTTTATGGCCACTAAGGTGATACTACATGGGCTACACTTATCACAGCGAAAGTATTGTCTGGACATTCCTATAGAGGCAGGATGCAAATCATGTCATACCAGCGGAGGCGCGAAATCATACTACTTCTACCGAATCTGAGTTTGAGGATCCTACACGATAAATAAAACTAGAGGGTAAACTACTCTACCTATTGTCATTAGGCATTGTTGGGAGAAAAGAAATGCATATCATAGAAGAGACCCTAGGCTCTCTTATATAGGAGAAAAGCCCTGGGTTAATTACATAAGAGGTACACGAAGAAAATAGAAATGAGACATAATATGAAGAGATGCAAATATCTCAACACTCCCCCTCAAGCTGGAGCATATAGGTCTATCATGCTCAGCTTGTAAGTTGGAACATCTTTGAAAAGGACCTCTAGCAAGGGCCTCTGTGAAAATACCAACCGTCTGATCTCCAATAGAAACATGGGAGGTGGATATGAGACCATCCTGGATCATGTCTCTGGCATAATGGCAATCCATCTCCATATGCTTGGTCCGTTCCTGAAATGCAAGACTATTGGCAATAAATATATATGCTTGATTGTCACATAAAAGCTGCATGGGAAGAGGAACCTCAACAGCAAGATCAGTCAAGACCAATCAAACCCACATCATCTCTGTGCTCCCATATGACATGGTCATGTACTCAGACTTTGCATTGGATCTAGCAACACTGCATGCTTCTTGCTTTTCCATGACACAAGAGAGCTCCCAACAAAAATAGCAAAGCCAGAAGTAGACTTCATGTCTCTAGGACATCCAGCATAATCTGCATCTGCACAAGATGTCGCCTCAAGAGATATACCTTTGCTGAAGATAAGACCAGTCACATGTGGAGTCTTCAAATATCTCAAAATCATATACACAGAGCATCCATATGAACCTTCCTGGGCTGCTCCATGAACCGGCTCACCTTGCTCACAGCAAAGGATATGTTTGGTCTAGTGATAGTAGCATATAGGAGCTTCCGAACAAGCTCCATGTATCACCTCTTATCTACCTCCTCAGTATCATAATCATATAATCTCATACTCCGATCCATAGTGGTAGTACCAGGCTTGCACCCTGTCATACATGTCTCTAGTAGAAGATCAATCACAAACTTCCTCTGGATCATCACAAGACCACGATGGCGAACTCTAATCCAAGGAAGTATCCAAGATTGCCAAGGTCCTTAGTCACAAATTGCTGACCTAGGAACTCCTTGGCAGCCCGAATGCCCTGCTCATCATCACTCGTGACAATAATATCATCAACATAGACAAGAATAGCAACAGTACATCTATGTGTCCTCTGAACAAACAACGAGTGATCCGCAGTGGACCGTTCAAACCTCCGATGCTCTATCAACTCTGAAAGCTTCTAGTACCAAGCTCTTGGACTCTGTTTCAGATCGTAAATCGCCTTGTGGAGCCCACATACCTTTGAGACTCCCCCTCAGCTACAAACCATGGTTGTTGCTGCATATATACCTCCTCTTGTCGATCGTCGTATAGAAATGCATTCTTCGCATCAAGTTGGTAAAGAGGCTGGTCCCGCGAAACAGCAACTGATAGAAGAATGTGCAGTGTTGAATGTCTGACTACCGGAGAAAAGGTATCTTGATAGTCAACCCCATAAGTCTGGGTGAACCCATGTGCTACAAACCATGCTTTGTAGCGATCCATACTGCCATCTGCACGTTGCTTCACCGTAAAGATCCATTTGCACCCCACAACAGAAGCACCTGGAGGAGCAGAAACAACACTCCAACTACCATGAGACCGCGAAGCGGCCATCTCATCCTCCCTAGCAAGTCGCCAACCATTATCCTGTACGACCTCCCGATATGTTCGCGGGATAGTAACAGCGAAGAGTCCAACAACAAACCCCATGTACTCATCTGGAAAACGGTCCAAGGAAACATGCGCAGCTAGAAGATAAGTGGCATAGTTATGAAGCGGCTTCCTCGATGCGCTAAGTACATCCAGGTCATCAACCTCTCTGTTCTCTGGTATCATCTCCTCATGTACAGTTATCATATGGTACACACATATCACCATTGCCATCAGTAGAAATAATGTGTTCATTACATACCCGAGGCATGCTAGACTAGATGACGGGGAAGGCACATAAGCAGAGGGGCGAGTAAAGGACCTGTGAATGTAAAATCGTGGTAGGAACTAAGTCAGGGTAGACGGTGGTGGAGATGGTGGAGGTGGAGATGGAGACGACTGAGACTCAACATGGGGTGTTGTTGGTGGGGAGATAACGGAGGTGGAGGCATCCTCACCAGAATCAACATTAAACAACTTGTCACATGTAGGAGAAAAATATGGAATAGACTCAAAAAATGTGATATGAGCACTAACATAATAATTCTCCCTACAGGATCAAAACATCTATACCCTTTTTGAGTACGGGAATAGCCAACAAACACACATTTGACAGCTCTAGGAGAGAGCTTGTCACGACCAGGAGTAAAATTGTGGACAAATGCCACAGACACAAAAACCCTGAGAGAAAGGGAGAATAGATCCTTCTCGAGAAATGCAATCAAGAAAGGAACATTTTCCCCAAAAATAGTAGAAGGCATGTGGTTCACTAAGTAACATGCAGTGAGAACCGCATCACCCCAGGATGAATGAGGAGCTCGACTCTAAATCAGAAGAGTCCTCATGACATCCAAAAGATGATGGTGTTTGCGTTCAATAATACCATTCTGTTGTGAAGTATAAGCACAAGAAGTCCGATTAACAATACCAAGAGATCTGAGAAAATCGGACATCTGTAAAGTAGAAAACTTCAAGACATTGTCAGTGCGAATAAACTTCACATTAGCACAAAAATGTTCTTAATCTCAATAAGAAACGATTTAATATGAGGACCAGCTTCAGACTTATTCTTTAACAAGAAAACCCAAGATAATCTAAAGAAATCATCCACATCAACCATATAGAACAGATGTCCATGATGATCGAGAACACGACTAGGACCTCAGATAACAAAATGAAGCAACTCAAACAACTGACTACTGTGACAACTCTGACGACTCTGAAACAAAGAACAAAGGTTCTTCCCAAGCTGACATGCTCACACTCCAAGGTAGTACGAGTATAGATCTAAGGGAGAACATGGCACAGCTTCTACAGAAGAAGGTGTCCAAAGGGAAGATGCCACATGAAAGGATAAACAGCTCCAGATGGAATAGTAGCAACACCAGCACACAGTGGTTGGACTAATCTGTAAAGCCCTCTGTTCAAGGCAACATCCAATCACCCTGCCAGTGAGTATATCCTGAAACACAAGAGAAGAATGATCAAATATGGCACAACAATGTAAATCTTTTGTAATCTGGCTAATAGACAAAAGAGTCATCTGAAATGTTGGAGCATGTAAGACATTTTACAGACGCATCGAGGGAGCTAGAACAGTCTCCCCCTGACCAACAATAGGTAGATGAACCCCATTCGCAATCACCACTGACTACCAGGAGGGACAGACCTGTAAGAACTGAACTGTGCTCGATCGCCACACATATGATGAGATGCTCCAGAGTCCATGATCCACTCAGTCAAATCTGAATTGCTACAACTGGTAAGTGCATAAGCAATCCCTGATGAACTCGAAGAAGCTCTGGTCGTAGTTGCGACATCTGGAGAACCTATAGCTGAAGTGGCTGGAGTAGTCATCATCTCTCTCAGTCTGGAAACAGTATCATCAAACTGTGCATCATGAGAAGGAGCTGAAGTAGGCTTTGTCTGCTCAGCAACACGAGCAGACGCAGGATATCTCAACCAATTGGCATGATATACCATATGCTATCAGTAGAGCAAGCCAACACATGAAGAGGATGTGTTACACTGGCTATATGTTCTCGTGGTACCCAATATCTGAAGAGATCTCCAGGGTGTGATCTCTTCTACATGTTTGTTGGAGTATATGTGTCATGTGTAGAAGGGTAATTGGATCCCTCCAGGGTAAAAAAACCGCATCCCATGGTTTAGTCCCACAACTACTAGTTGTAGGACTTGGAGAGTCGGTGGAAGCTATAGAAGAAGCCCCACACCCATTATATCAGATGAGAGAAACTTCAATAAAAGAATCAATCCTTTGAGGCGTTCTCCCGTAGTTTCATCCCGCTCCACACAAAGTAAGGTTCCATGTAAAATCTTGGTATCATTCCTTGTTCTTATTCTTTATTTCTAATTACGCTTCTACATTCTCGATTTCTTGGTATAAGACCGAGGCAATTCTTGATTGATTTTGAATATTATTTATTCATGTTCATATATTGTTCAAGATAGCACAAGTTTGAGTTTCGGTTTTTAAGAGTTGAAACCCTAATTTTCAACCGCCACAAATTTTCCGTCCTTGTTTTCTACATAATGGCAGATAATGGTTTATGATGATGGCCAATGAGCTTTAAAGATCACATATCATCATAAGGGGGCCTACATATCTCTTAACAAGAAGTGAGCCCGAGGTACAAATCAATTAATATATTCTAGCACTCTAAATGGCATTCATGTCATAAGCATACCCGTTTTTTACCTTCATTCATTTTTATATGATTAAGTGCATTCCTATCAAGGCTCTAGTCTAGTTCATATCAATATAGAAAGTACTTTCCAAAAAAAATCGAGTACCAAAGCCCATTATTTGCGTGTTTGCTTGTATATGAACCATACTAGAAGCAATAAACGACTAAAAAATTGGGCCAAACATGAGTCAATTAAATACTATTAACAAGGTTTCCCTCTTCCTCTACAACCAAGCCATTCACCTACAAAATGAATAGTTGCAACCCATGACAATCAGGATCCTTACGAAGAGGGTCCTTTCCCTTCTCCGCATGTGTTCACTCGCATCACATGGTACCTCTGGCTCTTAGCTTTCATGATATGAAGGCCGAAGATGATGAAAAAATCCCTTCCTGCCAATAACATCTTTGAACTTGCTCTTTTCTCCCTATGTCAACGTGCCGGCCTCATCGGTCACTCTCCATGCCATTTTAGTGGTATGCAAGTGTTCCAGCATCATCACTATCCCAGTGTAAATCACTCACGAATCCATTTCTCTCATCAGGTAGAATGACTAAATAATACCTAACCAGGCAGGAAAATTTAGGAAGTCTGATTCTTCGAAGTTCAAATGCCAAAACAAACCAGATGATAGCATCCAACTTTATCCAGCAAGTTTCTTTTAGAGAAATCCAACAAGATACATGTGAAGTTAAGCATTTCATATTTGAGTAAAAGAAACAGATATGCAAACATACAATAACATGTGTTTCAAAACATCAACAGCTCACCATATCTCTCCTGAAACTCCGGTGTGCTTTGAAGGAACTCCAATCCCAGATGATTTGCCAAAAGTTCTCGAAGAATTGGTTTGAAATCATCCTGAGTTCCAAACAAAACAGGTTCAAAAATTCGCAAAGCAGGATGACTAAATATGAGATGGAAGAGTCCAGAAGAATAGAGGCCAACCTGAGTAAGGTACTTGCGCCCTGGCTGCTTCAAAATCGTATATACCTGTACGGATATTTCCTTTGTCATCAAATTACTATTCACCCAGTAATCAATGAATGCTTCCCTGTAATTAAAATAGTCAATAAGACACAAAATAAAGCAGTAACGAAAGAAAGCAACTTAGAAACACGGTTCAGGAACAACAAAAAACAGTGAACCAGAATAAAAAATGATTGGCACAGACTTTTTTGAGTCAATGATTGGCAATTTGGCACAGACATGCAGGATTATATCCAATAGAGACTTGTGTATATATTTCTTCTGAATGATGTCTCTGTGAACATGTTATTTTAAATAAGCAATTTTGATTTAATCGTAAATGACTCACAAATATACGAAGTATAAAGATGATTAAGCGGTCAATGGATTATATGATTTTTTAGGGAAAAAGGACATCCATAATGATGTACACATATCCATTCTCATCTATAAATTCAAAAAAGTCATTGATATAACTATTATGATTCAACAAGAGCCATGGCATGCTACCACACTTTTTCTATATAAAACTTTTCTTGATGAAAATCACCCAATTTATGGTCAACCACAATTGCAACACCCATGACTCTATCCCTACCTGAACACCTCCAGCAGATATCAAAGCGCGCCACAAGTTCAAGAAGCTAGAAGAGTGGAAACCCGTGATATCCATCTCAATCCAAACATTAAATGAACCCTAGCTCTGGAAAAAAAAGGTATTTTACATCTTCAATACCTTCGGAACACAAGGGGCGAGAATCCTCTACACTATGAAATAATCTCACCAACGAGAATTCGTCAACAAAAGACCTCATCACAAGATCCACAGAAAAAGTATCCGAGTAGGTGTGCGACATTCCAGATGTGCTTGCAAACACATCTCCACAGGCAAGATAAAAAATGAACGACTCAAAGCAGGCAGCATCCACTTTTCTAACCGAGAACGCACGGTTCGACCATACCCAGTGATCCAAATATATGCATAAGGTAATTATTTGTCGGAATTTATTTAAGTTATTTGTTTATTTTTTGTGTAGAATGACAGTCACAATATGCATATGTCGAGATTGAAACTCATTCATACTATTGCATACTTGTTTATAATTCATATGGTCACAAGATCAGTATGCTCACTACTGGTGTAAATGTTAGTACCGGCCACTTGATATGCTTATGCTAAATTGCTAATCAAGTATTCAGGCATGTAATTGCCTACATTTCCATCATAGTATATAACTATACAGTTTAGTACTGCTCCCCATTTATTTTTTGTTGTTGACGATATGTTATGCATACTAGTAATATGTAATCCATACTGATTTTATGTTGTCAAAAATGTCATTAATACTTCTCAGCAATGGTTTAGTGCAGCAGCATACCGGTACCCATTACACTTTTAGGTGTTGTTTACCATCAATGACAATGGTTGCCATGTTTCTGCGCCCGTTAAGCCAATTGGCCAAACGAGGTTAAAAAACTGTAATGGGTGCACCAGTAAAAACGTGGTTGATGTGGTTTCACTAGAACTACAGTTCCATCACATAGTAACCGTGCATATGGTAGTGGTTTACAGTTGACATGCCTTGAACAGGAGGACCATGCATGCACCCAGAATCATATGTATCTTTTCAACAGCGGACATATGATTCACCAGTAATTTATCAGCACATTACAATTGCATGAGTTATCACTTCAGTAACTGTGATCATCGAAATTATGCTAATGAATGCAAACCCTACAATCATTGACATGCATAGCTCAGCCAGAGGAATATTTTAACTCTTTGTTGGGAGCCCTAAAGAAGATTTTTTAACTGTTTTGACAAGCCAACATTTTTTCCCTTTCAAACCCAGAGGAATTAGGAAAAAGAGTGTATGACATCGAGAAGACGCCTACCGTGGAAACTTTTGATAGTGTGTTGCATAATTCACAATTTCATCTCTAGACTACAGAGAGATGATAAAATATTCTATGATGGGCCTGGTAATCGGACAATGAGGGTGAAACGAAGGTATATGGCAGTGATCAAATCAATGAAAAAAAAGTTAGAATTGGAAACCATTTTTAAGGATCAGATAGCACGATTTATGCGGCAGGACCATTAATTTGTGGCATGATCTCTACAAATTGTGACTGAAGGGTATAAAATAGTAGGCAGAACTAGACTATTGAACTTACTACATACTACGGCTATGACACTAGATTCTTTCGATAAATTGTAATTCGGGACTATCTAGGACAAAGTAATGGATCTTTACGATGATTAATCTTATGCTGCCTATATGTTTCAATGTTCCAAAGTTATATAGTTTGGTGCTACTGTTTGGATAATGGCAATGGTTTTGCATAATCTGAAAATTAGTTTGCAGCTACTATACTGTCACTGGTTTCAGTGGTCTTATTTGCATGTATATCTTAGATGCTATTATTTTGCAGCTATCAGTTGAAGCAGGATTATGCAAGTCTGAATAATTGATTTGGAGGAGGATAATATCTTTACAGGATTATGCAAGCTTGAATAAATAGTTTGGGTAATATTGTTTGGAGCCAGGCAACAGTTTTGCAGGTCGGCAAAAATTGTTTGCAGCTACTATGTTGCTGCAACTTTGGGTCATGTTGTTTTGCATCTATTGATTGGGTGCATCTATTGAATATTGTTTGTAAGCTAATGGTTTTGAAGGTTTGAATAATTAGTCCGCAGCTGCAATGTTGCTGTTGGTTTGGGTGCTAATTTTCAGTAGGATTATATTGTAAAAAATAAAAGTGTCTTCTTCGCAAGTTTGTTTTAGCACTACTAAGTAGTCTTTCAATGAGATAAACTATTTTTTACAGCAATGGAAAGAGATGAAAATGGAATTACTTGAGGACCGGGAGGGGGGGGGGGGGGGGGGGGGGGGGGGGGGGGCGGTCACGGGTTAAGGTCTTCCCTAGAAATGGGGAAGAATGGATGGACGACGGAAATTTGGCCCCTTGTACATTAGCATATATATTTACCATGCCCACTCCAATGATTTTTTTATACAACCAAATCTTTGAGCATGCTCAATGCTTAGTCAATGGTCTAACCATTTTTCCAGCACACCATGCAGGCATGGCAAATCCAAATGCATTTTTGGCTCCACAGTCGAAGATGTTCGTGGGGAATGTTGACTTTGATCACACAAGCCTAGTTATGATGGAGAAGTTTTTTTTTTAGAACTGAGGTTATAAATATAAGAACCCCAAAGTGGAGACTGGAGAAGGTTTACCTTTTTGGCTTACATCACTTTCAATTCCGATCCTCCGACACCTTTTATATTCTAAAACAGCATATTATCCAATGTCATGTGGCTTCAAACCGATTGCTTCAATGTTGAAGTCAAGTGAGATCGTGTACTGTACAGAAATGCATTGTCGGGTGCCCATTACAAGACGATGAAGAAGAGAATGCAAGAGAACGAGCCACGCATGTCAGTCCGACGTCCTAGCACAAATGATGGAGTTGGAGCTCGACTATCGGCGGAAACATGCCAAGATAAACGGACTTCAAGTCGATACTATAACCAGGTAATTACAGGGATGGTTA
Source organism: Ottelia alismoides (assembly GCA_037367405.1). Classification (NCBI taxonomy): domain Eukaryota; kingdom Viridiplantae; phylum Streptophyta; class Magnoliopsida; order Alismatales; family Hydrocharitaceae; genus Ottelia; species Ottelia alismoides. The sequence goes on from JAZKJV010004844.1 coordinate 133,759, forward strand.
AAATCAGCAACATTTTTTTCTTGAAAGGAACAAGGGTGCAATATCTTAAAGACGAGCACTCAAAAAACGGAGACAAGTTTGATGTACTTTGGATATATTCTATACCTTAGGAAGTTTGACTATCAGCTAACAAAACATTGATATGTATGAAAGTAAACGTCAGGTGTGCCATGTCTAATTATCGAATATGATTTTTTAGTTTCCATGGAATTTATGTATTCTGTTGTTCTCTACTTTTAAATTGCAGCTATTGTCGCAGGATACTTTATAGTTTTGTTCTCAATTTTCATTGGTGTCTATCTTCTTAGATTGAGTTGGGTAAAATGAAATCAAAAGAGGCACGATGATGTCCTATTTTTTTCTTTTAGAAATTATTATTAATTTATTACAGTTCGGTAAAATATGACAATAGCACTGAATAAAATTTAGAGCATGTATGCATTGAATAATGTGTTATTTGGTCAGGAAATTGTGCCACATAGGAGGGGAAATCCCAGGACTTCAAGTCGATACTATAACCTGGTAATTACAGGGATGGTTAAAATCAGCGACATTTTTTTCTTGAAAGGAACAAGGGTGCGATATCGTAAAGACGAGCACTCAAAAAACGGTGACAAGTTTGATGTACTACGGATATATTCTATACCTTAGGAAGTTTGACTATCAGCTAACAAAACATTGATATGTATGAAAGTAAATGTCAGGTGTGCCATGTCAAATTATCGAATAAGATTTTTTAGTTTCTATGGAATTTACGTGTTCTGTTGTTCTCTACTTTTAAATTGCAGCTATTGTCGCAGGATACTTTATAGTTTTGTTCTCAATTTTCATTGAAGTGTCTATCTTCTTAGATTGAGTTACGTAAAATGAAATCAAGAGGCACGATGATGTCCTATTTTTTCCTTTTAGAATTTATTATTACATTTCGGTAAAATATGACAACAGCACTGAATAAAATTTAGAACATGTATGCATTGAATAATGTGTTATTTGGTCAGGAAATTATGCCACATAGGAGGGGAAATCCCAGGAGTAAAGGCAATAAACCCCAAATGTTGGCATGATAGACAGAGTCGGGGCTTCACGAAATTATCTTTTTTAGGAGAAAGAGGGTGTCACGAAATTATGCCACTAAGATGAAATAATTCAAGTGAAAATTGGAGATGGTGATGGAGAATGACTTAGTGTTGGAGAAGGAGATGTAGTTGGAGTTGTACAATTTCCAAAAGAAACATGAAACAACCTAATTTTGTAATCTCCAAAGTAAAAATAATAATTAATTTTAAATATTTCTAGTCATGTTTTTTTGTTTAACCAAAGGATGAACATCTAGGGCAGTGTGACATCCAACTGAAATTATTATAATTCAGTTATGTTACAAATCTAACTACGAAATAATTCATATGGCCAAAATGTGCATTAACAATAAGTACAACATTCCTTGTAGGAAAACAATAGGTACAACATTTCATACATATATCACGCATTTTGTACTTACGGGAAATATAGACTCCTACTCAAGCTTATACATGTCATTAACTACCACATTCAACCTTCCTTATCTCAGAAAAAGACTAATTCGTTCCAAGTAATCAACACAAAAATAAGAAGACTGACTCGCATTTATTCCCCCGTAACATCTAAACTCCTACCAGACACCCTATTCCTTTTAAACGAGTTTATCCAACCAAAATCAAAAGTTATCCTCGCATCCTTATTCCCCCGGAAAACGGACCCCAAATGCTTTTTATCTTATATTATAGTACACTTTATCCTAGATGTTGCAGAAAGAATTAAGAATAAAATATTATTTGGTTATATTTATCGTTTTCTATCATGGTTTTCCCCTTTTTGATATTTTTTTGGTAAACTTTAGGCGACAATGTTCATCATGGCATTCTTTTTACTTGATTGTCGATTGCCTCTAGGCATAATGTTGTGATCTCAATGCTTGTTCGTCCATAAGAGACCCCAAGATCATAGATATAGAAGAAGGATATAATGAAGGAGATTGAAATTTAGCCTTGGGCTTCATATCTCCTTATTGACTCTCCTTATTGACTTGGTTCTATCTCTTCTCCGACCTTGTGTAGTTTAGTGTGCCTCCCTCCTCTCACCACCCAAATCCTTCGCATTCCCTCCCAAGGGTTTAAATATCGATATCGGCATGCATATCAGTCCCATGTCGATACGATATTTCCTCGATATATCGGCAAAATATATTGCGGAAATATCGCATGTATCAATGCTCATTTGTGAAGGAAGGACCAAAGAATGTGCCCATATCGTCATATCGGTACCGATGTCAGTCCCCTGACGATACCGATATATTGGCGATATATCGCCAATACATCGTGATATTTGATTCCCTGTTCCCTCCCACGAACTCGTGCAACAGATGCACTCATTTCTTGTCTCCATTTTTCCTCACCCAATATGGCTTCTCCGATTAATCCAGATAACATTATTTCGATAGCAAAGCATGGCATCTAATCATCTTCTCAACTAGTTCATCAGTTATATTGGTAGAAACAGATTGATATATGAAAAGTAGATCATAAGTTATCTTTATGAACAAAAGTTGAATACCAAGCTGTAATCATGTTTCAAGCTTGAGCAATAGTTGGAAATCCACGAAGGATGGCACTGAAGCCCTCGTGCAAAAGGGAAAATGACTGAAACAATCGAATGCCACGGACCCACTCCCTCGGTCAACATCATGCTTACAAACATATTCATATGCATTCCTTCAAATCACCAACACAGCCTCCAAAGATAAGCAAAGGCATCCAAGGAAATGAGCACATTGACCCAAGTAATCCATGAGTCCAACCTCAATAAAACAAAGCAAAGTCATCTAGCTCAACGGAACAACCTCCTGGTGATCCAATATATTCCCACAAAACTATTTATTGTTTTCAAGTTAGAGATAACTGTTTATTGTTTCCAAGTTAGAGATAAGTGAAATCCATGATAGATCGAATCGTGTACGTAATAAAAGAACAAGCATTTTGAAAGACCAGTGAAACTACTAACATAAAATTGTCCAGCCATCTTTTTCACACCATCTGTAAGGCCAAATTTGACTTGTTAGGGGGGGAGAAGTGGCTCATGAACCTAACCACGTCACAAAAATAGTTCAAACAGATTCTGTTTTCAACAGTATTGGTCACCACAAATACAACATAGCTCCGAAACTCAGTCATAAAAAAGGCCTCATAAGTTATATTTCACTAAGTAGAAAGTCGAATCGATGTGTCAATGGAAGATTATTAGATCTGTTAACTTGTCTCCCATATGTAATGGCAATAGTTTGGTTCATCTAGACCATCAGATAAAACATAGATAAGCAGCTTAGTGTGTACGTTTAATGAAATGGATGAAAGAAAAAAAAGTAATGAGTATACAAAATGGAAAGATCGCTCATGTAGTTGACAGCTTAAGTAACCAGCTGCCCAAATGCTCAGAAACGGAAGACAGAATCATATCATCACATACCTACAATAAAATGAAACAAAAAACTTCTACCTTGTTATAATGCCATTGCAGTCGATATCAATTCTCCTGAAGAGGGCACTTGAAAAGAAAGATGGTAGCTTACAAATTTCCTTCGTAACTACTTTGAAGTCTACAAAAAACTATGATTCAAACACAGTTTACAAATCACGATAAGTTGTAGTTACTCAATGTTAAGAAGTTGCACACCTTGTACTTGTAAACCATCCAAATGATCAAGGAAAAGTTTGTCAATTTTTGCCAAGCAATCTTCTTTCAAGTCGTTTGGAGCAGGGCGGCCATTTTCAAAATAAAACTGCAAGCGATTCATGTGCTTTGTCAGGGAAAGAAAGTCTGCACAAGTGTTTGAGGGTGTGGGATGTGGGTGTGTTGGTAGGTGTGTTCCACAACCGACAAAAACTTCACCAGCATATTGAGCATGAAACTTTTTAGTGGTAGTTGAAATCCATTTTAAAAGCGAGCTGTGCTTAATGCGCCTACAACAGAGATTCACAAAAACAATCAACTCTCCACACCCATTATCATCTCTGAAAATCTATCGGTCCCCTACATCAGGATCAACATTGCGAACATCATAGCCCTTTCTGTAATATGCATGTATGCACCAACCCCGCCCACAATCTAAAACAGTAATGGTGGTACAAGAGCTCTGCCAAAAGGAGTGATCCACAAAAGGAAAAGCAACATCCATGCACACCCTTTTAGCAACAAATAAAAGATGCATGATGTCTGTGTGCCATAAAATTGTATAAAAGACAACTCAAATACGCATCCATCACCAAATTGATTATGGAGTTGGACACCAATTCGACTCTAAAAACTAGGATCTCAACCTTCATTGAAGTTTATAAATTTCATATTTAGCGACAATCACAAAGAGGGTTGAGATTTCTTGCAAGTGGTGCAATACCATAGTGCCGAGGAATCTAGCCGAAGAATTCTATATGATAAAACAAAGAGTTTACCACATACAAAGAGGGCATGCAACCCTCTATAAACCCCGACATCCTCAGAAGCTCGTTGAAAAGTTGAGCAAAGAGTGGCTCAAAAAGCAGGTTCAGCAAAGAGTTGTGAAAGTAGGAACTAAAATGCCTCCATTCTCACAAAGCATATCAGCACAAATCTTAACCATCATTGTCGATGGGTTGATCGCCATGAAGACCTGGTCAGTGGCCAGTAGGCCGAGGTATGCACTCCAATAGTTGCAACTAGACCGAGTTTTAGACATGCATAATTCATTGAGGCTTGGCTTATAATTCACCTCATCCCACCAACGGACATGATGCACGTACTCCTACATAACCAAACCCGGTCCACATCAATTTTATTAAAAAAGGAACCTGCTAGCCTCTCTCCCCACCAATCACCGCAATCCTAGTACTCCTCCCATGTTGTTCCTTGCACAAGACTCACTCATTAGTGCCTTCAGTGCCTTGTCATCCCATTGTCATCGTTGCCACTTTCACCAACAAACTTTGCCCATGGCCCATGCTCCTCCCTCCTATTTACCACCACCAAAGCCTCCCTCGCTTCCACCCCTATCGCATCCCCACTCATGTCTACCGCCAAAGCCATTAAAGCATCCTCCCTCTCGTCTTCACCGTCACCATCACTATCACCAGCACTACAACTCTTTCCGAGAATCCCAGCATGCCAATTCCATGATCACATACTCCTCCTACGGAAGAACATGATAGCCTCTCTCCCCACCAATCATCGCAACCCTAGTACTTCCCCCATGTTGTTCCTTGCACAAGACTAACTCGCCAATGCCTTTAACGCCTTGTCATCGCTACCACCTTCACCAACAAACTTTGCCCATGCTCCTCCCTCCTATTTACCACCACCAAAGCCTCACTCGCTTCCACCCTTATCGCGTCCCCACTCAAGTCTACCGCTAAAGCCTTTAAAGCATCCCCCCTCTCACCTTCGTCATCACCATCATTGTCACCAGCCCTACAATTCTGTCCAAGAATCCCAACACGCCAATTCCATGATCACATACTCCTCCAACATATAAACATTGGGTCGGGCCAGCCCGATACGCCCAAGGCCCAACCCGTGTATCCCGACCTAACTCAATCCCAAAAAAATATGGCTCAGGCTTGGCCCCGATTTCAGGCCCAAATTTTTTAAGGCCTGGCTAGACTCGCCCAATCCGCATAGTCTACGAGTCTGGTCCGACTCCATGGCCCGTGTGTTGGCCCCTTAACCCGGGCCGAGTAGGCCCACGATCAACCCAATGCTTGACGTGAGTCTTGCGTGCAGCAGCAGCAGCGACCAGCTTCTGGAGGCTACACCATCTCTGTTGAGGCCATAGACCAAGGTGCAGCAATACCGTAATCTCAGGTGAGTTCATTAAAGCTTTTCCCTCCATTAGATTCGAAGTTCTAGGTAATCTTCTTATTCTATCCACCGTCTATTCTCAATTTGATTACAATTCTTTCATCCAATTTCTATCCCCATAATTCTTCTGATCATAATCTCTCCATACCTCTTTCTTCTTTGATCTACTTTCTGTGTACTCAGAAATGTGTTCAATATTGTGTACACAATTCTTCCAATCTATTCATTGTTTGTTGTGGATTAATTCGATTTGATCCACTTATTTGGTATCAATATCAGGGAGCCTTAGCAAAGACTTAATTTGTGAGCAATAGTTGATCTTGGTTCATGAGTCATGACTAAAGCTTGGGATTCATATGAATTTTTTTTGTAGGCCAACTTTTTCAGAAGAAAATGAAATTCCAGATTTCGTTTTACATGATTAAGGACCAAACGAGAGAATTTCTTGTTTTATTGGATTAAAGATTTTTCTTTAGAATTGCAACTTCCCAACGCTGTAGTCCAATGTTAAGATCCTAAAAAGATCAATTTTATTCTAAGTGGGTTTAAATAAATATGTCCGGCCATACTTTGTTGAGAAATTTCAGCATATTTGTTAGTGGAGCAAAAAGATCGTGATGGTTGGAGTACACCCTTTATTTGTTATTAAATCAATCACTAACATTTCTAGCAGGTGATATCATCAGGATCCATAGCAATTATAGTATAGTTACTCATGGATGCTCATTATGGTTTGATCAGGACGTTAGGGAAGTGTCTATTAACATGAGTGTCGAACAGGAATACCAAATAACATGAGTGTTGAACAGGAATACCAAAGGTGAAATCCTATAGCATATATTAAGTAGCATAGCAATGCCAATCAAGAAAACAATATCTTCCTCAAAATTTCTCCTTGATACAGTAACCAGACTCTTGGCAACATCCCGCAGTTATGGGGAGATATAGGGATTAATGCCATAACTATCATTTAATATTTTTGTCTACGTTGTTTGCTAATATAAGTTTCCACTATTTTATTGATTTGTTTCTATATCTAATCTGTTTGCTATAGGAAAATATTGAACGACCAACATCAAGAAGACAGAGGAGATCTGAAAGCTCCAATTCAAAAGATGTGTATCATATGGGCCAAGATTGGACCAACCAAAAAAATACACTAGTCTTGGGCTGATTTCTTAAATGGGCTTGGGCATGGGCACTTCAGGGCCAGACCCATGCTCATCCCTACCAACCCCCCCTCCCTCCTTCCTACAGATGACGAATGCAAACTTGCACCCGACATCTCATGTTACATGTCTCCGACTACCATTGCGATACCCATGGCACCTCCTCTTGTATCTCCTTTAATTATTCGATAATTATCTTCTTATGATAAAAGGTAACATTTACTCCATTTCTAGTTTTTCAACGCTTTTAATGTTACGAAAAGCAAAAGTCACTTCACAAACTTAGATACGTGAAATTTAATGACCATCAAATTTTGACAAATTTGTTTATTTCGAAAATAGCATTAAAAACATAAATAGAAAATGAAATTGATTGAAACTGTAGGTTTAAGATAGGATTGTGAGATAGGGCACATGATCTGACCCAAGCAGCGGACAAAGCTTCTCGAGAACCTCTTCACATACGACCTGATCGAATCCATGGTTTGCACAGTTTTACAACATCCACGAACCTCAAGAATCGATCCCCAAACATACCCTTCTTGAACCAATCCTTAAAAAAGAACCTAAATGGTGGCCTCTTCACCACCTTTTTAGGATCATATTAGATATCTTATGATGACCTTACAATTCATCACCAAAACATCAAGGAGCAGAACTCACACATCTCCCTCTCCCTATGGTCAAGACTCCGACCCACCGTACGCATATATAGCCACACACATTAAGTATGATCCGTTATCCAAAAATTATTGCTACCAATTTTGATAGAACTTGGAATTTATAATTCGTAAGTCCCAATCCCTAAGACAAGGTTCGAAGTTGACCCAAAAATCTTACCCTATTTAACCAGAGGGAAATCACTACCTTCTACTAAATTACATAACTTCAACCTTACCACCTCCAACCTTTAAACCACCCACATCGATATTCTAAAAATAGATAAACAGTACATGAGCAAAAAGGATAACTGGGGTTTAACAATGCCAAGCACCACCCATTGACTTGAGATGAAAAAAGATTTATAAACTCATAGCCGAACATTTAGAACGTCCCCTGACGGAAATTTCAAAAGTGATTTTGACTTGAGATGAAAGAAGATTTATAAACTCATAGCCGATCATTTAGAGCGCCTTTTGAGGTAAATTTCAAAAGTGATGCCCCTTTCTACTCTTTGAAGCCCAAAATCAACATGGATTTTGGGTACTCTTCAAATCAAGCCTCTTTTTAGGGACTACTTCAAAGATCTAGGGCAGCATCAGTCTAGGATTTTTTTAGGAACTCATCATTGCATGCTCTATGGATCAGAATGGCCATGATACCTGATATACTCTATAGATCAGAATGTTGGCATGTGAATCATCGACATGTACAGAGAATAACAGTAGCAGGAATCATAGTCGGCAATATAATGATATATCGATATTGGGTACCGATATTCATAAAGATATCCTTTTCCAAGATATCGGCCAATATCTCGCGAGATATCGACGATATATCACCATATCGAGCCATATCACTCGAAATTAAATGGTTCCAGTTGATACCGAAGGCTCCAGGCGATATATATGCATGCTTGTACCAAACAGGTGCAGGAGCGTTCAAACCGGCAGTTGTATCATTTTCTTGATGGACTGCATCCTAGATATCAATTAGTGAAGGAGCAATTCCTGATGTCCGAAACCCTGCAACTATGAAGATCATATTTGATCATCTCTAGGAGCTGGAGATATCCGTTGCACGACCATCTACTTTACCTCTCGCAGAGAACTCTGCTCACTTAGCATCATTTGGGAGAGGAGGACAGAGCTTTCGAGGAGGCTGAGGCTGTGACATTGGCCACTGTCGTGGACGTGACTTTAACTGTGGACGTGATCTAGATCGTGGTCGTGGCTGAGATACTACTATTTCTCAGTAGCCACAATGCATTCACTGAGGTCATTGGAAACATCCATCCGAACGATGCTGGTAGAAGTTTGGCGATCCTCCCCATCTAGTCGATAGTGCCTAGCAGAACGCCTACGATGGTGCAAAGGTGTCTTCAGATCCATATTCTAGTGGACAAATGGTCCAACACGATGTTACTAACTACTCTCATCTGATGCAGATTCTCCAAAACCCTGGTTCCGCTCCTTCTACTAGTGAGACTACTATTGCGACTTTGGCTACCACTTCAGGTACAGTAGTCAACTCTGCAACTACTACTACTCCTTGGATCTTTGACTCTGGAGCCTCTACTAATCTGGCAGAAGAAGGCAGTCTACTAACCTGCTCCAAACCCTCTTCATTAGTTAAGCCGGTTCGAGTCGCCAGTGAAGCTCACTCGCTTGTTACTACTATTTGGGGTTCATTGTGCGCTTGATTTTCATCTCGGCTTATTGTATGGTCATAAGGTCTATAGTGAGCTTAATTGTCGTGTGATAGTTGATGAATTTTGTCGTTATTTCCAGGACATCATGACGAGGTAGATTTTTGGAGGGAGCATAAGATGAATGGCCTTTATTATCTTGGCATGCCCTCGGATTCTAATTTTGCTAGCGATGCGTCCATCTCTAAAGATCTGTTCATATGGCATCTACGTTGAGGGAATCCTTCTGCCATGGATGTCTCCATGATGTTCCTCGAACTCTCTAATCCGAAGCCAATTTAGTGCAAGGCACATGAGTTTAAGAAACAACATCGAACTTCATTTCCGATAGGTGTTGAGTCATGTCATACCACTCTTTTTCAATTAGTCCATAATGTTTGGGGATCATGTTCGGTCCGAACTTTGAATGGTCATAAATATTTTATTGTCTTTGTGAATGATTATACCAAATCCCCTTTGGTTTATCTAATAAAGGAACGCTCGGATATTATTAAGATTGTCCGGAATTTCTTTCAATATGTCAAAGCTTCTTTTTTCACATGTGTTCAGATTATTTTTTTAGAACTATTCGAATTGATAATGCTCTTGAGTTCACACAATAGGACTTGACATCTTTCTTTGCCTCCAAGGGGATTGTTCATCGGACATCTTGTCGGTATACATCTCACCAAATAGGGTAGCGAAAAGGAAACTCATACATCTTTTTGATATTGCCCGATCACTCCTTACTCAGATGAATGTTCCCAGGTATTATTGGGGGGATGCCATCCTTATCGTTGTCCATCTCATAAACAGGGTCTTATCTTCTATCCTAAAAGGGGCACTCCCTTCTCTCTATTATACCCCAATGAACCTCCTTTTCTTTTACCATTGAGGATTTGTGGGTGCATTGTGTTTGTTCACAACGTCTACAATGCTAACAAATTGCCACCTAAGGCTATCAAGTGCATTTTTCTTAGGTACTCTCGCACTCAGAAGGACTATATGTGCTATGATCTTGTTAGGCATCGATACTATATTTCAATGAATGTCATTTTCTTTGAGCAGATTAGCTTCTTTACACAAATTGTTGATGGCATCCTTTTGGATCTACCAACTCAATTGATTGTCTATAAACGCAAGCGCACCATTACACATGCTTCTATAACTTTGCATGTTCTTTTTTTGCATGATGATATGCCTTCTTTCAATGATCCCACTATTGATGCCTTGGATGTGCCTGAGGAGATTCATATAGTTCTCCAGAAACAAAAAAGGCAACGTACCCTTCATCCAATGTCACAATTTACTTCTACTGATGGTTTATCTACCAGTGGCTAGAGGTTTGCAGATGCTATGATGACCACTTTTATTCCCAGTGATCATCGTAGTGCACTATAAGACCATAGCTGGCGGCGACCCATAGATGAGGAGATGGATGCCCTTACCTCCCAATGCACATGGGATCTTGTGTCGTGCACCTGGGAGTTCGTTCGTTGGCATGCATATGGGTCTTCATGACTAAACATTCTCCTAGTAGGTCTATTGACATAATGAAATCCATATTAGTTGCAAAAGGCTTCACGCAGACCTATAGGGTTAATTACTTTGAGATCTTTTCTCAAGTTGCCTGAATAGATTTCATACGCACCGCGTATTCTATTGTTGATAATAAAGCATGGCCCGTCTGGATGTGAAAAATACTTTTCTATATGGTAAATTCGAGAAAGATTATATGATGCAACCATCGGATTACATGGTCGAGGGGGAGTGTGTATGACGACCACATAAGGCCATCTACAGCATGAAGCAAGCAAAGCCATCAAGCAACCGTCATGTTACATACTCGAGGGAGATTATGTATGCCGACTACTAAGGCCACCTAAGCATGAAGCAAAGCCATCGTGCATGGTTTGACAGACTTACCATTGAGATCAAATGTCTTGGCTTCCAGAGATGGCATCTGACTACTTTGTCTTTGTCATATGATAGTCTACTAGCACCGTTATACAAGGTTGCAGAAGTCGGTAATCGGTAATCGATCAATCAGGTCACTGACTAATGATTAATCGACTGTCGGGCAACTAAACGGATCTAATCAGGCTTTGATCGGTTTAATTTTTTAGTTATTTTAATTATACATATATTCTTATATATTTACATAGATTTATACATTTTCTATACTAAAATTTAGAAAGAAAAAAAAGATTAAGCATCTTAGACTAAAATTTATTTTAAAACAAGCAAAAAAATTAAAAAGAATATTGTATCTTCATGTAAAAAACAACCGAGTAGTCGGTTGACCGATTATTGACTGATTGGTCAATAATCAGTTGATCACCCTACTGACTAGACTAGTCGGATTGACTAGTCGACCTAGTCAGCCGACTTTTACAACTATGTCGTTATAATTGCAATCTATATTGATGATATGGTTGTCACTAGAGATGATGAAGCCGATGTTTCGAAGACCAAGACCTTCCTTCAGAAGGTTTTCATCACGAAGGACCTTGGACAATACCGCTACTTCCTTGGCATTGAGGTGATAGGCACAATAGAGGGGCTACGTCTCTTACAAAAGAAGTATTTCTTAGATCTGAAGCGGTACTACTTGGATGCAAGCCATTTTGCAACCTTGCAGAAGTAAGGAAGCATTCTAGATATACTGATCCTGAATTTGAGGATACTACACGATATAGAAGGCTACTAGATAAACTACTCTATTTCATTGTTGCTACGCCAGATATATGATATGATGTGGGCAGCTAGCCAACGCATGGAGAGACCCATTTACAGTCATTGGCAGGATGTTATTTTGATCCTTCGATATTTGAATGAATCTCTAGGTTTCAGACTCTTCTAAGGAGTCAATGGTGGCACTAATGTTTCCACCTATACAGATGTTGACTATGCTAGTTCACATGAGGATCGTTGATCCACTACAAGCTATGCCATTCTCATTGGGGGCAACCCGGTTACTTAGCGAAGAAAGAAACAGACAGTAGTCACTAGATCAAGTGTATAGGTAGAATACATGGCAACGGTACAAGACATATGCGAGATCACATGCTTGTCTTCTTTTTACAGGAACTTGGACTTCCAGTTGCTACTCACATACCCTTATATTGTGAAAACAAGTATGCTATGTACATTGCCACAAATCATGTATTTCAGAGCGTCAAAAAAATCATGTATTTCATGAGCAGACCAAGCGCATTGAGGTTGACTGTCACTTAATTCTCGATGCAGTACGAGGAAGGATCATTACTCCACGCATATCCATTAAGTTTCAGCTTGCAGACATGTTCACGAGGGCACTACCAAAGAAACGACTCTCGTGCATGATTTCCAAATTGGAAATGATCGATAAATATGCTCCAACTTGAGGGGGAGTGTTAGAGTTATTACAGTTATTGTATTTTATATTTTATTTGAGTTTTGTAACCCTTTGAGGACTTATATGTACTTCTTTTTTTGCTCTCCGGGGTTTCACCTTATCTAAAAAAAACCTAGATCTGTGAAATATATACAAAACTCTAGACTTACGGGATAAGACAATGATTCATTCTCTTCTCCACATTGATTTCACTATAGATAAAAAGGCAATCGACCATCTCTACCTATGTCTCTGTCATCCTTGCTCAACTCATCAAAACAATGTCAATGCTATGCTCTGATATCAAATGATTAATGGGAATAGAGTGGAATAGAGAAAGAAAACAATGAAAGATGAGCAAAGGTGTGAAACTAGACATAGGGGTTGAGGAACATAGATAAGGGGATGGGATCCACACAAAAGCAGGGAGAGAACAAATAATATGAAGTCAAATTCCATTTTTTTCTATTCCATGTAAATTGGTTTTCTCTCTAAAACTCTATTAATCCCTTTAACGGATTAACAAAAAGAAAATAACATAATAAAATCAACTTAAATCATAAACTCATCGATATGATTCCAAATACAATCCTACAACAACAAAGCATTTTCCCACATTAAGTAGGGTTGGCAACATGAATTTTCTTTGCCTCCATTCAGATCTATCCGAGGTCAATCTCGGACGTAGATCCAAAAAACTAAGATCCCTTTGTATAGTTGCATTCCAACACTTATCGGGCCATCCTCGCCCTCTCTTAGCCGGCTCAACATCCCAAAACGCGCATTTCTTAACTAGTGCATCAGTCGACCTCCTTTGCAAATGGTCAAACCACCATAAGCGATCGCATCTTATCCTCGATCGGAGCTACACCAACTTTACTTCTGATTGCATCATTCCGAATCTGATCTTTACATGTGTGTGTGTCCCCACATCTATCTTAGCATTTTAATTTTTGCTACTGTCATTCTATGCACAAATATATAGTTCACAGGCCAACATTCAGATCTATGGAGCATAGCAGGTCTCACAGCTGCTTTGTAAAACTTTTCTTTGATATTCAAACAAATTTATTATTACAGAGAACAATAGCGGTTCCTCTCCACTTTGGCCACCTGCATTTATTCTAGTACTAACATCTCCATCAATTTCCCTATCATGTTGCAAAATAGATCCCGAGCATCTAAATGAATCTCTCTTCTATATCCGATCCAGATTTAAAAAAACTAACTTAATCTACAACTAATATTAAATATCAATACTTGATCTTAATTTACTTCTAAAAGTAAAATATGAATCAACTCAAAATAAACGAAAATAACCATCTAATTCCTATGTGGTGGATTTGAAAAAAGAAAAAATCAAATCAAATCCTAATTAGACAAAATGATTTTATCCAGAATAATAACCGATCTTGTGCTATGGCTAATGAAAATCACTGATTCATCTTAATTTATTTTTGCAAACAAATGTGAATGGACCCAAAACACTAGTCAGGCCAAATCCTTGATTTAGAATTGTTGGGAAAAATGAATGACTTGATTATTCATGAGACCCTAGGGCTCTCTTATATAGGAGAAAAGCTCTGGATAAATAGCAAGAGAGGTACATAAATAAAATAAAATAAAATAAGGAATAACACCAAAGATGTACAGTAATCTCAACACTCCCCCTAAAGCTGGAGCATATATGTCTATCATGCTCAACTGGGAACAGCATCTTTGGAAAGGACCTCTAGTAAGAGCTTTGGTGAATATATCAACAGTCTGATCTCCAGTAGAAACATGAGAAGTGGATATGAGATCCTTCTGGATCATGTCTCTGGTATAGTGGCAATCCACCTCTATATGCTTTGTACGTTCATGGAATGCAGGATTATTTGCAATAAAAAGTGTTGCCCGATTGTCACATAGAAGCAGCATAGGAAGAGGTACATTAACGGCAAGATCTGTCAAAACCGACCTCACCCACATCATCTATGTGCTTCCCTGAGCCATGGCCATGTATTCGGACTCTGCACTAGATCTAGCAACCATTGTCTGCTTCTTACTTTTCCATGACACGAGTGAGCTGTCAAAAAATATAGCATAACCAGAAGTAGACTTCATGTCCCTATGACATACTGCATAATCTGTGTCTGCACATGTTGTTACATCAAGAGACGTGCTTCTGTTGAATATAAGAGCACTTCCTGGTGAAGCCTTCAAATATCTCAAAATCATATATACAGCATCCATATGAACCTTCCTAAGTTGTTCCATGAACTGGCTCACTTTGCTCACGGCAAAGGACATATCTGGTCAGATGATGATAGCAAATAGAAGCTTCCCAACCAGCTCTTTGTATCTCCTCTGATCTACCTCCTTAGTATCACCATCATATAGTTTCATACTTAGATCCATAGGAGTAGTAGTAGGCTTGCACCCTGTCATGCATGTCTCTAGAAGAAGATCAGTAACAAACTTCCTCTGAGTCATCACAAGACCACGTTGGTTCCTGTCAAACTCTAATCCTAAGAAGTATCGAAGATTACCAAGATCCTTGGTCACAAACTGCTGACCTAGGAACTCCTTGGCCTCCAGAATGCCCTGCTCATGGCCTCAAATTTCAGCGAAATTCAGTCGAATTTCTGTCGAATATCGATATCCAGTCGAAACCGAAATTCGACCGAAATGACCGAAATATGGGGGTCCTAGTACAAAAAATGACCGAAATGACCGAAATTTCGGTCGAAATTCCACCGAAATTCCATCGAAAATCTGTTTTGGTCGATACCGAAATGGTGACCGAAACCGACATTTAAGGCCTTGGCCCTGCTCATCATCACCTGTGACAATAGTATCATCAACATAGACGAGAATAGCAATAGTACCTCTCTGTGCCCTCTGAACAAAACGTGAGTAATCCGCAATGGGTCGGGCAAACCCCTGATGCTCTATCAATTCAGAAATATTATGGTACCAAGCTCTGGGACTTTGTTTTAGGCCGTAGATCACCTTGTGGAGCCTACACACTTTCTCAGACTCCTCCTCAACAGTAAACCCAGGTGGATATCGCATATAAACCTCCTCCTGTAAATCTCCAAAAAGAAATGCATTCTTCACATCAAGTTGGTAAAGAGAACAGACCCATGAAACAGCAACTGATAGGAGAATGCGTAATGTTAAGTGTCCGGCCATTGAAGAGAAGGTATCCTGATAATCCGCCCCATAAGTGTGAGTGAATCCACGTGCTACAAGCATTACCTTGTAGCAATCCACACTGTCATATGCGCGTTGCTTCACCGTAAATATCCATTTGCACCCCATAACAGATGCACCCGGCGGGGCAGAAACAACACTACATATACCACAGGCTGCAAAGCAGCCATCTCCTCTTCCATGGCAAGTCGTCAACTGCTATCCTGTATGGCCTCATGATATGTTCGTGGTATGGTAGTAGTTGAGAGGCCCATAACAAACCCCATTACTCCTCTGAAAGATGGTCCAAGGAAACATGCGCAGCTAGAGGGTACGAAGCACAGTTGCGACGGGGCTTCCTCGAGGCAATAGGTACATCGAGGCCATCAGCTTCTTTGTTCTCTGCTATCAGCTCCTCCTGTGTAGTATCTTGTGGATCAAGCATAGCACCAGTGCCATCAGTAGAAACAATGTGTTCACTACATACCTGGGGCATGTTAGATGACGGGGAAGGCACAGGAGCAGAGGGGCGAGTAGAGGACCTGCGAATGTAAAATCGAAGTAGCAACTGAGGCAGGGTAGATGGACATGGAGGTGGAGGTGGTGGAGGTGGAGGTGACTGAGACTCAACATGAGGAGTTCTTGGTGAAAATGATAGAGGTGGTGGAACAAATATATCCTCACCAGAGTCAGCATTAAACAGCATATCACATGTAGGAGAAAAACACATAATAGACTCAAAAAATGTGGCATCAGCACTCACATAATATATTCTCCCAACAGGATCAAAACATCTATACCCTTTTTGGGTACGAGAATAGCCAACGAGCACACATTTGACAGCTCTAGGAGAGAGCTTGTCACGACCAAGAGTAAAATTGTAGACAAAAGACACAGATCCAAAGACTCTGGAGGTAAGTGAGATAAGTCCTTCTCGAGAAACACAATCAAGAAAGGAACTTTTTCTCCAAGCATAGTAGATGGCATGTGGTTCACCAAGTAACATGCAATAAGAACCGCATCACCCCAGAAAGAATGAGGAGATCGACTCTGAATCAAAAGAGTCCTTGTGACATCCAAAAGATGACGGTGTCTGCGTTCAGCAGCACCGTTCTACTGTGAAGTGTAAGCACACGAAGTTTGATGAACAACACCAATAGATCTGAGGAAGTTCGACAACAGAAAAGTAAAAAACTCCAAAGCATTATCAGTGCGAATAAATTTCACGTTATCTGAAAAAATGTTCTTGATCTCAATAAAAAAAATTAATCACAGGACCAGTTCAGACTTATTCTTTAACAGGAAAACCCAAGATAATCTAGAAAAATCGTCCACATTAACCATATAGAACCGATGTCCCCGATTATCGAGAAAACGACTAGGACCCTAGATATCAAAATGAAGCAACTCAGACAGCTGACTACTGTGACGACTCTGACGGTGCTTCCCAAGCTGACACGTCTCATACTCCAAGGAAGTACGAGTGGAGAACTGTGGGAGGACATGACATAGCTTCTACAGAGGAAGGTGTCCAGAGAGGAGATGCCACAAGAAAGGAGAAACACAACTAAACGGAATAGTAGCAGCACAAACACACAGAGGCTGGACAAGTCTGTAAAGCCCTCTCTGCTCACGACCACATCCAATCACCATGCACGTGAATATGTCCTGAAACACAGGGGAAGAAGGATCAAATATGGCACGACAATGTAAACATTTGGTAATCTGGCTAGTAGACAAAAGATTCATCTGAAATGCTGGAGCGTTTAAGACATTCTGCAGATGCATCGAGGGAGCTAGAACAATCTCCCCATGTCCAACTATAGGCAGATGAACCCCATTGGCAATCACCACTTATCTACCAGGAGGTATAGACCTATAAGAAGTAAACTGTGCTCGATCGCCACACATATCATGAGATGCTTCAGAGTCCATGATCCAATCAGACAAATCTGAACTGCTATTACTAGTAAGGGCATAAGCAATACCTGGCGAGCTCGAAGAGGCTCTAGAAGCGTGCGCGACATCTGAAGACCCTACAGTCGAAGTAGTAGGGGTAGTCATCATCTCTCGCATTCTTGAAACAATATCATCAAAGCGTGCATCAAGAACCGGAGCAGGAGTAGAAGTAGGCTCGATCTGCTCAGCATCTCGGGCAGATGCAAGATATCCATGCTTCTGATAACATGTCTCCTCAGAATGACCAGGACGGTGGCAATGTGAACATAGATCTCGCTGACATCCTCCTTCTCGACCACATGATCCTCGACCACGAAACTGTTAGGTACCCCATCTACCACGAGAGGCTGCCATAGCAGAGGGAGTCTAAGCCATAGTAGTAGATGAAGTAGTAATTCTGCTCAGCCTCTTGTAAACCTCCTACATTGGAGGTATCGTCTCTCCAGTAAGTAGTTGAGTATGTGATGCATCTTACTCAGAGTCAAGAGATGACAGAAATAATCATGTCATAATAGCATTCCTATATGCTTGTCGTTGCTCAGTGCTAGTAGTAATAGGCATGAAGCTATGCAGACGCTCAAACATGCCTATAAGATGCGAGAAGTGTGCATGAAGAGGTCGACCACTCTACTTGGTCAAAAAAATATCAAACTGCAACTGTAGAATTTTGCTCTCATTCTTTGTCTACTCATACGTGTCTGCTAAGATGTCCCACATAACCTTTATTGTGGGTTGATTGACAATATCATTGGCAATCACCGTTTTTTTTCAAAAAAAACTCATTGGCAATCTCCGTGGTGAGCGTCCCGGAGAGTCATTAGCCCCAGTCTTATCCTCCAGCTCCGGATCCGTCAGAATGTGCTCCTTGTTATGGCATTGCACCAAGGTGCGAAACTGCATGGACCGCAACTCGTAGTTGGTCCCGTCTATCTTCACGATGGGAGACGGGCCCTTGAAGGCACCGGACAATGAAAAAACATCACCCTTGTTCTCTGACATGGTAGCAAGAACACCGATATCCGGAACAAAACTAAAGAGTGGTGTTTTAAATAAGTCTACACAATCACATAGGGAGTATTGGTTGTATCTGTAGACTCATACAACCATCCTCGTTTCTTGTTGTTGTAGTCTAGAGTCAAAAGTCGTGATCTATATGTTGAAAATCACGAGAAACCGAGCAAGATCTGACTGCAAGTTGCACGTAGGCAAGGGCAGTAATGCGCGGGTGCACGCTAAAGCAGGTGCACAGATGCATGCAGGTGAGCGCTAGAGCAGGGCGCAGGTGCGCGTGGTGCGCTCTAGTGCAGAGGTGTGGTTGGGCACGACGCGCGGAGCGCAGGCGTGGTGCGCAGAAGCGCGTGGGCGCAAGGGAACGGTGCAGGTGCGGTGTGTAGATGCGCGGTGGCACAAGGGCACGACGTTGGAGGGATGCACGTGAGGCTGCAGTAGTGGCAGGCGCACAGGGATGGGGGCGACGAGGGGGGGGGCATGTAGGGTTAGGGTGGGATACAAGAACCTTGGTCTAGGATTGTTGCTCCAATACCATGTTGGGAAAAACGAATGACTTTATTATTCATGAGACCCCAGGGCTCTCTTAGATAGGAGAAAAACCTTGGGTAAATAGCAAGAGAGGTACATAAAGAAAATAAAATAAGGAATAACACCAAAGATGTACAGGAATATCAACAGGAATCAAAACATCGACTTGTGAAGGTAGGTCTCGAGTCCTGCACAACATATCAAGGAGTATCTTTATCTCCCATTTCTCCACCAATCCCCTTGAACAAAGAAAACAGTATATTCCACATGTTGCACAGGGAAGATCATGGTTGATCCAGCCCACGAGTCATAAAGCATGTCCATCAAGCATGAAATTGATGTCTAATGTCGCAAAGATTTCAAAAATATCAGATAAACATTAAACAGGTTGTGTACTGATTTTAGTTCTAACTTATAACCAGGCTAGACTGCTAGTCCGGACAGATTGGAGTGGAGATACGATGACAACGAACCAGACCACTCACTTTTTATTGATCTGGCCAGTTTTCTGAACCAGGAAAATCAGAGTTATCCTATAACCTCAGAGATATACATTTATATAGATGTGAAAACATGAAATCAAATCATGTAAAGGATAACTAGAGAGAGAGAAAATGTGTTAACAATTCACAAATAACTGATCTTTTATTGCAATAACAGTATTTCACAGATATAACATGTTAAAAAGAGTCAGAACAAAAGGAGCACCTGTGGTATGACTTCCCTAGCCGGCTCGTTTATTACTTTCAAGGGAGAACTCAGATATGAAGGCCCTAGACCTTGGCGCCTCATCAGACGTGGAGATCCAGAGCTGCTCCTTGGAGAAAGTGGAGGTGCACTGCCAGCAGGAAACATTGAGGGTAGAGGATTTGATGTTGCAGTATTAGAACTAGAGCTCCCAGTTACATTCAATGGAGATCCCGCCTTGGCATCATTGATCAAAGATTTTACCTGGGTTAAAAAAGAGGAGAATGAAGAGTAGAACAAAAACACAATTAAGACATGAAACTATTGTCATATCCAGAATCGTTGCCAGTATTTTTCGAATAAGCATATGAAACACCGTGAGAAGAGACAATAATATATTGACATGTCAGGAGACGAACTAGTTCAATTATATTGTACCCAACAAGTCCAACGGAAACAGTAAAGTATGTAATGTGCCATAAAGGTAAAAGGTACATGTTTGATAAAAATAGCTTACAAAAAAAAGGTAAAAAATATACTGGCATGTGTCATTGCAAAAAAAAAGTAGAGGCACAAGTATAATTGAAAAAACTCGGAAGAGCACAAGTGAGAGAATCCCTTGAATCTATACTTCGTGCGGTATCTACAAAATAGGATCTACGGAGGAGATATGTCTATGTGATTCAACCGGAATGGAAGATGGTTTATAGCCAAGTAAACCAGCTTCCACAAGGATATCAAAACAAAAATTAATTTGTAACAAATGTAATTCTTATGTCATGCAGATCCCCTCATATCTAGGAAATAGCGAAGATGGCCAAAGTCCTTGGTGATAAATACCTTCTAAAGGAAGGCCTTGGTCTCAAGAAGTCATGCGTTGTCATCATCAATGATAACAATATCACCAACACATGTTGCAAGTATCATGATTTTCGAGGGACTCCGTCTAAGAAACACATATTAGTTGGAAAACAAAAAGAGTTGATCCCAGAAGTGAGTCTATTGAACCATGCTCAAGGTCTCTACTTTAGGTCATATATGACCTTACAAAGTTAGTATAAATACTCCCCATCAATGGAGTATCTCACTAATTGTGTTGTATACACCTCCTCTAGATTACCATAGAGGAAGGCATTCTTCACATCTAGCTTAGAAATGGGCCAATTCTTCTTGGTGTCTACTGTGTATTGTTAAAATTATGTGAATGAACCACATCCTTATCACCGGAGAAAATGTCTCAAAATAATCAATGCCACAAGTCTAACAGATCCACTTTACCCCTAGTCTGTCCTTCAATCTGTCAGTCGAACAATCAGGTGATGTTTGGTCAAAAACACCCTTTTGCAAGCAAGTGAGCAACAAGGGTCACACTCAGCCTAATATATTAGATTCACAACATACCTTTACAACAGCTTATTCGCCTTTATATAGGTAAGGTGTAATAACAAAAATACGAAATAGAATAATATTCAAAAAAATCAAGACCTAATTGGCATCTAAAATAAATCTAATTACCCTAAATATTGTAATTCTAATTGATCTCAATTTTATTCAACAAAATAATAATCAATGACCTAACTCAAAATTGACGAATAACAGATAGAAAACTCTAATTTATCAAAAAAAAATTATTCATGTTTGCATCAGTTTCACCACCTTGCTCTGTTGAGAGGCATACGAAGAGGAAATCTAGTGGAGGGTACCCTTAGAGGCAAAGAAAGTGGTTAAGTCATGTTGAATAAACTCAAAAACATTGTAGTTATGAAAATTCAATGCATCTGGAGGAGATTTTTCTGCACTCAAAAAATACCTCTCACAAATTTATTTATCTATGATTATTCCTTTAAAGAAGAACAGAAAGGACCAACTATAACGATAATATTATCAAAAGATGAATCAATTATAGGGGGGTTGTCTTATTTTTGTTCGAGTTGTAGTTGATAAAAAACTATTAGATTATCAAAAATAGTTTAAAAATAGAGATCAAAAAGAGGTCTGATCAGGGCCTAGAGGATAATCAAGAAAATCTCAAACAGTCGTGAAATCGTCCTCCATATCCTATAAATAGAGCTATTGCCATAGATGTTTGTTAGGAACAAGAACCCTCCGCTTTCTACCTCAGAGTGGAGATTTCTATTCTCGGTTGTCCACAACGGAAAAGAAATCGTCCATGCCCTTTTTTTTTGAAGCCAAGAAAAGGGGGATACACTCAATGGTGTTCACCCCAATATATTAAAAGGAAAGAAAGTCAGGGATACAAACAAGAAAGAAAAAAAGAGCGACCCAGTGAAAGAGGCAAGAAACCTCCAGTTCTGGGCGTAAAAAAACAACGGAAAAGGGAAATCAAAGTACTAAGAACCACTCCAGTCAGCCACCAAAGCCCTCGCGTGACAGAGCACATTCTCCAGATAAAAGCGTTGCGCAAAGAAGATGGCCTCGATGCGACTAAGTCATATCGACCATAAACTTGCCACCGGTGCCAAGAGCCGCCTTCTAGCCATATGTCTATTCAAGAAGAGAGAATCACAGAAGGTCTCCACATCACAAGCTTGCACCCAAGCCACGAGGGGGTCATCTCAAAGCCCCCGGACCATAGGGCATAGAAAGAGGATATGGTCCAGGGATTCCACATTTGAATCACACAGGACGCAAATATTGGAAACCGAGGGCATCAACCTTGAACAACGATCACGCGTCATAAGCCTCTTTCTGCGAACGAGCCATAAGAAGAAGACAATGCGCAAGGGCAGGCCCAGGGTCCAGAAGAAACCGCAGTCTCTCACCAGGGAATCCGAACGAGCAGGCTGAGTATCAAGCAATGATGCATAGGCCTTCCGAGTCGAGAAGCCACCATCCCTCCAAATCCAGTGATCCAAGCCCACAGAAGGCGAATCCGCATGAGCAAGGACGTCCATCAGAGCAAGAAAATCCAAGAACTTCTGATCCGAGAAGTTCCCCAGAAAGCGAGGAGACCAACAAGCATTCACCCAGCAGCAAGCGACGGAGGCATCCTTATTCTCCGCCAAAGCAAAGAGACGAGGGAACCGAACCAAAAGTGCCCCCCCCAACCAGTTGTCGTTCCAAAAGGAGAAGACACGGCCGTTCCCCAGGACAGGCTTGAAGGCCGCTCTGTTCTTCAAAAAGACCTCCTGAACACCACGCCAGAACGGAGAGCGCGCCCGCACCACCCCCAAATCAACATCGCCAGCCCAATCCCTCCCATGAAGCTCCCTCAAGATCTCAATAAAGAAACTTTCATCTCTTTCCCACACCCTGCTTCCCTACTTAAGGAAGAACGCGTCATTGACCAAGTTGAGGCGCCTAACCCCCAAACCCCCTGCCTGCTTCTCCCTCACCACCTCCTTCCAAGCGACCAGGTGAATCCCTCTCACATCGATACCCGACTTCCCCCATAAGAACCTTTTGAAGCAAGACTCAAGTCTCCTGCAAATCCCAACAGGTAGACGTCGAGTTGACAAAAAGTGCACTGGAATGGCAGCAAGGACCGAGCGAAGAAGAACCAGCCTACCGCCTTTTGAGAGGAGCGTCGCGCGCCAACCTGCCAATCTCGCCTCAACCTTCTCCACCACCACACTCCAATCCATAAGTCTTGGCCTCCCAACCCCCAAGGGAAGGCCCAGGTAATCAATCGGAAGGCTTCCCAAAGCAGAGCCCAGAATGTTCGCAAAATCCATCGCCACAGTCTCCGAAAGGCCAAAAGGAATAACCTTAAATTTGGTACCATTTATGCGCATCCCCGATAATTCGCTAAAGAGGTCCAGAGTCACCGACATGGCCGCAACCTCCGTATCACCCCCTTCAATGAAGCACAAAGTGTCGTCCGCAAATTGAATTAGCGGCACGGAAATGGCCCCCTTGGAGAAGCCCTTGGAGAGGCCCGCAGCAACAACCCGATCCGCCATACGAGCCAAAACGTCCGAAGCAAGAACGAATAGAAGGGGGGCCAGAGGGCATCCCTGGCGCAGGCCCCATCGTGGTTGAAAACACCCCCCTTCCAAGCCGCCATTGAGCAAGAGAGAAAAAGAGACGGTAGTCACGCATCGCCGCATCCATGAAATCCACATCTCCGGAAAACCGCGCCTCCTGAGGACCGACCACAGGAAAGCCCAATCAATGCTATCATAAGCTTTAGCGAAATCAATTTGCCAAAGCACCCCTTGACGCCCCGAGGCTTTCCAATCCGCCACCAATTCCGACGCAACTGCAATACAGTCCGATATTTGTCTCCCCTTAATGAAAGCCGCCTGCACGGGGGAAACAAGCGAGTCCAGCACTCTAGAGAGTCTCCTAGCCAGCACTTTAGCCAGAATTAAATAGATGGCGTTTGATATCGAGATGGGGTGAAAGTCCCCAATGTCCTCCGCCGCATCCCTCTTTGGAATCAAAAGCAATAAGGCTCTGTTCAGCCTATCAAAACCCGCATTTCCTCCACAGAACTCCACAATCACCTCAAAAACTTCAACTCCCACCAAGTCCCAAAAATCCCTAAAGAAAGCCACAGAAAAACCATCATGCCCCGGGGAAGCATCAAGATTAAGATCCCACACAGCCTCTTTAGTCTCCAACAACGAAATTGGCCTAATAAGCATGGCACAGTCCACCTCGGAAACTTTGGGAACCCCCAAACCCAACCACTTCCACCAGCGCGTGGATCGAGCCGACATGACACCCCTGAAATGCTCCATAATGGCAGATCCCATTGCATTATCCACAACGAATCGCTCCCCATCAATAGAAATAACGCGTAATGAATTGGTTCGTTTCCTCCCACTAGCAACCCTGTGGAAATAAGCTGTGTTTGCATCACCATCTTTGAGCCACTTTAGCCCGGAGCGCTGACGCCACTCAATAGCTCTCTTCTTGTCCTCCTCCGCCACCTTTTTTTGCGCAGATTATCGCTCCTCGAGCTCGTCCACACAGAGATTCCTCTCATTCTCCACATAATTAAGCCTCGAAATAATCTCCTCCGCCTCCTTTCTAAGAGCCACCCGCGCCAGCCGCGTCTCCCGCTTATAGCGTGCCAATCTCCTCCGCAATGAATCAAGCTTCTGACTAAATCTTGCAGCTACAGACCCCTCCACAGTAGAGGAAACCCACTGGTCGGCCACCACACCCCTGAAGGAAGGCTCACGGAGCCAGCAGCGTTCGTATCTAAAGAGGCCCTTCAGAGATAGAGTCTCACCAGAATCCCATAAGATCGGCGAGTGGTCGGAGAAGGCTTTGGGTCTAGAAGATACCGAGCAGGAAGGGAATCTTTCCATCAAAGCACCCGAAGCCAAGAAGCGATCAATCCGGGATCGAGAAGTGTCGCTCCTCCAAGTATATCTTATATCAGATGCCACCAAGTTCTCCAAAGCCAATGAGTCCACAATCTCCTTGAAAGACAAAGACCCCGGGTCACGCCCGCCCCTCGCCCGATGGCGATCAGCAGAGTAAATAGTCACATTGAAATCTCCCCCAATGATCCAAGGGAGGCCAACAAAAGCATGCCCCGCGTCACGCATGTCCTCCCACAATTCAGCTCTTCTGATATGACAACGGGGCCCATAGACACAAGACACGGCAATAGGAGAGGCCGAGTCACTTCTAACCAGCACCACAGAAAGCATATGCCTCCCCAAGATGGAGGAATCAAGCGTAAAGACGGCTGATTTCCACGCGACGAAGAGGCCCCCTGCCGCTCCCACACCGCATCCAACGCCGTAAAGCCATCCAAGGCCCCCGCACCAAAGGAGCACGAGAGAGCATCATCCAGCCCACGCAATTTCGACTCCTGGATCAAGGCCACATCACAACCCCACTCCGACAAGCAGGCACCCAACGCCTTTCTCTTCACGTCGTCCCCCAGCCCCCTCACGTTACAATAAAGAATTTTCATTAAGAAGAATGGTGGCTCCCTCCAGAATGCGCAAGGCCAGCCGCCTCCGCCACAGTGTCTCTCAACGACGCACAAGTAAGAATTGGCGCGAATCCCGTACGAGACCTGCTCCTCCTTCGATATCTCTTCCCTGATCGCTTATCAGATCGAGATCCCTGATCAATAACACGGTCCGCAACCGAGTCACCCGACACAGGGCTAGGCAATGCGAGAATAGGCGAGCCCACATCATCCTTGGAATAGGGCCCCAGCATGGAGAGCGAAGTTGAACCCAGCATTAAAGGCAAGGCATTGTCGGAATGGAGGCCCGAGCCCCGAACCGAGGGAGGGTCTGAGGGAGAGTCATGAAACACCACCGCAACATTACATGGCCCAATGATGGGCCCAAAAGAATCGTGGAAGGTGTCTGGATCCGAATCCGCAGAGAGAAAGGAAGAATCCCCACCGGACCAAGACCCGAAGCACCCCGATCCGCCAACAATCGAAGAAGAGAGACCCGTCCGTGCGCCCGAATAAGAAGTGTTCATCGTACGGTCCACCTTCTAGGTAAAAGAGCCAAGAATCGAATCAACCTCGAACGGTCCCCACAGAGGCAGACCGACACGTAGGGCGAAATCACTCGGGAAGCGGGAAGAATCATTGAAGGGGCGCGGGCATTCAATCCGGGGGGCGACGCTTCGCAAGCACCCCCATGCAACGCCAGCTGGCCACCGGGAGACGAGACGCCATCAGCAACCGGAGAGGCCAACGTCATGGTCGAGGGAAGCGCCGGCCCAGCCATCGTCTGCGGCTAAGCAAGAGGCTGCAAGAAAGATATCTCCACCGGGAACGAGAATCGACCAACCGAGAAGGTCTCAAAGACCACATTGCCCACGATGTCATCAAGCGAGCTTCTGCCACATTCCAGAAGGACCCGAGTTGTCTTCCAATCTGAGCCTGTCCTGTAGCCATCCCCCACAATCGCCAGCAGCTCCCCCCATCAGCGAAGGAGATTGCCCAAACCGTGTACCTTCCGAGAGAGGAAGGGAATCCCTCGCACCTCAACAACACAAATTTCAACATCTACGCAGGCTCCATCATCGTAGCGCAAAGGTCTCCAGGAGATGTCCTCAAAAATATCACTCGCCAATAAGCTTTGTCGTTGATCCATCGATAGGCCCCGAACACAGCATCTTGAGTTGTCCAGAACAGCCATGTCGCCATCGAACATGGGTCCCAGGAAACCATGCAAACGCAAGCCCACGCTACTCCAATCCACTCCTTTACGTAAGGCTAACCCCACAGCAACTCCATCACACCCACCCCCCTTCACGAGGTGGCCATGCAGCGAAACATCAGGCGACACCACCCGCCCCCTCCTTTGAGAAACAGCTTCCACGCCGCAGCTCCCACCCATCTTCTCTAGGTTGACATCGCCAGCAAAGAGGATTGTCGAATCCCCATCAGGGTCCTTGGCATGAGTGTCCTTCGAAAGAGTGGGGGTCCTGGAATCACGAACCACCTGCGCGAAAGAGCGTGAACTCTCCCCCCCCCCAGGGATCACGTGCATCAACTAGCCGAGCTCTCCATGCCTTTACCAGGAACGAAGAGAGGCACTCCCGCGAGAGATGCCTTCGGTCTCCACGAAGTTCTTGCATATGAAGTCCTTCCTCTTGATGTGACTGAGGGGCGAGCGCCTCTGGACTCCAACGCTCGCTCCGGATGCTCACGTGCATCAACCTTAGGCTTCCACCGCTCTCTCACTCTCCACCAGCGTTTCTCTCGACCTCTCTCTCCGCCTCCCATCACTCCCTCTAGATTACGTACTTAGTATGGAATTGTCTCTTACTATTTGGATCTTCCATATCTACAATTCTTTATTCTTATTAAATCGTCCATGCCCTTGACAATTAGAATACACCCAAGAAAATCTATTATAATCGTTAACAAAAATGAATACACCCAAGAAGATCTATTATAATCGTTAACCAAAAATAACAAAGTACTTCTGACTGCCCATAGTACGGAATGGTAATGAACCCTAAATGTCACAATGGACTAAATAAAAATGTGAGGAACAACGAGTCCCGGTCCTCTCACGAAAGAAGATTGATGATATTTACCAAACCGGTATGCTTGACACTTAAAAGACTTTAGCGAGGTCACTTTTAAAACATCTGAGAGAGAGCTCTAGCGAAGGATGACAAAGACGTAAGTGGCACTGACTCAAAAATCTTTATCCTACTGACCGTGATTTCAACTCAATTTAAGTTGATTGTATTGACACTAGACATGATCTCACAAACACTTTTGCTCTTTACAAGGGTTTTTTTTGAAGCATGAAAAGGGGGATACACTCTTAGGTGTTCACCCCACAATTAAAATTAAAGAAAAAGCGAAAAGTACATGAAAAAAAGAGGCGCTCTAGGCGAGCCACGAGCGCACCACTCTCGACGCATGAACACAAACATTTTCCACGTAAAATCTACGACTAGAAAACATCATATCATTCCTAGCCAACCAGATATACCAGACCAGAGCCAGAGGCCGCAGCAGCTCCGCCCTTGACCGTTGCTTGGTCGTGGTCAACACGTTGCAGAAATCCTCAACCCCAGCCCTGTCGACCCATCCGAGGCCCGTATCAGCCCAAACCGGCACCACGGACGGACAAGAAAAGAAGAGGTGCTCAGGGGTCTCAATCCCACCCCTCACACAGCAAGCACATGTTGGAAACAGCTCTAAGAAGCCTAACACAGCGGTCCCGCGTCATCAACCTCTTCCTCTAGAATAACCAAAAGAAGAAAGCAATCCTTGTCGGAATACCCAGCTCCCATAAAAAAGCACAATCCCTCACCAGCTCCGCCGACTGCGATGGAGGAGGCATGCAGATCGTCGAGTAAGCCCGCCTCACCGAAAAAGAACCACCACGCCAAGTCCAGTGGTCGCGACCCAAGGAGGGCCCCGGGGTCTCCCGAAGCGCGTCGAGCAGCAGCAGGAATTCCTCAAGACGCCAGTCAGAGAAAATCGAACGGAAAGACGACATCCAGCACCCATCCACCCAGCTAGAGGCAACCATAGCCTCTTGGTCCGCAGCCAGAGCAAAGAGACGGGGGAAACGCAAGGACAGTGCACCCTCGTCCGTCCAGTCGTCCTTCCAGAAGGCAAAGAGCAGCCCATCCCCCAGCACAGGCCTAAACAGCGTCCGGAAGTTGGTAGAGAGAGACAGGACAGCCTTCCAGAACGGAGAGGGTCTCATCCCGCGCGAGCTGACCGCCATCCCCCCCATGGGCGGCTCCACCCGGACCCCGTAGATCCGCCTCAGGATGCTGCAGGTAAGGTCCTCCCTGTCCCCCCATAGCCTGGCCACCCACTTCAACAACAAGGCCTCGTTCAGCTCGCGAAGACGATAGACCCCAAGCCCACCCTCACTCTTCTTCATCATAATGTCGTCCCAGCTGACCAGGTGCATCCCAGGGCCCTGCACGTTCATGCCCCATAGAAACCGTCTCATCAGACCCTCCAGTCTTCTCCGGATGCCCGCGCGCATGAGCCTCGTGGAGAAATAGTACACCTGCATGGTGGATAATAATGCCCTCAAGAGCACCAGGCGTCCTCCCCTGGAAAGGACCGACGCCTTCCATCCTGTGAGCCGACCCTCCATCTTCTCGACCAGCGGAAGCCAGTCCGCCGTCTTCGATCTCCCAACGTTCAGCGGCAAACCCAGGTAGTGAATGGGGAGAGCAGAACATTCAGTATTCAACGCTGACCCACAGAGGCCTGCCAACTCCTCGGACATGCAAAATGGAACCATCACGTTGACTTTGCCTCTAAACCATTCATTCCGTGAGAACCTCGTCTCAAAATTATAAAACAATGGCTTAGTTGGGCACTTTGAGCGAAATAAGACATTGGCTCTCCTTCAAGAGTAGTTTTATTGGCCTTGATTATGGAAGGATAATACTTGATTTGTGCAAACATGTCAAACGTGGAAAAAGTTTAAATGACATGGGCAGAACATTGGATGGCACACACCCATGTCGATTCCTAAAGACAGCACCAGCAAGACCAGAATTAGCAAGAATATCAAAGAAGTATAGCTCATTCTTCACAAAACCACTACCAAAGACGTGTCGCAGGACTATCCTGAAAAAACAAGAGTGCTAGTCAAAAATTACTTTGCAGTTTAGCTCCTTGTGGGGGTTGCAATAGGTAGCTGACAGCCAATATAAAAAATAGTCGAATCTTTCAACATGGATTTGAACAAGAATCCATGTACCCATCCTTACTTATAGTGGGAGAAGCCTGAAGTCTTCGTCATTTGTTTGAACTCTAAATATTATTTATGTATGCTCAAAGGAAACTCAGGGCACAAGAAACTCTGAATAGCTAAAGTCCATGAATATTCCATAGTTCCAAGGGTAGTAACTTGAGAATATTCACCTTTGACTAAGTGAACATACTTCACAAAGCATAAAGGTTTTGGAGAAATCGGGAGATTGCCTTCTCCACTCAAGCGAGTAGATGCACTAGAGTCAATGATCTATAATGGCGCGAAGGCAGAAGCTGAATAGACTATTGTACCTGAGATTGTAGCCAGGTTCGTAGCAAGAGCGCCATCAGGTGCAGGAGGGCTCTATAGAAGCGACATGAACCTAGAATAGTCTGTAATGGAAAGTTGGACGACATGTCTCCCGTCTGTCCTTGATCAAAGGCCATCTCTATAGTATATGCAACATAGTCAGGAGATGATGACAAATAGGCATGTCAAGGACCGTCAAACTTTGCCCAATACCTATCAAAGGAGTGATTGGATAAGTGGTAGTGAATGCAAAGATGGTAGAAGTGTCCACAAGCACAACCAAAGTCACATCCACGGCCTCCTCGAGAATTATAGCGACTACCACATCCAGACGTCACAAGAAAGGCAGTGCTCTCTGTAGCTTGAGTAGGACTTGTCTACAGTCGACCAAAAATCGCATTGGTGAAAGGAACATTATCAAATGTGAGGAATTGATCCTTCATCATCCGATATCGAGGATGTAGAACGGTAAGGAACCGGTAAACTAGCCACTAAATCTTTCTGCCACCCGTTTGATACAACAAGTAGACTATAAAATAGTGAGTTCCTCATATAGACCAATGATATGATAATAGTACTCCACAAGCAAGTAATCTCCAAGAGAAGCGGACTAGATTCGCATGTAGATATTTACAAGAAATGATCAGGTCGCCTGTTAAGAATATGTCTAATCTAGTTCATACCACATGCCCAAGATCGTCTCCGTATACAGATGATCGGTTGTGATGTTAGGCTCGATGTTGTTGGTCATCCATATCATGACATGATAATCGTCACTTGGCTAGGAACCAAATTCTGTGTTTTTTTTTTCTTTTAATGGTCCCTTCGTCAAAATATATATCTCCTTTTATCAATCGATGAACACCGTGAAGGTTGAGATTGGAGCATATAGTTGTATGCGCCCTATAGTTAAATAGAGGTTCCCTAACCACCATGGAAGATATGAATATCAAGAGTTTAGTCTAGGCTGGAGTTGTGGCCATTGCAAGTAGGAAGAAAGAATCAAAAGGATCCTGAGCAGATTTATCCAACTTATAGGGCTAGATGACCAACAGAGGTTGCTATACCACAGGCATGCTAAGGACAAATGGACACGAGCATACGACTGTGCTAGAGAGGAGCAGCGGTGGCGAAGATAGCTGTGACTCAGCTAGGGCAACGATAGCTATAAGGCATGGCTATTGCTAGGGCAACAGCAGCAACATCGAGCGTCAGTAGGGCATGGTAGTCGCTAGGAACGACGACAGTAAGGTGTGGTTGTCACTAGGGCGACGGTGATGGTGGTGGTGGCTAGGGGTGCACATGGATCGGATTGGATCAGATTTTGGCTTAATCCGTGTCCAATCCATATATAACGGATTTTTTATTTTTCCAGTCCAATCCAATCCATTAAACATGCAAATCCAGTCCAATCCAATCCACCGGATTACGGATTGGATCGGATTGGTTCGGATTTTTAATGCTCACCTAGTCTATGATTAAGTTTGTAGCATAGTCGACCTCGACGCTCGAATCATGGTTCTAAAATTGAGATTATGGATAAATGTAAAGTAAAGAATAGTTAATTTTAAAAAGCAATTTGACTTAATTTTTTTGGAAAGCAAAAACATATATGCTTGTTATAGATTTATTACAAGCAGTCATTGTATACCTATATAAAAATAACATACTTGTAATTCATAGAAATCATAGAAGAATAACGACGACTTTGAATAAAATTGCAAGTTCGTATATATCAAATATGAACTACAACTAACTTGCAACTAACATGGTTGGCCACGTGGTGCGAAGGAGGTTTGGGACAAGAACCGTGGGCGACTACATGGTGGGGAGGGATGTATTTGAGATTCCTGACTGCCCGTACGCGAGCGAGGTCTGGGAGAGCCAAAGATGAGGTTTGGATGTGCATGCACGAGGGAGGTCTAGCTACGCGTGCGTATAGTTGGAGACAAGGAAGGCATAGATGATGACGAGACAACATTCGGCTGGGGACGAGATCTGGCTACACACGTGCAAGGGAGGTATGGGAGAGCAGAGGACGAGGTCTAAATGCACATGCGCAAGGAAGATCTGGTTGTGCATGCGCACAACTAGGACAAGGATGACATCTGACGAAGATGTGAGCATCTGAGGGCGGAGATGTATGTGATGCAGGTTAGTGTGTTGTTGGAATGGATCCCGAGTGGATTTAGGTTTGTGTATTATTGTTTTTAGAAGGATGTTTTGTTTGAAAAATTGGAAGGGCCTGAAGGGCACTGCAGGTAGGTATTACTTTTTTCTAAACCAACTAGTAGGGTGAGATAAAAGGCTTTCTGGCAAGTTGTGTGTGGTAAAACTTGAATGGGAATAGGTTTAAGTTATAAAGAGAGTAGCTTGGATATTTACACACAGCTTTCATATAAATTTTAATATATAATATACGTTAATGAGAACAAATAAATTAGTACATATTATTTATTAACAGATTAACGGATTGGATCGGATTGGATTTTGACAATAATCCGATCCAATCCATAGTTGAACGGATTTGTAAAATTCTAATCTGATCCGATCTATTAAACTTATAAATCCAAACCAATCCAATCCAAAAACAACATATTGGATCGGATTACGGATTTTATCCGATCCATGTGCACCCCTAGTGGTGGCATTAGGTGGAGAGGCAAGTGATAGCGAAGAGAGTTCAGGTACGAACTCATGTCTAGGATTATCACGCCAATACCTAAAAAAATAAAGATTCAATATGGAAATTACATAATAGCCATCAACATGACACTCAAACATAAAAAGGTTGCAAGCAGAAATAGCTAACACAACAACAAGCTAGAAATAGAAAATATCACTAGTTGTATTAACCCAGTGACGTCAACAAAAGAAAAACCCATGCAAGTTAAAGACTTATGAGCTTTGTCATCTCCATCACTGACCAACTCTCCACGATTAAAGAGAATGAACCGCCTCCGTCGAGACCACCGTCAATAATGTAACATGAAGATGCTGATACGTGCAATGATTATTTCCATAAGCCTCCACCCATCATTGATAGTGGATGATCTTATTGTTACTTATGGGTATAGTCTGTAGTAGTGTCAGTCACGACTTGGTGAACGTTGAAACCGTCAACATCATTGAAAAAATCTGCAAATGTTATTGAAACCACATCAACAATTACATCTACTTGTCACCAGCATCCACTCACTCTCACCTCTAGCTAGCATCATTTCCCACACACCACAACAATTGTAACACAAGTTAGCATTGCTACAAAGTCAAAATCTATCCTTGTCACAAGGCACCACCCTTATCTAGGCTTTCAGCGTCATTGTGCGCCAATAGAGGTACTTGGGACTCCTCACCCCTAAAGCCTCTGCCAATATCCCTCTCGTCAATTGTTTACTAATGGCAAGCCACCATCACCTCAACATCCTCCTCGTAATGCCACAACCATCACATCCTATTGTTCACCACATCACTCATCACTTTCCCATATCCCTCATCACAAAACTTATATTACCATTACCACAAAAATTATATTAAGACTTCTACTTTAACAAACAAGTGTGCATTTATATCTTATTTATTGATTAAAGCACTCAAAAAAATATTTTCGATGATCATTTTCATGATTTCCATTGATACCGATGATATATATGTTACATATTTTAGGAGGCATGACCTATACTTTCTCGTGGATGTCATCATTCCGACAAAGGAGTCCCCTTCAGTGCATACCTCCTTCCAATAACCATGTGGTAAACTAGTTCGACTTGGCAATACAAGAGACAACAATCATTGCTATTCTCGTAATATTCTCCAAGAAATACTAAAACATCTTTTTAATAAAAATATTATAAACATCATCAAGTGATAGAATGTGATACAAAAAATAGTCCACCAAACAACTTTAAAGTTTAAAGTAATCAAGATCAATCCAAACTATTCCACCAAATTCAAGATAACGATGGCCTTTACCACACACAACCATTTCTCCCACATCAGTTTCTACAATGGTGGCATGAAACCGGACGATGTTTTGAGGAGAGAACGGATGGCGAGTGGGGTACGTAGGGCGTGCGAAGTGCGTAGGGAGCGTCGGGGGCGTACGGCGGATGGGACTCGAGGGTCAGGTAGGGAGCGACGTGTGGAAGATTATCGCAGGCCTTTTGGTGATCGGTGGGTTCCTGGGCTTCGGAGGGCGTGGAGACCTAAGGCGCGGGGTGCTGCGATTGCTTTCGAAAGGGAGAGCTGTGTTTTCCCGCGGTCTCATGCTACAATGGCTGATGGTGGCGAAGGCGGCTGGACCCGGGTTTCCCATGCTAAGCCGGGTAAGCGTTGCTTCCGCTGTGATTCTCGGGGCCATTCTGCGTCCGAGTGCTATGTTCCCCCTCGCTGTTTTCTTTGTGGCAAGCTAGGCCATCGGAGGATTTCCTGCTGGTCTTCTTTGGCCGATTCAAGGTCGCGGTTTGTTGCCCAGCAGGGGCGTGATTTTGCACCTCACCAGCTTGGAGGTCGCGACTATCGTTCCTTCGCCCAGGTGGTGGCGGCTGGTGGGTGTTCCCCTCCCTTGCATGAGGGCGCTGGCGGTGCTCAGGTCGTGGGTCCTTCTGCTCCTCCTCTTTCCTCGGGTTCGGTCTTGCATGGCTCCATGGCGGGCGGGGTAGCGTCGCTTAAGGCTACGGCGGTAGTGGACGTGGATGTGGAGTCTGCTCTGGTGGATGGTGTGGTGCTTCCGAAGCTGGCGGTGCAGTTGCAGTCGGGATCCGCTGGGGCCAGCGACTTCGCGGTGGTTGGGGGGGGCTTCTGTGGAAGGCTCGGAGGGGGGGATGGGCCTGCTTTGGAGGTTTTGGTGTCGGGGCAGGCGGGGGTGGGCGGTTCGTGCGCCCGTACGGGACCGGCCTCCGATCTCTCGGTCCTGGTTGGGGTGCTTCGGAGTCGTCCTGTCGATTGGGAGTCTATTCGATCTGCTACGATGGATTTCCTGGGCGATGGCTTTGGGGGGGATTTCCTCTCCCTCGATGCGGTTCGTTGCTGTGTTAGAGGTCTCTCCCCGGAGCAACGGGAGAGACTCATTCATTCCCAGGGCGTCGCAGGTGTCCATTGGCGTAGCTTGCGGGTCTCTGACGGTGTTGTGTTCTCGACGGAGGTCCGGGCTGCTGTAGTTAGGGGGGTGCCTTTCCTTTCGAGGACGGTTCATGCTCTCTCGAAGGCCTTCTCCGGCTGGGGGCAAGTCCTCCAAATCCTTGACGACGGTCTCGCTCCTGGTGCTGACTGACGGTGCTGTCGGGTGCTGGTCGAGGCTCCGTCAGCGTTCTTTGCTGATTTGGCGGGGAAGACTCGCTTTGAACAGTTGTCTTTGGGTCGCTGGACATTTACCCTGGAGCTCTCTCTTTTTCCTTCTCCGACGAGGCCGGGCCCGTCTTCTCCGGCGGCTGGGCGGCAGGGCTTTTCCGACGGTTCTCCGGCAGACCGGGAGCCTGTGTTAACGGGTGACGGTTCATCTCCTCCTTGCCACGTGGTTCTTTCTGAGGCCTTTTCCGAAGCGTCGCCATGCATGGCCTTTTCTTCACGTGGGGGTGAGGAGGCTCTTCGATTCTCGCAATCAAGGGGGACCTTCCAAGATTTGGTGGCGGTTCAGATCCCCGAATTCCATTCGTCAGCGGATGCCGTTGTTCTGGACATTGATTCGTCTTCTCCTGAAGTATCCTTTATGCCGGCGGATTTATTGCAGGTGGTCCCCTCACAGGTCAGGACGTTTATCCCTTTTGACCCTATGGTCAGTTCTATTTGGGCCCCCCTTCAGGTTTCTTCGGAGCAGTACCTTTCGGATCCGCTATCGGGCTCGGATCTCCTTCTCGGTACGGAGCATCTTATTAGGGCTTCCGAAGTCGTATGCCCTCGTCCTATTAGAGCGGTGCCTTTCTCTGGTCACCTGGAAGGTCCGCTTTCTCCTTCTTCCCCAGTGTCTCAGTCGCTGCTTCTTTTTACGGGAGATCCTTCCCTTTCGCTGGCTGGGGGGGACGTTGTGGTCCTCCATCAGGTCTCTGCGGGGCAGCCACCTTCTCAGGCTAACATGGAATCGCTCTTCTCTGATTATGGGGTGGCGTCGTCCCCTATTTCTGATGCTTCTGTGGTTGTGGGACTATCTCCTACGTCCCGTTATGGCCGAAGTTACTCTCGGAGGCGGCACTTTTTCTCTAGTCCCGTTGCGGTTTCTACTTGCCAATCTTTGCGCGAGGCTGTTGCGGAGGCGGCAGGCCTTGATCGCCTTGCTGACCAGCGCCATGCTGATATTTGAAGGCCCCTCTCGGCAATGGTGCTTTTTGTTGGGGTTTTCCTTTTTGGGCTTCCATTTGTGTTTTTATGAAGATTGTATCTTGGAACGTGCGTGGCTTGGGTGATGCGGATCGAAGGCGCATCTTGGGTTCGCGCCTTGTTGAATGGTCTTGTGATATTGCGTTCATACAGGAGACGAAGTTACCGGCTGTGGACGATGTTATCTGGCGATCCTTTGGTGCTGGTCAGCTCAATGAATTCCGTGCACTGGATGCTATGGGTGCTAGGGGCGGTGCTCTTTTGGCCTGGCGATCGTCGCGATTTTCTTTTTCGACGTGTAGGCTGGGCCGTCACTCTATTTCGTTGCTGTTAATTTGCGGGCGGTCTAATATTCGTCTGGCTTTTTCTTCTGTTTATGCCCCTATTTGTCATGTTGCCCGACGTGAGCTGTGGGAGGACCTACGGGAGGATGCTATTGCCTTTGGTGACGTGCCCTGGTTGATTGGCGGGGATTTTAATGTAACTCTGCATGCTCAGGATCGCCCACGTGGGCGCGGTGGTCTTGATCCGGGATCCTCGGATTTTTTGGAGTTCGTAAATGAATTGGCCCTTGAATCGCCGGTACCAAACGACATCTCTTTCACGTGGCGGAATAGCTCCTCGCGGTCGCGGATTGACCGCTTTTTGGCAAATAACTCTATGATGGAATGCTTTCCTTTATGTTTCGTCTCCTCGAAACCGCGTTCTTTCTCGGATCATAATCCTATTTTCTGGTCTAATGGGGAGGAGATCCGTCCTCATTGCGTATTCCGCTTTGAGCGCTCTTGGCTGATGGAGTCTGGTTTTCGGGACTTGGTTCGGCACCATTGGTCACAGCTTTCTCCTTCGGGCAGTGCCGCTAGACGATTTGATTTTAAGATTTCATCCCTCAGGAAGTTGCTGGCGTCTTTTAAGAAGGACATTCGCTCGGCCCGCATTGCTACCCGCGTGGCGGCTGATGAAATCATTTTGCGGTTCGACCGAATTGAGAATGATCGTGACCTTAATCAGGAAGAATTGCTTGCTCGCGCCGATGCTCTGGATAAGGTGAGGCTTGAGGATCGGAAGCGTGTGGTTGAATGGCGCCAACGTTCTCGGATGCGTTGGTTGAAGCAGGGAGACGCCAATACCACGTTCTTTCACAGGGTAGCTTCGGGTCGTCGGCGATCCAATTCTATCTCTTCTCTGATTATCAATGGCTCTCAGGTGCAGGGGGAGCGGGAGTTGGGTATGGCTGTGATGGCATATTTTAAGGAGTGGTATGGGTGCAGGGCTCGGCGTCAGTGGCGGTGGTCGGGTAGGGGCGCCTCTGTGCTCCCTCAGGCGGATGCAAATCATCTTACACGTCAGATTACGTTGGACGAATTGAAAGAGGCGGTTTGGGCTCTTAATCCCGACGCGGCCCCAGGTCCGGATGGCTTCCCCGTGTTTTTCTATCGGGAATTTTGGGATGTCATTTCTCAGGATGTTTTGGAAGTCGCTCGGGACTTTTGCTCTGGCAACAACGGTTTTAATAAGCTAAACAGGTCTATTATTGCCCTCATTCCTAAGTCCTCTTCTGCCAACCGCATTGAGGATTTCCGGCC
Organism: Ottelia alismoides; assembly: GCA_037367405.1. Taxonomy (NCBI): domain Eukaryota; kingdom Viridiplantae; phylum Streptophyta; class Magnoliopsida; order Alismatales; family Hydrocharitaceae; genus Ottelia; species Ottelia alismoides. Next base: position 172,230 of record JAZKJV010004844.1, read on the forward strand.
GATCTCCATTTCAAATGCCATATACCTTATCATTGCCAAGGTCCTGGCTCGTCGGCTGGCTCCGCTTCTTGATTCGCTCATATCGCCTACTCAGGCGGCTTTTATTAAGGGAAGGCAAATCAGTGATTGCTATGCGGTGGCATCCGAAATTATTCATGCTTGGCACAGGAATAACGTTAGGGGGATTCTCTGGAAAATCGATTTTGCTAAAGCCTACGACTCTCTGGATTGGTGGTTTTTATGGTCTGTTCTTAAGAGGCGGGGTTTCCCCTCGTTATGGATTTCGTGGGTGCGTCGATGCGTTTCGACGGCCTCTCTTTCGGTTATCCTCAATGGCCGTTTGGCGGGGGGCTTCTTCCAGCCCCGCCGGAGGATTCGCCAAGGCTGCCCCCTTGCTCCTTTACTATTCGTCCTGGCAGCTGATGTGTTATCCACCATGATTCATAACGTGGTCGCGGCTGGTCTGTCCCGTGGCTGTTCCCTTGGGCCCTACAGTATTCCGATTATTCAGTTTGCGGATGATACGATTTGCTTCATCGAGGGCGAGGCGTCCAATATTGCGGGGATGGCTACCACATTGGAGCTCTTTAGTGAGGCGTCGGGGCTTCTCATCAACTATAACAAATCCTCTATGGTTCCCTTTTCCACTCCCCCTGAGGAGGTCGAGGCCTGTTCGCGGATCTTGCGTTGCCCTGTTGGTGCTCTTCCTCTGGATTATCTTGGTCTCCCGTTGTCAATTGGCCGTGCTCGCTTACGTGATTGGCAATCGCTGGTGGATCGGTTGGAGGCACGCTTGGCTGGCTGGCGTGCCGCTATCCTCTCTCGGGGTGGTCGTTTGGTTCTTCTCAAATCGGTACTATCTTCTATTCCAATCTATTTCTTCTCTGTGAAAGGTATGCCTAAGGGGGTTCGTCGGCGGCTGGACTCTTGTTTGAGAAGCTTTCTTTGGGGGAAGAAGGGGGCTGCGCGCAGCGGCGTTCCTTTGGTCGCTTGGGATGAGGTTGCTCGGCCAAAGAAGGAGGGGGGGCTGGCGGTTAGAAGGTTGGATGTTGTGAACCAGGCTCTTCTCCTCAAATGGGTGATTCGTCTTTGGGGTCCGGAGGACAATCTGATGCTTAATTTCTTGAGGTTGGCAGTGGGGGTCGACCGGCTTTTGGGTCCGGATGCTCGCCTATTGGGATCTTCCTCTCACTTTTCTCGTGATATTGGCAATACTTTGGCTCGAAACCGTGCTCTCTTTGTCACTAAGTTGGGGGATGGCTCGCTCATTCGCTTCTGGGGCGACGATTGGACTGGCAGGGGGCCCTTTAAGGATGTTTTTCCTCGCCTTTTCGCGCTGGTGGAGGATAAAGACGCGAGGGTTGCTTCCTATTGGGATGGGGCTGCTTGGGGCCCCAGAATTGTGGCCAACCTTTCCGATCAGCGTCATCTGGAGTTCATGGCTTTACTGGAGGTTATTGCGGACGCGCCTTCGCCATCGGTGGGTCGCGATCACCTATCTTGGAAGGACGGCTCTTTTTCCACACGCGCGGCTTACCGGGCTCTTCTTCCGCCCTTGGTTGTGGCTGATGATTCCTTGCTTCGGGATTGTCAATTCTTTTGGGGCCTCAGGGTTCCCGAACGAATTGGCATCTTCTTATGGCTCTTCCGTCGTGGGCGTCTCTTAACTCGCAGCCGGTGTGCCGTTCTCTTCCCTTCGATTTCGCCTACTTGTGGTCTGTGCGATCTGGAGGCCGAGACTATGGACAACCTTTTCTTCCATTGTGGCAAAACGCGCGACATTTGGGCGGACTTGGTTTGGCTTGACGTCTCCGACTCCTCCTCCTTCTGTGGAAGCTTGGTTCGTTCTCGGGCAAGGGCTAGGAACGACATTCTCACTTCTATTGCTCGCCTATGGTGCATCTGGATTGGTAGAAATGAAGCCATGTTTGCTGGCCAGAGATTCTACTCGGAAAACGTCCCCATCTCTGCTTCCCGTCTAATCCATGATTGGTCTGTTGCTTAGGGGGTCCTTGCGGTAGTGGGGGTATCAGGTTGTGATACCTTCGGGTTTTTTCATTGAGTTTTTTTTCTCCATTTTCTCTCCGCCTATTCGCTGTAAGTCTTTCTCTAACTTTTTTTTTCAATAAATTTGGGGCGAGCACCATCGAGTGCGTCCCCCGCTTTTGAGCTTCAAAAAAAAATGGTGGCATGAAACCTTGCACTTGGTAAAGAGGAGAAATCACGAGCAAAGCACTCCCTCTCAAGGCACACGAAGTAAAAAGCCTTGTTATCAAAAAAGCAGCAATAGCAGGGCGGTATCAAGCGTTACCGACTATCTTCGCAAGTTTCTCATTTTTCATTGTCCCACCTTGTACCAGTGTTGCAGAGGTCGATATTCGGTATCCAGTCGGAGGGATTACCAAATAAAGAGTTATCGATATTTGGAAGAATATTCAAAATTGTTAGGTTATGTATTGTTTAATTATTTTAAATATAAAAAGTATGTCTAATACATATACTCTTGAATATGTGTATACGTATATGATCATTAGTCAACAAGAATCTATGATGAAAGTACCAATTAACAAATTACATAAACGGAGCTTTAACATGTGTGGTGATACTATGAAAATTGGGATTCTTAAAAATAAAAATATCAATACTCAGTGATTAGTCGGCTGAATATTCAAGCAGAATATTCAGTTTGGGCAAATATTGACCAAATGTTTATACTCCCCCCACCTCACCTCAACAGCATATTTGGTCCATTTGATCTAATATTGCAACAGTGCCATATACCCACCACGGTCCTGCATAACAATGATTGAAACATCTTCCAACATGCCACTAACTGCTTCATGAGTAGTTGCTCCTGGCTCTAATCAATGATTGACACCGATAATTTGCAAATGAATCATAAGAATGTAACGTATATATATATCGGTTGTTTATGCTGCCTACTACTTTGTGAAAGCATTACAAATGTGATGTGAATAACCTCTTTACTGTGCTAAATACTGAACAAGCATCCATCTGCATAGAAAAACTACATCATGTCAAGGGCGTGGAAAATATTGTGTAATGTGTAAATTAGTTATAAAAAATACAGCTTATTATCCACTTCCTCCGTGTTGCCCTAATAAATAATGTCTACACCTTCTAAATAAGATGAAATACTGATACATTTACAGATACTCAGCACCGCTTCCCGCACAAGAAACTGGAAAACTAGTGTAAATGTAATAGCTGCATGCTAATTAAGTAATTATCTTGGATTTTGAAATGCATGCGCATAACTTTTTTGAAGGGAAAAAGAGTATCAAACTGCAACGTGGATAACATAATCCCTGTAAAAGCTAAAATGGGCAAATGACTGAGGTTTGCGATGAAAACAGGTCAATGACTGCCGATTATGGACCATGATGTATATAGAGCAAAAAATGGCATCAAATGTCTTAAACTCCACAACGACCACAAATGGTTTAAAAATATTCCACGATTTCCACCCAAATATCTGATATGCTTCAACTTCTGGTACAACCTTATACTAAAAAACTCATATTCTTTGCTAAGAAATGATGCATACTAGTGGAAACTAATCTTTCTCAGTTTCCCATATGGTCGCCGAGGATACTTCCGGCTGAACATCTTCAAGAACTTCCACTTTAGGGGAATAAGTATCTTTCCTTCATTGTCATCTATCTACAGACAACAATCACAGTGTCCTCGACCAAAACACTTGCGTTTCCAGCCATCGGCCAATAACACAACCGAGCTAAAACTAACCTATTCCCTCCAAAACCAGCGCAATTCACCGCAGGATGGCGGAGAAAACCCCGGAAAACCAACAAAAGGGAGCATTTTTCCCAGCAAATGCCATCAAGATGAGCTGAGATTAGCAATAATGTGGAGTTGGGTACCAGTTTTCCGGTCTCCGGCTGCACCAGCCAGTGCAAGAAGAGCTGCTCGGCGATCTGGGGGTTCTCCTTGAGCGCCAGCGGCGATATCTCCTGCAGCTGCAGCAGCTCTGGGTCCAGCGCCGCTACGTCCCTCTCCATCTCCACCTCCATCACCGACCAAACCCCCACACAAACCCTAAATCCGCCGCCTCACACTGCGAACGGCAAGAGGGAGGCGATGGAACCCTATGCTGCGGCGGCGCACAGCGAACTAGCGGAAAAGGCAGGTCCTTGTGTCCATGCGACGAGGAGGCGACGGATGGGGGTCGATTCTCATGTCCAGATGGTCGCTGCGACCGAAAAGAGGCGTCTTTCTTGAGCTCCCGACGCAATCGGGGTGGTGGAAATGGGAGATGGGGTCGGCTGGCGGAGATCAAGGGCGAAAATCTGGGGATTTGAAGTCGTTGTCGTCTGTTTTCTTCTCTTCACCTCGAGAACTCGGGAGAGAGAGAAACCCTCAGAACACGCAGACACGGAGAGGAGGAAATGAGAGAAAGAGAAGACGCATTTACAGCATAACAAACAACGTAAATAGTGTAATAAGGTGGTGAAATGGAGCACATTTGATAATTCATTTCTACCAAAAATGAGCTTTGTCCTCAACAAATTGTTACTATTTATAATTTTCTTTGAAAATTGATAGATTGTCATTTAATCTTCATCCCATGATGAGAGTAATTATGAGAATGTGAATAATGAAATTAGATAAAAAAAGGAAGGATATAATATTTCATGGTAGTTATGAAGTATGAATAATATGGAATTAGTATAGCTGAAAACGATAGACGGAAGAAGCTGCCAAAAAAACATTTATGTGATGGAAGGATCCATGCAAAAGATGATCGCGACTTCTGCTAAAATTAAAGAGTGAGATGGAACGTTTCAAAATAAACCGATATAATACATTTCGAAATATTTCTATAGATGTCGAAGAGTTATTGAATTCCCGTAGTATAATGAAAGCCTTAATAAAAGTAGTATAGATGAAATTTCAGAAAGTCTATTATATGGAATTGGATAATGAAAAATAGTATGGTATATTTATAAAACTTGGAAACGGAATGTTTTAAAAGTGAAAATGAGAATAGTTTGACAATGTATTTTGAAATATTAACATATATTGCAAATCATATTTTTTATTAGAAAAAACGATGAGACTTGTTATACAAAGATTCAAAATTTTATGTGATGTGGATGAATGGGAAATTAATTAAAATAAGAGGGTTTTCTAGGTGGGAAAACACAAAGGATGGCCTGGAGAAGTCATAACGTCATTTAGCAAAATATAAAAAGGCATCAATCAGTATGTTATACAATATGATGCAAAAAACAACATGCATAATTGATAATATCAAATTACATTGGAAGGCTTTCTATTTCACAGTGTATCGTGACGTTGTCGTTTATCACTATAAACATAAGATCTCAAGCAAACACATGTATTATAAAGCACTTTTCAATTACAATTAAATATAGTAAACTAATAACCGCAAATGACACGAGTATTTGACGTGGAAAACCTCTCGGATAAAAACCACGACCATAGTCTTCTAAACTCGAGTTTTCAACGAGATTGAGCCTAAATCTTCTAACTAAATCAAGATTGCTTACACAAGCAACCCACCCGTATTTAGGGATAAAAGTGGATGTCGGCATATACGAATATATGCTAACCATGTTTGAAAAATCATTGTAAGGATTTCTGTACTAAAAATTCAGTCGATCAAATTATTTGAATATTGATATCTTTTTTTGAAAAAAAAATGAAGACAGACGTGTATATGGTAACAACAAAAAGATCTGTGTTCATATTCGAATATATGTATACAAGATAGTATACATGTTTATATTATAGTATAATATATTGTGTGTTGACAAGCCAAGTTGAACCCAATTCATGCATTCTCTCGGTCTCCAACAATCACCATGTCTCTTGTCTTGATGACTTAATATGAATCACAACAGGATAAGCCTTAAGTAGGCTCCATCCCCTCGACGATTATGTTTGTAGAGCTGCCCCTCTACGATTATAACATTTAATTGGATGATCATATATTTTTATCATTATATATAAAAATGTAATTTTTTTAGATCACTTCGTACGTGATACTAATTTGATTTAAGATCGTAATTCTTTTCAATCGCATCTATATTTGATCTTAAGTTGATCAGTATTCTTATTCGCTCTTTATTCCATCCATGTATGTATTTGATGAATATTTGATCCGAATTCATGTTCTATTATGTTAGGATGTGGTTCCATGAATCCATTTCCGATCCATTTCCATCTTTGTATTCGTTTTTTATATAGACAAGCGAGTATGGATATGGAAATAGTCACGTATCTGGCCAATTTCCGATTCATTTTTCATCCCTATCCATATTACATATTAGCTACACACGGACATCTCTAATTAGACACTTGAGTTGATTACATGGTCGACTCCAACCATAGATATCAAAGTACAAAATTCTTATTAATATTAGCGGTAGGACAGATAATATAATGAAAGGTGAATAAAGAACAATCTTACAAAGCTAAGCATGTTCTTTTAAGACAGCATGCTAGATCTCAACGGGCTTTTATTGAAGAATGAAGTAAATGGCAACTCGAAATCTGTCCTTATATTTGTTATAGGCGAGGAGTTGGAGTGTACGTGTTCTTGAAAACTTGGTATGTGAGACAGGGTAGCATATGATCCTAATTATGTGCTAATAAGAGTTAAGTAGCTGTAAAAATACGGGTTAAGTGACTTGGGCGGAGGATGGCAATGGTTAGAGATGATGTACGTGCTTATGAAGATAGTCTAGTCATGTGAATAAACTTGCCACGTGGCCAAGGCAAATCTGTAGACTGCTCTAGATAGTTAATGGATCGTAACATTAAATGGTAATGGGAATATGTTCTGACGTTCCAAAATATGACCAAAAAAACTAATTAATTGAGAAATAATATGGGTTAACTTGAGAAATATGACAGTCAGATGAAATAAGGAGTCCATAATCAAGTTGTTGGAAAGTGACATCAATTTATTGTGACAATAAATTTGTCAAATGAAGGCGTGTTTAGTTGATTATTGAGATGGCGTAGCCCGACTGAAAAATTGTTTGAATTTGAATTCTAATAATTATACAGGATGCAAGAGTGTTTTACTTTGTTGGCAACCTTATAGAGAATAAACATGCATGATCTCCCTCATGTGTATGAGTCTGAGTTCCAACACATTACATGTGCTTGAGTTTGCTCCTTCTTTATGAAACTTTGTCTTCTTATACTTGAGTCCTTCTTTGGCTTCCTTGCTTTTGGCATAGCTACATGGTGTGCTCAAGTTTTGTTGTCATCAAAACATGCATGTTTATGCATGACCTAACAAGGTTCCTACGCAAACAAGTCAGTAGGCAAGTAAAGAGGGGAGAAGGAAAAAGGAAAACAAGTTTTGGGAGAAACCAAGAATTCATTTTTACGGAAAATACACATAAACAAGATGTATTTATCTGTATATCCAATATCATTGAGAAATTACTACATGTTTGATGTGATGTGCAATGTAGAAAAAGATAAATGCGTCGAGATTTTTTTTGAAGACCATAGCAACAATATTAATAGAACATCATGTTATCGTAAGCAACCATAAGGGCTTGATAATCACGAAACATAATTAAAAACCATAATTCGTGGTATTTATTGTGTGTAAAGAAACAATTAATAACAGTAGAGTAGAATATAAAAACTTTCACAAACTCTACAGTTTATTTCAATGTCATACATGAACTTTAAAAGTAACAATGCAGTATTCGAACTTTAAAATTTACCTCGACGTGGTTCTTGGCTATTGAAAACCAGTTAATCATTTTGTCTTCTAATCCTAAATTTCAATAATCAGGGACTACATGGAGACAAAAATTAAAGTTCAAGTACCACTTCGTTATCTTTTAAAGTTTTTACATGACATTGAAATACACATATGTTCATGAACCTTTGTGTAATTTATCCAAAATAATATTACAACAAAGAATAATTTGATTATTTATAAAATAGCTATTACAGAAGAATAGCAGTGGTTTTACTGAATGTGATTTTTTATACTTTATTATTGTTCCCTTATTGTGGAATATTTAACGAGAAAGGATGTCAATTATGGAATACTGAGCTTCGTGTAAGTTGAACACTCGTGTTTTCATGGTTGTATTTATGAGGGTATATCTGAAACAAAGAAGGCAATAACATATTGTATAGTTTTATAATATCACTTAACTGAAAGACACGACAATCAATAATTATCGCATGAAAAGCCAAACAATCAATGATGAGTATGTTGAAGTTGGAGATACGTCGAAAAATAATTACATGCTCGACAATAGAGAACGTGTTTCTTAAACAACGATAGTTAGATAAGGTAGCTTTGAGATGTTAATTTGAACATGAATATAGCATGGCAATCAATAATTATCTTGAGTGTTAAATAAGTACAATAAAAATCACAAACAATAATGACTGGCTTTTGAAATTTATTTTAACGTGGTATAGATGTGTTTTAGTTCCAAACATCTTAGAAACATTTTTAAAAAAAAATGCTTAAGGTTTCCAAACATGTCTAAAAATTCCATAAATATCGCGATCAATTGCCGGAAGGTTCTCGAAAGTTCTAGGAAACTTGTTACAGTATTGATGGATTATTATGATCATTCATAACTTAAAAATCAAGACCCCAACACATGTACCATGTGTTGCATTGATCGTACGTTTATGAACACATTACCATTGATTGCATTTAGAATTCTAGAACCATACGAGTATATTAAAAACTGTTGAATATCTTAACATATAACATCGGCCATGGGACTTAATTTAAAAGAATTGGATTTTTTAGTGAAGTTGTATACACTAGGCACGCAAATGATTACGAAGCCAACTACCTCTTTTGTGCCCCGCATGAAGCGTGTCATCGATAGGGTTGTTGTCGAACTGAATCAAATCGCAACGAGCGAATCTATGATTTGATTTGATTTGATTTGAATATTCAAGTTTGAGTTCCATTCGATACACTGTGGGGAAGTATAGAACAAGCGACGATCACCCTCTATCCCATATGAATGGGCGACCCTCCCCTTAGATCAGAGAGGACGGTCACCTGACCATATTTACTGGTCGCATCCCATTTATCATACAGGACGACATTTACCAATGTCCCCTATAATTACACGTAGGGGATGGTCGCTATGGTCCCCTCTGAGCGTAACATCAGGGACGGCCACGATCGTCCCATATATCAACGCCAAAGGGGACGGACGTGATTGCCCCCTACAATCATCGACAAATGTCATTAAGTCATCCCAGGGGACATCGGAGGAGACGGTCACGTCCATCCCTCTGACCAAACCACAGGGGACGGTTGCGACCAGCTTCGATACTTCACTGGATCGTTGATGAATCTCTGATTTATCATCACTATATTCCTTAATTATCCTATGAACATAAATAAATCAATAAAATGAATAATTAATTCTTCGTAATTAGCAATTGACCCTCTTCTTGTTCCTAATTATTATATAAATCAGCTCCTTTTATTTCCTTTGTTTCTCTTATTTTAATTCCTAATTAGAATTCCAAAAAAATAGATTAAATAATATATATATATATATATTGGGCTTAAAACATAAAAAAGATTAAAAAATACAAAATAATAAAAAAGAAAGTTTTTATGTATTAAAAATACTTACCAAACGTTTTGTTTTGTTTATTTAATCTCTTTTGACTTTTTGTACAACATGAAAATTGTAGTTCTCCTCGAGATCTACAACTTTCATGTTTTGATGTTTTTTCATAATTTTGTGTCCTTATATTCCTTTTTGAATTTACCCTTCTTTTCTATTTTGAATAATTCTGTTGGGCCATGTGGCGCTCTATGGAGCTGCCACATGGCCCATCCCCCATTGCGCCAGCCGACCCACTTTCTGGGTTGTCTGATCTTCCTTCCTCGCCTTTATCCTAATCGTCCCTCTCCACTTCTCTTTCTACCCCACGGATCACTTCCCCCCGATGCAATCCACGCCACCCATGCCCGCCTTCATCATAGTCGTGTGATCATGTCGCATCCTACGGTTGAGCGCCTTCCACATCTCCTTCTCTCTTTCCCACCGTAGGATGAAGCCCCAGTTCTCATCCTAGCCATCCCTTCACGTCCCGCCCACAACCATTAGATCAGATCATCTGATATGCACCACTCAATCGTGCCCTCACCACAGTCGTTGGATCGCACGATCCAACGACCACAGACCCATCTTCCTCGCCTTATGCTCCCCCCTCTCCCATGAAATACTCGACAACCACCATCCCCTTCCTTTTTTAGCACCATCATTTCGCCACCTCCCCATGACCTAACTGTCCCTCCACGTCACATTCTCAATCCACGTTCTCGTCAGCCTTCGACGCCCTTGTACCTCGCTCCAGAGCCCCCCCCCCCCCCCCCCCCGATTGTTACAAAACCCCTCCACTGCTCACTATAACAGACGACCGAGTCCTTTAAAAGATCTTCCCCCGCCCACCTCCACACTCGTCCACCAATTTATGGGACAAGGCCTATGCTCGCTATGTCTTCTGTGGCAGACGGAGATCGGAGCAAGGAGAGACAATGACCTCCTTCACCCATGTATGACCCTTGGCCCATTGGCCAAGTCACGGTGTCGTAGTCGTCGTTGAGCATCATAATTCTGGCCAAGCATGAAGTGCGACGACCCTGATCTTCTCCGGAGATAAGCCCAAGCCCCTTCCTCTGCCGTTACTTCATCTCCAATCAAGTATGTTCTTCTGCCCCTTTTCTTTAATGTTCTCTTAATATTCTCTATGCACACACAACCTCCTCGATAACTGACCATCTCACAAGCTTTGCTGGACCTCCCTCTCCTTTTTAAGAGGTCCCTATCGCCCTCTTCTTCCGCGACAAACCCCATCACCTCCAGGAGGAGATCCCATTCCTGGTTCAACGTTCTTCGTCCTTAGCCCTCCATCATATTCCTCTCGATTTGGTTGCATCATTCATATAACCCCTGCAGGTCAAAGCTTCAATGGTCGGTGCTTCCTCCCTTGCTCCATTCTAAAAAAATCCATGCTTGCGAGGGTGCGTCGTCGCATCGCCTCAAGCTGCTCCGCAGCTTCCTCTTCCTTCCAGCATCTTCACCGACCTTCCCACGAGATTCCTCGACCTTCTGCACGAGAGTTTGATGGCGGAAGAGCTCAAGGGGCTCATCGAAGCCCTGCCTTCGCCGTCGTGCCTGAGGAAGACGACGGCGGAGCCAAATGCTACACGTACCATCCAATCATCCTGATCAGATGGCCTCATCTCGCACCAGCCTCGGTTCTGCACCAAGAGTTTCGATGGAACCAAATCAAGGACGAATCATTGATACATGACATGTGTCTCGAACCTATAATCGACCCTCGCTCGCCTCCCGAGCCTAACCCATGCATGTAACGTGCGTGCGGGCTGGTAATTTGCATTTCAGTCCTGCCTCGTTTCAATAATTGCAAAAAGGCCCTTCTCAGGCACGCATGCCTCACATGCACACTTGAGAAATTTATACAGGGGCCTCATCATCAATTCATTATTGCATTTATGCCCCTGTGTTGGGACCATTTTGCACGTTTTAACATTTTATTCTCTATATTTTTATTGTAATTATGCCTTTTCACTCTTTTATTCATAACTCGAGCATACGATCTCCAAGTTGAACGATTTCAGTTTCATTTGATTGCTAATTTGATGCTCTTCATAACAGCTTTATTTTTTAACTGATTGGCACATAATTTTATATGCTATATTTTAAATGATTCATTTATCATATGCTTGTCATTTAATTGCCATTACTTAATGTTATGCCTCAATTGATATTGAAATCGACTCACTTTTGATTGCTCATTGCCTTCACCACGGCCGTTGGATCGCAAGATCCAATGAACCACGGACCCATCTTCCTTGCCTTACGCTCCCCCCTCTCCCATGAATTACTCGACAGCCACCATCCCCTTCCTTTTCTAGCACCATCATTTTGCCATATCCCCATGACCTAACGGTCCCTCCACGTTACCTTCTCAATCCACATTCTCGTCAGCCTTCGACGCCCTCGTACCTCACTCCGGAGCCCTCACCCTTGATCGTTACAAAACCCCTCCACCGCTCACTATAACAGAGGACCGACTCCTTTAAAAGATCTTCCCCCGCCCACCTCCACACCCGTCCACCAATTTATGGGACAAGGCCTGTGCTCGCTATGCCTCCTGTGGCAGACGGAGATCGGAGCAAGGAGAGACAATGACCTCCTTCACCAATGTATGACCCTTGGCCCATTGGCCAAGTCACGGTGTCGTAGTCGTCGTTGAGCATCATAATTCTAGCCAAGCATGAAGTGCGACGGCCCTGATCTTCTCCGGAGATAAGCCCAATCCCCTTCCTCCGTCGCTACTTCATCTCCAATCAAGTATGTTCTTCTGCCCCTTTTCTTTAATGTTCTCTTAATATTCTCTATGCACACACAACCTCCTCGATAACTGACCATCTCACAAGCTTTGTTGGACCTCCCTCTCCTTTTTAAGAGGTCTCTATCACCCTCTTCTTCCGCGACAAACCCCATCACCTCCAGGAGGAGATCCCATTCCTGGTTCAACATTCTTCGTCCTTAGCCCTCCATCCTATTCCTCTCGATTTGGTTGCATCATTCATATAACCCCTGCCGGTCAAAGCTTCAATGGTCGGTGCTTCTTCCCTTGCTCCATTCTAAAAGAATCCATGCTTGTGAGGGTGCGTCGTCGCATCGCCTCAAGCTGCTCCGCAGCTTCCTCTTCCTTCCAACATCTTCACCGACCTCCCTGCGAGATTCCCCGACCTTCTGCACGAGAGTTTGATGGAGGAAGAGCTCAATGGGCTCATAGAAGCCCTGCCTTCGCCGCCGCGCCTGAGGAAGATGACGGCCGAGCCAAACGCTACATGTACCGTCCAATCATCCAGATCAGATGGCCTCAACTTGCACCAGCCTCGGTTCTACACCAAGAGTTTCGATGGAACCAAATCAAGGACGAATCATCGAGACACTATATATGTCTTGAACCTACAATCGACCCTCACTCACCTCCCGAGCCTAGCCCGCGCATGTAACGTGCGTGCGGGCTGGTAATTTGCATTTCAGTCCTGCCTCGTTTCAATAATTGCAAAAAGGCCCTTCTCATGCACGCATGCCTCACATGCACACCTGAGAAATTTATACAGGAGCCTCATCATCAATTCACATTGCATTCATGCCCCCGTGTTGAGACCATTTTGCACGTTTTACATTTTATTCCCTATATTTTTATTATAATCATGCCCTTTCACTCTTTTATTCATAACTTGAGCATACGATCTCCAAGTTGAACGATTTCAGTTTCATTTGATTGCTATTTTGATGCTCTTCATAATGGGTTTATTTAACTGATTGTCTCATATCTTTATATGCTATATTTTAAATGATTCATTTATCATATGCTTGTCATTTAATTGCCATTAGTTAATGTTATGCCTCAATTGATATTGAAATCGACTCACTTTTGATTGATCATTGATTGGCTTATTTGTAGGGCATATTTTTCTTGCATCATCATATAGTAGTGCATATCATCTTGCATCATTTTAAACTACTAAAACTAATTAAATTTTACATGACAATCATTCCACGCATTGCATTTCTCTACATATCGTATCACATTTGTTCTGCATAAAAAATAAAATAATTGCATGATACATTTCATTGTATTGCATCATGCTCCGTGTTTTAAGTGTTTTAAACCAATAAAAAACGTGTGTGCTCTTTTCACGCACTTCATGCATTTTCATTCCATCATTATGTGTATGATTATTTTATGAATAAATTTTATCCTCATTCTGTGATGCGCATTCTGTGTGCATTGAGTATAACTAAGTTAATGAATTTAATCACTCATTTTAATCATTAATTTCTGACTAAACAAGGAGGTGGCTCATGTCCCTGTGTTCGACCTTGGTATGCCTACCAATTAAAAATTCATCGCCATGTAATCATGCTTGTGGTCGATTCTGCATAGATACGAAATCACCTCATGTACTATGATAATACGACAGAACTAAAGAGGCTATTTTGCGATTTATCAACCATCCCCTATGACTCTCCAAGATGTGGTGATTTGGCCTTAAGGGATGGTCGGGACTACCCCTTTGATTATTTGCTATCAAAATTTTGTTTACCAACTTTTTTGACATTAATTTTACCCTGCATCAACTGACATTAATCGTTCTATGCTTATATCGGTATATTATCTTCATTGTAAATAGAAAGATCATGAACGAAATAAACATCCATTCCACATAGGAAATTACAAGAAGTGTTTGAAATGAGTAAGATAAGAGATTCAAATAAAACCACTTCAACGCAAATTATTCAAAGCATTTAAACAAACTAAAATACTCTACGAACAATTGTACAAACTAATTATACAATATACTAAAATATTCTACTAATTGTACCATAAAAGTAAAACAACTAAACTACTCATGCTCGATGTCCTCATCCCCATCCCCATCCTCATCATTGTCTTCATCAATATCACCATCTTCTTCATCCCCTTCATCATCGTCGCTTAATGATGACACGACTGATCACTCGGGTAAAAGGTAATCGATGGTCGTTGCGACCCAAAGCAATCAAGCGTGGTCGATTGAGAAAAGGAGACCACCAAAAGCGAATAAAATCAATCAAAATCAAGTAGCGGTCTTGCTATTATTTTAACATGGTATAGCGACCAGGGTCGAACACAAGGAGCACGAGATGGCCTCGCGACCTACGAAGTAGTCTAAAAAAGAATTAAACTAAAAGAAATGTGTTTTTGGTGGATTTTTAGGCTTTTTATATTTTTTTGGATTTTTAATTAATTAAGAAAATAAAGAAACAAGTAAAACAAGCCACTTCAAACAATTATTCAATGCATCAAAAATCAATCAAAATTCAAATAAAAATGTTTTTGTGCATTTTATAATTTTTACTGTTTTTAGTGAATTTTTGGTATTTTTCTGATTTGTATTTAATTTTCTAAAAATAAAACAATGCAAGAAAATGAAGATACTGTCCAGTCGAGCTTGAGGGACTTAGATAAAATATCTAAAATTCCTTAATAAGCCTGGAGGTAATTTTTCTTTAAAGAGAAAGAAACAAGGAAAATTTAGGCACCTCAATTATTATTTTTGGGTTTTTAGATTAATTATTAGAATTTTTACGAGTTTTTAGGTGTTTTTCGATTTTTAAGAGTTTTATGTAATGAAAAATGACCAAAATTGGTCAGAAAATCAAGCAAGATAAAAGACACAATAGCTAATTTTTTTATAACTTTAAAGTGAGTTTTAATATTTTTTGTGATTTTTTAAGTCAAATAGTAACGAAAAAGGTTGTTTTTGAATTTTTAAAAATAACAAATAAAACCAAAAATGTCCCCAAAAATTCTAGAAAATTTTACAACATGACATGAGCCATATGTCCAATTTTCATTGAATTCAGAGTAAGTTTGATATTTTATTAAAAATTAAAACCTAGGTAAAGTGTACAAGGACCTGTACGCAAATATCCAAAGCTCCAGGGGGTCCGGTGCAAAATTCCCAAGAAGTCACGCACGAGGCGCGTGTCTGGGGCATACAAGGACCTAATTGCAATAAAAACAAGGTCCCTGGACTAAATAATAACAGATATTAAAAGTCCAGGGGGCTTGTTGTAAAATACCCAGAAATAAAACGCACATGCGCCAATTCCACACTCACAGGGGTAGAAATGCAATTATCCAAAAATGTTCATTCATTCATTAACAACCAGGAACTACAGGACTAAGATTGCAAATTACCCAAGAAAACACGTGTCGATGCACGTGACACACTATAGGCAGGGGTACACATGCAAATAAAATAAACCTCAGGTCCAAAGTGCAAATAAACCAGAAATAAAACAACTAAACTATATATTTACAGGACTAAATAATAAAAACTAAAAGCAGGGGGGCCTAAGGACAATTACCCCATTATTATATCCGAGGGATGGATGGATGCCACGTGGTAGATCGAACGGTCCAGATCTGGTGGCGCCCAAAGTAGGACTCCTCGGCTCTGATCGACGGCCAGGGCCTCGCTATTGGTGGATTGGACGGACGTGAGGCTCTGTGGCTAACCCTTGGTGATCGAACGGTCCAGATCGACCCTCCCAAGATCTGACGCTGCTGGTGGCTCCTCAGACGGACGGTTGTGATGCGAACTGGAGCGGGAGGTGCATCGGACGGCTCTGAAGGATGGAGGACGAACTGGGCTTCGGCGAACTTCGCCGGGCTCGTGCAGGCGCTGGACTCCTCTTCGAAGGCCTCTGATGATCGAAGAAGGAGCGTGGAGGCCTTCCGCGTCGAATGGTGGTCTCCGATGGCCCAACGGAGCTCCGAGGAGCTCAGGCGGAGCCAGCGGAGGTGAAGCTGCTGGACTAGATGGTCCAAGCCCTCAGATGGGCTCGAATGACCCTGCAAAGTGCACCAGCAAACTCGCGGGTCGAGGGCAAATTGCCTCGACCCTGTGAGAGGGGGTGAAGGTGACTGGTGAGGCGGTGCGGTCGAGCTCCGGTGAGGGGAGGACGGTGAAGCTCGAAACCCCAGCTCCTGTGCGAGCTGGGTTGAATGGAAGGGCGTAGAACGTGCGCGGGAGGAAGGTGAACGCGAAGGTGAGGTCCGATGATCGAATGGAAGGGAGAGATGGCCGGAATCGAAGATGGTCGGCGACGGCGAGATTTGGGGCTAATCGAAAATTAAAGAAAAGGAAGAAGAACTACGGCTACCTGGGTGAAGGAGTCGACTGGGGATGAGCAGCTGGTGCTCTAGGTCGTCGCCTCGCGGGTTGTCGTGGCCCGAGGCTCAAGCTCCTGCTCTGGGTAGAGCACGGCGGCGCTTGCTCGCCGGATCGATGGCTCCTTGCTCTCTCCTCGCTGCAACACCCTCTGGGGCGAGCTGTCACTCTCGTCGAGACGGTGGAGGTCATTGGGTGGAAAGCAAACGATCCAAAGATGGGAAATGAGGTGGCGGAGCTCAGCCTTTATACGGTGGAAGGTCCGGGAAGACGAGCTCGGGTCCGGCTCGATGGAGCACGGATCCCTAGGCATGATATCGGGCGATGTTCCCGGATGATGGGAGAGTGATTAGGACCCTGGGTTTAGGTGCGAGGTGGTCGGGTTTAGGCGCCAAAATAAGGAGAAGTCAGGTCGCCCGCCTAATACCCGTGGGAGGTGGTCCTGGGGGGGGAGTTGACCGGGCGGTCAACATCCCCGTGGACCAATGGGAGGATGCCATTTGTAAATCATTTAGAAATTCAATTTAAAATAGTAAATGGCCGATTTTTTGAAAACTCAAAACATGAAATATTTTTATTTTAATTTTTTTCTATTTTTTGGTGATTTTTAATTAATTTTTCAAAGTAAAATAAGGTATTTACACTATATAGCTATATATAGGTATATATACAATATAGGGTTTGGATTTTTTATTTTTAATTTGTTATTTTTTTTACATTTTATTCCCATTTTATATTTTATTTAGTTATAGTATAAAATTAGGAATAAAAGGGTATTTTTATTTTATTTTTATTATTTATAAATAAGGAGTAAGTAAATACATATGTACATGTATCTACATGGTATATTTACAAGGTGATTTTTAATTTTTAATTTTGTTCTTTTTGTTTTGTTTTTGTTTTGATGGTTTTTATTTTATTTATTTACAACATAAAAAGTAGAGTATTTACAAATTTTTTGGAGCTTAATTTTATTTATTTACAAGGCTAAATAAATGTGGATGTGTGGACTATATACATGGTGACTATGTACAAGTGTTCTATTTTTATTTTCTCTTTGATTTTTCTATTTTTGTTTTGATTTTTATAATAAATATATACACAATATATACAAGTCATTTTATTCTATTTTTTTTAGAGAAAATATTTTTATTTTATTTACAGATATATTTACACACATGAGCCCCTATCTCCCTCTACTTTGGCTTTTATGCGGTCATGCCCATGCTGAGCCCTCCCTTGGGTTAGGTTGCTCAATATTTATTCTAAATATTTCCTCTTTTTCTTTTTAATCTTTATTCTTTTATTTTTGCACAAAAACATGCTAATTATTACATTTTACACCATGCATGCTTTTGGTAATTATTTATATTTACAAATATTTACATGCATTTGCAAAGGTTTTTGTAGCTAAAATATAAGAATAAAGAGTGATGAATGAGTATTCATCACCCCCCTATACTTAACTTTGCTAGTCCCTTAGCAAACACTTATTGAAAAAGAAGTGGAAAAGAAGAAAGAAAAATAAAAAGAGAAGAATGTACATGGATCAAGGTTGAATATTAAACTTTCCTTCATTAAATTGAGGTATGGAGCTTAATCAGATCTTTAGATTATTAATGTGTCGGAACCTTATTTGGACTTAAGCTTAAAACTCAACAGCCTCTAAGTTCCACTAATCTCTGATCAAGACTCCTCAATGCTCCAGATCAGAACAAGTCATCAATCACAAACCCTGAAGACCATGAATCTTTCCTTGTCCTGTGAATGTGAGGTATAAGCTCTCCACCTCAGAAATGACAACTTGACAACCCTCCCCAACAAGGTAACTCTATGACCTCAGTCTGGCCACTCTTTCCTCGAGGAGCGGGGTATTCCCTTCTAAGTTCAAGTTCAACCGGCTCAAGAAGAGGAGGAAGAAGAGAATGGACCATGGCCAGTGTAGCCATGTATCCTTGGGAGCTTGACCAGTGTAGCCAAGTCTCCCTGCTGCAAGCTACATAAGGTGGATCATGAATCTCAAGCTTTGCTTATTGCACTCTATATACATACTCCGGTGGGATTATCATTTTCTCTCAGACCCACCACTTTTTTGGAGTTATTTTCTTTTTGCATTTTTTTTCAAGTGCATCTATACAACATATACAAGTGCAGCATATATACAAGGAGTTTTTCCTCTTGAGCCAGTAGACTATCCCTCTTTTGAAGCTTTATTGCAACCCACAACTCCCGTCGTTAGACCTCATGGCAACCAGACCAAGTTGAGACGCACTTCCTTCACTAAAAGAAGAAGAGAGGTTCCTCCTAGAAGTACTACCATCATATGCTACCCCAAGTCAAGGAAGACTGCCTCCTCACCACCTCATCCGTAGAGAGCTCGGTGCAAAGTGCTGGTGTCCAAGTAAAGACATTGTCTATATGAGTCATGTGTTGTTGTTAAGTGCTCTACTTAGGCTCATTGAGATGACATGTGATCATAGCCTAGTGGACTTAAAGAATTAAGTCATCATGGACCTGAAAAGCCTTAAACCTAAGCCCTATAAGGTTCCTCTTAGAAATTAGGTGGATTTAGATCTTAATCAAGCTCCATTTCCCAATTTAATTCTAGGCTAGTTTAAATGTCAACTATAATCCAGAAAAACTATATACATATGTACAAAAGATGCTATTTACACACATTTTTACAAACATGAAATTTTTTTGAAAAATGTTTTGAAATCATGAATGGATGAATGCATGAAGTGCAAGTTTTGCAAAAGTATTTACACACATTTACACAAGATTTTTGCAAACTTTTGATTTTCAAAATATTTTGGAAAAATTTTGTACTATATACATAATTTTGATAAGAAAATATTTACACAAGCTTTACACAACAGATTTTTGAAATCATTTTTACAAAAAATAATTTGTACACTAGCTATTTATGTGCAAATAAAAGAATGTTTATGTACATGAAATTTTTTTAATTTTTGTGATTTTTGGGGTTTTTAGCCATTTTTATTTATTAACACACTCACACAAAGTACGAGTTATGGCTAAAGTATATATGAAATATATACACACCCCCTATACTTAGCTTGAACGATGTCCTCAGAGTCAAGAGCGATGAAGAAGACATAACTCGTGCTAGGTTTAGGGAAGTGAAAAGAAAGGCTAAATACCACGAAGAATGAATGAATAAAATATCAAGAGACTCTCGGCTTTTCCCCCTATACTTAGGATCAAGTAATCCTAAGTATAGCAGGCTGTACACTAAGGGAAAACCGAGTGGAGAATGTACAGGGTCTACCCCCCCTATACTTAGGGTAAAATATCCCTAAGTATAGGCAGCAAAACAGGGGTAGACATAAACAAGAGAAATAACCAAAGGTCCCACATCCCCCCTATACTTAGGGTAAGGTATACCCTAAGTATAGCATAATCAAAGGATGAATAAAGGGATGTGAGACTAAAGAATGTGATGATATGGACATCTGGATCTATACAAGTCGGAAGATCAGTGAAAATCAGGCGTGAGATGCAATAGATGTGAGTCAAAAGACTACATCTCACGCAAAATGAATAGGGGCAACATCAACGACCCACGGCTCATGATCTAGAAATGGGTTGAGCCGCTGGCCGTTCACTCGAAAGGTACTCTCAGAAGACAACTCAGATATATCAATGCTACCGTTGTCGTGTACCTTTCTCACCAGATAAGGTCCCTTCCACTTGCTCTGTAACTTCCCTGGAAATAAACGAAGCCTCGCATCAAACAACCATACTCTCTGTCCAGGCTCAAAATGCTTGTGGTTGATGTGAGAATCATGCCACTCCTTCACTCTCTCCTTATAATGCAAGCTGTTTGAGAAGGTTGTATCTCTCAACTCCTCCAGAGCTGCTAACTCTGCCCTCCTCTGGTCTCCTACACCATCTGGATCCATAAGTATCTCAGTGACTGCCCAAAGTGACCTGTGTCTCAGCTCAACAGGCAAATAGCACGGCTTGCCATATACGAGGCGAAAGGGAGATGTGTCCAATGTGAAAGACGTCCTATATGCCCACAGACCGAGTCCAAAAGCTGTGACCAATCCTTTCGGTCAGGGCGGACGACTTTATGCAATATAGTCTTGATCTTCCTGTTCGACACCTCGGCTAGACCATTCGTCTGTGGATGGTAAGGTGTGGCAACACGATGGTCTATGCCGAACTCGCTAGCAAGGGCCTTCACCTGGTCGTTGATGAAATGAGACCCCCCATCTGAAATCAATACTCGAGGTACTCCGAACCGTGTGATGATGTGCTTCCTCAAAAATCTGCAAACTGTCCTCGCATCAGCGGCTCGGGCGGGGATAGCCTCAACCCAACGACTAACATAATCTACGACCAACAGAATGTACTCAAATCCCTGACTCTTAGGGAATGGACCCATGAAATCGATGCCCCATGCGTCAAAAACCTCACAGAAGTGAATGGGCTGCATCAGCATCATATCACGCTGTCCACAAGTGCCCATCCTCTGACAGTCAGTACACCTCTTCACGAACTCATCAGAGTCCTTGAAGAGGGTAGGCCACCACAAGCCGGATTGGAGCACTTTCTGTGTCGTTCTCCTCCCAGAATGATGTCCTCCTGCCTCAAGCTTGTGGCAGTAAGTGAGGACGCTATGGTGTTCCTCCTGAGGAATGCACCGACGCCAGACGCTATCCCCTCCTTCGTGGTAAAGGATGGGATCCTCCCAGTGGTAGGACTTGGCCTTCGCAAGGAAGGTCTCAAGCCTCTGCCTGGTCCAATCTTGTGGGACTTTCCCAGCAACGAGAAAGTTCACAATATCGGCAGACCACGGGAGTGAGGCGATAGCAAAGATCGCCTCATCTGGGAAGGTCTCACAAATGGGATCAATATCCTCAGACTCCTCAGGCTGCTCTAAACGGGAGAGATGATCCGCCACCACATTCTTGACTCCAGGCTTATCCTTGATCTCAATGTCGAACTTCTAGAGTAGAAGGATCCATCTAGTCAGTCTGGCCTTGGCATCCTTCTTTGCCATGAGATATCGGATGGCGGTGTGATCAGTATACAGGGTCACTCTAGATCCAATGATGTAAGATCTAAACTTATCTAGGGCGAACACTACGGCTAGCATCTCCTTCTCTGTGACTGTATAATTCCGCTGCGCGTAATCCAATGTGCGGCTAGCGTAGTGGATAGCAAAGGGGACTCCATCCCTCCTCTGTCCCAGCACGGCCCCCACGGCAAAATCGGAGGCGTCTGTCATGATCTCAAATGGGAGAGACCAATCAGGCCGCTGGAGAACATGAGCCTCAATAACACACTGCTTGAGAGTATCAAAGGACGAAAGACACTTGTCATCGACAAGGAACTCAGTGTCTTTCGTCAGGAGGTCAGTCAACGGCCGGGCAAGTCTGCTGAAATCATGAATAAATCGTCGGTAGAAACCGACGTGCCCCAGGAATGACCGTACCTGCCTCAAATTGGACGGCGGTGCGAGTTTTCTAATGACATCTACCTTGGCCGGATCAACCTCCATGCCCATATTGGAGATGATGTGGCCAAGCACCGTCCCTTGAGTCACCATGAAGTGACTCTTCTCCCAAGATAACACCAAATGGACCTCAATACATCACTGAAGTACTCGGTCTAGGCAGCCTAGATAGGAGTCGAATCCGTCACCGTAAACCGAGAAATCGTCCATGAAGACCTCCAAACACTCCCCTACCATGTCCGAAAAGATCGACAGCATGCATCTCTGAAAAGTCGCAGGGGCATTGCATAGCCCAAATGGCATGCGTCGGAAGGCGTATGTGCCGAAGGGACATGTAAAGGTGGTCTTCTCCTGGTCCTCAGGAGCGATGGCCACCTGGTTGTAGCCCGAGTACCCATCCAGAAAACAATAATGGCTCTTCCCTGCCAGTCTCTCAATGATCTGGTCAATAAAAGGCAGGGGGAAAAGATCCTTCTTGGTGGCCTGATTGAGTCCCCTGTAGTCAACGCAGACCCGCCAGGAAGTGGGTACTCATGTAGCAATCTCCTCTCCCGACTCACTGATCACATTCGTGATGCATGTCTTCTTGGGCACCACATGCAAGGGGCTGACCCACTTGGAGTCGGAAATGGGATAGATAAAATCGGCGCTCCACCATTTCGAGATTTCCTTCATGACAACCTCTCTCAGATTGGGGTTCAGCCGCCGCTGGAACTCACGTGACGGCTTTGCCTCATCCTCGAGATAGATATGGTGGGAGCACATGGCCGGACTAATCCTCTGGAGATCTGCTACACTCCATCTGATTGCCTTGCGGTTCTTTTCAAGAACCCCTATCAAACGGGATTCTTGCTCTCCAGTCAGATTGGCGGAGATGATGACTGGGTACATCTCAGGCTCACCCGCAAGGAATCGATACTTCAGCGAAGTAGGGAGCAGCTTCAGCTCTGGACAGCTGGGTGCTAGCAAATTTGGCTTCGAAAGAGGCGTCGTGTATGCTGCCAAATCTGCCTGGGAGAATGAGAACGTACTCTCGCAAACTGGATCTGAAGAAGGCTGCTCTACTGAACTGTCTCTGATCTGCTCGGTATCTACCTCCTCCTCAGCTGTAGGCTTAGTGGAACTCAGATCTGGCATGTAATCCTCGCAATCTGCCCACTCAGACTCTGAATCCGAGGGATCTGCATCAAACAAGGTGGCATCAGCACCACCATCATCACAAAAATCCGTGTCGCGGTCAAGAACCTGCTCTGCTGCCACTGAAGTATCCTGAACCAGGAATGTGCTCTCCAGGCTCTCCACTGCTGTCATCTCTGCATCAGCGGTGTCTGAAAATGAAAGGATGGCATGTGTTGCTGGGTCTGCCCATGCTGCCTCATCATCTGTGATCACAAAGTCCCAGTCCTGGTGGATGTCTAGCCCAGCATCTGTCAGCTGCTCTGTGTCTGAAGTGGTCTCTGAGCATGATCTCTCTCTGGCTTGGTTGTCCTCGACCGTCTCTATTTGTACACTTTCGTCCTCGACGCGAAAGTATACTTTCCCGCTATCATGATCAGTCATCGCCTTGGCTGTGACCAAGAACGGACGACCGAGGATGATGGGGGTATCGGTCACTGAATCAGGGATCTCCATGTCCAACACTACGAAGTCCACGGGGAATTGCAGGCCCTGAATAGTGACGACAACGTCTCGTAACAACCCCTTCGGCCTCTTGACAGATGGATCAGCAAACTGAAGGACTGTCCTGCTCTGTCTAAGAGTGCCCAACTCGAAGCGGTCGAGAAGGGCTGCCGGAAGGAGGTTGATAGACGATCCGCTATCTAATAGAGTCCGGTCGAACCTCTGCTCTCTAATGTGACACCTGACATAAGGGGCTCCTGAATCTGGCCTCTTGGCCGGCAGACGGTTCTGAATTGTGAAGCACGTGGCTTTCGTCAGCACATGGATCTCTGAATGGTGGTTCCTCTTCTTCCTCATGATGGTAGTCCTGTCTCTCAACGAACGTTGAAGAAGGGGGATGTGCTGCAAAGCCTCCTGAAGAGTCAGCTGGATATGGAAACGATCGATCATCTGCTGGCTGAACTCTTCCTGATCTCTCTTTTTGGGATTTTCTGTTTTCTTCCCCTTCCCCATCTGAAGGGCTCTAGGGAAGGGGATCACTGGGTCCTTCTCAGATGAAGGACTAGGAAAAGGTCTAGACGGCTCGACGGCCGGATCCGCACATACATCAAGCACCACAGTGGGACCAGAAAAAACCAAACCTTTTCCTTTATTCACAACATGGTTCCGAGATATATCAGGTGAAGGAAAAAGAACAGATCTCTCTACATGAACTCTGGTGGCCTCAGTACCACCAGTGGCTGGATCAACTGGAACTGGAAGACTTGCGGCCTCAGTACCGCGCTCTGGCTCGGCATCCTGGGTGGCATCAGTATCACCTCCTCGAACTGGTGAAATGACGGCCTCAACACCGCCTGTGGAGTCGGCATCCCTGGTGGCATCAGTACCACCGTCATCATCTCTAGCGGCCTCAGTACCGCTCTCCTCCTCCTCATCTGGTGCTCTAGATGTATCCTCATGACGTCGCTCAGACGAGGCGCCGCCTGCTGGTGTCCTACCGCTCCTAAGTGTGACAAAATCAGCATCAAAAATGTCTGCAGACATATCATCAAATGGATCACTAGGAGTGGCATGCTCAGTGGAAGCTACCTGCTCAGACTTCCGCTTCAGGCTGTTGGGGTTCGGCTCGATCTGGGCAGGGATGGAGGCCTTCCCTCTCACTATGTCCCACATCTCCTGGTGGAACTCGTCCATCTCCCGTCTGAAAGTAGCCTGCTGGTCTGTGAGGAGGCGGGCTATGTCATCCAAAACGGAGCTCTCGTGGGAGCCCGACGGGTAGCCTCTCTGGTGATGAGGCTGCTGGAACTGGTGCTGCTGCTGCTGAGAGGGGTAAGTAGGTGGATGCTGCTGCTGGTGAGGCTGCTCGCGCCTCCAAGACTGTCCCTGGTGATAGGGACGAGGACCATAGGACGACTGCTGCTGCTGTGAAGGATAGACTGGGGGCTGCTGCTGCGGCTGGTGATCTCTCTGCTGACTGTACTGGCCTCCCTGACCAATTGGTTGCTGCTGGGGCTGGGTACCTCCGTTCCCCCACCTGAATCCGGGATGGTCTCGTCGGATTCCAGACTGAGGGCGGTCATACCAAATCCCGTTGACATCCATCAATGGCTCTGCATTGTACTGGGCTGGCGGGAGTACTGCCAGAGGCTGATCAGGCTGGTATACCACCATCTGCAAGTCTGGAGATGGTGGTGACTGGTAGGTGGGTTGCGGCTGCTGGTACGGCTCTGCCTGTACAAGGTGAACCTGTCTAGGCTGCTGGTGTGAGCTGGAGCGCTGGGACGATCTGCTGCTGCTGCCGTAATCGCCTCGCGACTGAAGACAGGGCTGGGAAGCCGTCTGTGCCTCCTGGAGACACATGAGTTGGGTCTTCATGTCGCTCAGAGTCTGTGCCATCTGCTCCATCTGGGTGATGCCCTAGCACTGCTTCTTCTCAATCAGCTCCATCCGATCCAACTTCTCGCTAATGATACCCATGTCCGCAGCTGAAGACTCTACCTGTGCTGCTGCTACTGCGGACGAACTGGATGGACCGGCGTCGACCCATGCTATCCTCTGGTACTGCACAGGTCCTGGCTGCTGGGGTCTGCCCTGAGTATACAACCTGGTCTGAGACATCACCATGTAATTCTCGGCCATCTCCTCGTAGATGGCCCAGACCTGGTCGTGATCCTTGGCGAAGTAAGACCCGCCACAAGAAGCGTTCACCAAGCCCTGGAGCTCTGGTGTCAGCCCGCTGAAAAAGCTCTGCACGAGGTTGGGCTTGGAAATATCGTGGTGCGGGCATCGATCAGTCATCTCTCGGAACCTCTCCCATGCCTCATGGAACTGCTCGTTGGGGAGCATGGAGAAGTTGCTGATAAGGGCTCTCGCTGCATTGGTCCACCCGAGTGGATAGTACTTATGCAAGTACTCGGTGCGGAGCTGCTCTCAAGTGTAAACAAACTTCCCCAGATGCTTCAGCCAGGTGGCTGCTCTATCTGCCAAAGAGAAGGGGAAGGCAATCATCCGAATAGTGTCCTGGTCCACCTGGCGGTCGTGGACAGTGCTGCAAATCACGAGGAACTCCTGGAGGTGGAGATGGGGCTCCTCGGTGGCGAGCCCGTGGAAGCGGGGGAGTAACTGCAAGGTGTTCGGGGGGAACTTGAAGTCCCCCACGATAGCTGGAAGTACGACCCAGTGGTGCATCAGCATCGATCCGGGGTTGTGCAACTCCCGCATCGGTCTCGGTGGTCCTCCTGCCGCGGCTGCGGCGGCTGCTGCCACTGCGGCGGCCGCTACGGCGGCTGCTGCTGCTGCTGCATCTGCATCATCTGGGATCCTCAGCCCGTCTCTGCGCTCCTCGCGCTCAGCTCTCATCTGCTCCAGCTCTCTCCTCATGTCTAGCATAAACGCTCCCTGATCCCTCAAATGCTGCTGGACTGTCTCGAGGGAGGCGATCAGGGTGGAGTTGATCGCACCCGGTCCAACACAAAGTGCTCAGGCTGACCTCGGGAGCGATCCTCTGAACTGCCGGCCATGGCGTCTGCAAAACCAAATGATCCAAACTCAGGTGCCGATAAATCTGTTAATCTCTCCTCTGGCACGGGTCTCTCGGAACCGAAAGAAAGGGGGTCGAGGGGGAACAAGGCGGAATCATACCCGGGCTCAGAGAGCTGGTCTCGGCTCTCGCAAGCCAACCTAGATGAACGGGTAGATGCGCCCGAAAGCGATGAAGCCAGAGGCTGCCTAAGAGATCATCTACCCATCATCGTGATGTAGCAAGTAAGGCGGATGGGATCTGGAGAAACTATGATCAGCAAACAAACCCCTCAGTTCACCAACGCGACGCAAGCTGAAGACCGTGAAAGTTCGGTTAAATTATCTTATCCAATTTTATTTTGGTGAATAAACAGAATATCAGAGCGATTACGTGGGATACCTGATGCTACCCCAACCGACTGGCACGCACGAATGAGTCGGTAATCAGTCGGGAATAGCACCGGAGGGCTCTACCTAGTGAACGGGTCACTCCCTCGCACAATCAAACCAACCAATGAGGGGGTTGCTCTCCCCAAGACAAGTTTTTTCAGATCAGGTGTATTTTAGGGTCAATAGCTTAAGCAGTCCCAATTTTATGGTTTTTCTTTTTAATATTTTTCAATAAAAACAAAAGGCCTAACGAATTTTTCGGTTCTCCTGATTATTAAGTCGAAAACAGGGGGAGAAGACGAAAAAGCCGATGCGCGATGAAATCAATGATGCATGCAAAGATAGAAATGCGTACCTGTCTCAGCACTCTACATGCAAGTGATCCGCGCAGAAATGTAAAGACTGAAATAAACTACCTATATGGTGCAGCGGTGAAAAACGAGTCCTAAGCAGGCAATTCTACTCGAAGAACCGTCTAACTGGTCACCGATCCTTCAAGCCAAAGGGTCCGGTCTCGGTCTACCCCTCCTCCTCCCGACACATCGGGTTCAGGAGCAGCGCTTGGTAGGGTAGGCTACGGCACGTAGGCTACGAAGGGAGTGAGTCGGTTATTTTTATTAATGAGTTATTAATAGATCCAATTACGTTCTATAGGAACAGGCAATCAGTTAAGTGTGGGGATCCTACTAATTACGGCACAGTCAAGCAGAAAATCCTAAATCTAGGGGCTCGAGAAAAACCGCAGAAAACCGTAAAAGGCAGCAAGAAAACCAAAGCCGCGAAAAACCACGAAAAGTCCTAAGGGTCCCCCGAGCACACTGGTGCTCGGCGAAACAGACCCGCTACACAAGTCCAAGTCCAAGTCTGCACCTGTATTATCACAACAGTTCAAATAATCAAAAATAAAATCTACTCTAAGCCTCTTCCACTCAACCTCTCTCTCACGCTCTCCTGCGGCTCCGTGCAGAAGGGAGCCGCCTCCGAGTCTCGCAGTTGCGTCGGCTTCTCGAAAGCTGCCGCCTCGGTCCTCAGGCCCTCACAAGATAGAGACAAAGTGTCAAACCGATAAAATAATCAAATAGATACAGAAAATGTGAACAACGGTATATGTGCAGAAATGATAAAGGAAATAAACAAGCAAAATCAGTCAAAAACAAAAAGAAAAGAAAATAAAATAAAAAAAATAAAAGAAAAAATAAAAGAAAAAGTCGCAAAAAGCCGCGGACTCCGAAAGAGCTACGGAAAGCCGCGACAAAGAAAATAAAGTAAAAATAAAAACTACTAAGCCGTGCTCCCCGGCAACGGCGCCATTCTGATGACACGACTGATCATTCAGGTAAAAGGTAATCGATGGTCGTTGTGACCCAAAGCAATCAAGCGTGGTCGATCGAGAATAAGAGACCACCAAAAGCGAATAAAATCAATCAAAATCAAGTAGCGGTCTTGCTATTATTTTAACCTGGTATAGCGATCAGGGTCGAACACAAGGAGCACGATATGGCCTCGCGGCCTACGAAGTAGTCTAAAAAAGAATTAAACTAAAAGAAATGTCTTTTTGGTGGATTTTTAGGTTTTTTATATTTTTTTGGATTTTTAATTAATTAAGAAAATAAAGAAACAAGTAAAACAAGCCACTTCAAACAATTATTTAATGCATCAAAAATCAATCAAAAATTCAAATAAAAATGTTTTTGTGTATTTTATAATTTTTACCGTTTTTAGTGATTTTTTGGTATTTTTCTAAAAATAAAACAATACAAGAAAATGAAGGTATTGTCCAGCCGAGCTTGAGGGACTTAGATAAATATCTAAAAGTCCCCAATAAGCCTTGGAGGTAATTTTCCTGTAAAGAGAAAGAAACGAGAAAAATTTAGGCACCTTAATTTATATTTTTGGGTTTTTAGATTAATTATTAAAATTTTTATGAGTTTTTAGGTGTTTTTCGATTTTTAAGAGTTTTATGTAATGAAAAATGACCAAAATTGGTCAGAAAATCAAGCAAGATAAAAAACACAGTAGCTAATTTTTTTAATAATTTTTAGGCGAGTTTTAATATTTTTTTGATATTTTTTAAGTCAAATAGTAACAAAAAAGGTTGTTTTTAAATTTTTAAAAATAACAAATAAAACCAAAAATGTCCCCAAAAATTCTAAAAAAAAATTACAACATGGCAGGAGCCATGTTTCCAATTTTCATTGAATTCGGAGTAAGTTTGATATTTTATAAAAAAAATTAAAACCTAGATACAATGTATAGGGACCTGTACGCAAATATCCAAAGCTCCAGGGGGTCCGATGCAAAATTCCCAAGAAGTCACGTACGAGGCGTGTGTCTGGGGCACACAGGGACCTAATTGCAATAAAAACAAGGTCCCTGGACTAAATAATAACATGTATTAAAAGTCCAGGGGGCTTGTTGTAAAATACCCAGAAATAAAACGCGCATGCGCCAATTCCACACTCACAGGGGTAGAAATGCAATTATCCAAAAATATTCATTCATTCGTTAACAACCAGGAACCACAGGACTAAGAATGCAAATTACCCAACAAAACACGTGTCGATGCACGTAACACACTATAGGCAGGGGTACACATGCAAATAAAATAAACCTCAGGTCCAAAGTGCAAATAAACCAAAAATAAAACAACTAAACTATATATTTACAGGAATAAATAATAAAAACTAAAAGCAGGGGGGCCTAAGGACAATTACCCCATTATTATATCCGAGGGATGGATGGATGCCACGTGGTAGATCGAACAGTCCAGATCTGGTGGCGCCCAAAGTAGGACTCCTCGGCTCTGATCGACGGCCAGGGCCTCGCCACGTGGTGGATCGGACGGATGTGAGGCTCTGTGGCTAACCCTTGGTGATCGAACGGTCCAGATCGACCCTCCTAAGATCTGACGCCGCTGGTGGCTCCTCAGACGGACGACTGTGATGCGAACTGGAGCGGGAGGTGCATCAGACGGATCTGAAGGATGGAGGACGAACTGGGCTCCGGCGAACTTCGTCGGGCTCGTGCAGGTGCTGGACTCCTCCTCGAAGGCCTCTGATGATCGAAGAAGAAGCGTGGAGGCCTTCCGCGTCGAATGGTGGTCTCCGATGGCCCAACGGAGCTCCGAGGAGCTCAGGCGGAGCCAGCGGAGGTGAAGCTGCTGGACCAGATGGTCCAAGCCCTCAGATGGGCTTGGATGACCCTGCAAAGTGCACCAGCAAACTCGCGGGTCGAGGGCAAATTGCCTCGACCCTGTGAGAGGGGGTGAAGGTGACTAGTGAGGCGGTGCGGTCGAGCTCCGGCGAGGGGAGGACGGTGAAGCTCGAAACCCCAGCTCCTGTGCGAGCTGGGTTGAATGGAAGGGCGTAGAACGTGCGCGGGAGGAAGGTGAACGCGACGGTGAGGTCCGATGATCGAATGGAAGGGAGAGATGGCCGGAATCGAAGATGGTCGGCGACGGCGAGATTTGGGGCTAATCAAAAATTAAAGAAAAGGAAGAAGAACTACGGCTACCTGGGTGAAGGAGTCGACTGGGGATGAGCAGCTGGTGCTCTAGGTCGTCGCCTCGTGGGTTGTCGTGGCCCGAGGCTCAAGCTCCTGCTCTGGGCAGAGCACGGCGGCGCTTGCTCGCCGGATCGATGGCTCCTTGCTCTCTCCTCGCTGCAACACCCTCTGGGGCGAGCTGTCACTCTCGTCGAGACGGTGGAGGTCACTGGGTGGAAAGTAAACGATCCAAAGATGGGAAATGAGGTGGCGGAGCTCAGCCTTTATACAGTGGAAGGTCCGGGAAGACGAGCTCGGGTCCGGCTCGATGGAGCACGGCTCCCTAGGCATGATATCAGGCGAGGTTCCCGGATGATGGGAGAGTGATTAGGACCCTGGGTTTAGGTGCGAGGTGTTCGGGTTTAGGCGCCAAAATAAGGAAAAGTCGGGTCGCTCGCCTAATACCCGCGGGAGGTGGTCCTGGGGGGGAGTTGACCGGGCGGTCAACATCCCCGTGGACCAATGGGAGGATGCCATTTGTAAATCATTTAGAAATTCAATTTAAAATAGTAAATGGCCGATTTATTAAAAACTAAAAACATGAAAGATTTTTGTTTTATTTTTTTTCTATTTTTTGGTGATTTTTAATTAATTTTTCAAAGTAAAATAAGGTATTTACACTATATAGCTATATATAGGTATATATACAATACAGGGTTTGGATTTTTGATTTTTAATTTGTTATTTTTTTACATTTTTACTCCCATTTTATATTTTATTTAGTTATAGTATAAAATTAGGAATAAAAGGGTATTTTTATTTTATTTTTATTATTTATTAATAAGGAGTAAATAAATACATATGTACATGTATCTACATGGTATATTTACAAGGTGATTTTTAATTTTTAATTTTGTTCTTTTTGTTTTGTTTTTGTTTTGCTGGTTTTTATTTTATTTATTTACAACATAAAAAGTAGAATATTTACAAAATTTTTGGAGCTTAATTTTATTTATTTACAATGCTAAATAAATGTGGATGTGTGGACTATATACATGGTGACTATGTACAAGTGTTCTATTTTTATTTTCTTTTTGCTTTTTCTATTTTTGTTTTGATTTTTATAATAAATATATAGACAATATATACAAGTCATTTTATTCTATTTTTTTAGAGAAAATATTTTTATTTTATTTACAGGTATATTTACACACATGAGCCCCTATCTCCCTCTACTTTGTCCTTTATGCGGTGAGGCCCATGCTGAGCCCTCCCTTGGGTTAGGTTGCTCAATATTTATTCTAAATATTTCCTTTTTTTCTTTTTAATCTTTATTCTTTTATTTTTGCACAAAAACATGCTAATTATTACTTTTTACACCATGCACGCTTTTGGTAATTATTTATATTTACAAATATATACATGCATTTTGACGAGTCGCTGAATACGGTGTTTAATTAGGTCACGTTGTAATACGTGTACTTAGCGATTCGGTCAGAACCAAGAGAAGATCTCCGTGAAGAGTGTCTCGGCTTTAATTTATATCCCGGGCAAGTCCGGGGTCGAACACAGGGAGGCAAAGGAACAACTTGGGTTTAATTTGCAAATTTAAGATCTAGATTTCCAATGCGGTATTTTTTAGATTTTTTTATGCAAAAATCAAAGCAAATGCAAATGCAACTGAATAAGAACACTAACAAATCACACAACTTAGCCAAATTAATTTTAATGTTAAATTAATCCAATTCAGCCAAATTAGATTTTTCCTAGCATCCTAGTCCAGTGATGAACACAAAACATATTTTTTTTTGGAATTTTATGGGTTAAAATGCAATAAATAAAAATGCACACTTTTTATGGGTTTTTTCGCAATTTATCACACAAACAGCAATCAAAAATTATGAAAAAATTAGTGGAACTAAACCATGATGCAAGGAGACTACAGTAATTTTTTTAGAATTTTTTGACAAGTTATGAATTTTTTATGTATTTTTTAGTGAAATCAGAGTGACAGCAAGTAAATAATTTCTAATAAATCCACATTATAAAATTAATCAGAGTACGAATTATCCTAAAAAGATATTTTCATGAGCAATCCAGTAGAGGTGAAATTTCGCAAAAAAAGATATTTGTGGATTTAACTAAAAATCGATTACTAAAATCACTCTACAATTTATTTAAGGCACAAGACAACTCCATTTTAGATGAAATTTGGATAGTAATTACGTCACATATCAAGGCATCATATATAATTTTTATGGAATTTTTGGAGCAATTATGTGTGAGATATTAATTTAGGAGCACGGAATGGGTAAAATATGCAAAGTTTCAGTTAATCATTTTTAATTAATTACCCATGCAACATAAAAATCCAAATAAATACTCAAATTGTAGACAATTAGTTGCTCTTCACAAAGGCATTTTTCATTGAACAAAAATGTGCATAAACAAGGTCAAAATTAAAGTACGAACACAGGGGTCTTTGTGCAAAACAGAAAACATTATTTACAAAGCAAATATATACATGGACCTATTTGTAATTACAAAAACTATAAATAAAGAAAATATAATTTTCACAATAAAATAATTCAAAAAGAAAACCACCTTCTTCTTCCCTGATCGGCTGGAGAAGAACCCAACGGGGAGAGGGTTGGCGGCGGCGGAAGGGGGCCTCGCGCAGCCGCAAGAAGGGCGGCGTGACGACCGCGGGGTCGGCGGCGAGGTGGTCGGCGGGCGGCACCGGCGAGGAGGGTGGCGTCGGCTGGCGATGAAGATGGCGGCGGAGGGGGGCGGCGGCGCCGCGAGCGGGCTAGGCTTCTGGCGGGTGGCGCTGCTGCGCGCAGGCGGCGCACGGTGGTCGGTGGCCGCGCGCAGGCGCGGATGAGAATAGGGGCGGGCGGCGGCGCCGCCGCCTGGTGTTGAGGAGAAGGTGCGGCGGCGGTGGGTGTTCCCCCTACCGCTGCTGCGTTGCTGCGGAGATTTTTTTTGTTTTTTTTTATTTTTTTTATTTTTTTGTAAGAGAAGTTTTTTTTGTTTTAGATTTTAATTTTTTTTATAATTTTGATTAGACAGGGATTAAACATGATAAAAAATATGATGATGGTGAGGATGATAAACTAAACAAATAAGGGGGAAAATGGTGTGATGGTGGTGGTGGAAGGGATGATATGTTTGTGCTAAAAAATTTTTGCAAAAAGACCAGATAAACTAAAATTACCTACGATGAACGCGGATGCCTATGGAGTGCTCGTGAGAGCACGGTCTTCGATCGAATCGCCGGCGTACGATGAGCTCGAGCAGCGCGCGGTTGCGGCTGCGATGTTGGCCAAAAAACCAACGGATCACACCGGAGAGAGGGCCGTCGTCGCTCGACCGCGGTTGCGTCGCTGTCACCGATTCAACTCAGGGAACTAGGCTCTCCTCACATAAAGATGGATCAAAGGCAAAATTGAGGAGAATGATATGTATATAAATAAGAAGAAAAATGGAAGTTAGAATTAAGACGGAGTGGGATGGAGGTTAATAAAATGGTGGAGTTGAATTAGAAGTTAGAAAATATGGTGGAGTAATGGAGTTGAATTGGTGGTTATTGTAGAGAATGGAAATTAAATAATAAATAAATAAATAAATAAAGTTGTCTACTTTAAATACAATAAAATAAAAAGAGAAGATAAATAGTGGAGAATTTACAAAAGAAGACAAAACACCATTTACATTTTTTTTTACAAAAGTCTGGGACCCTAATGACTAAGGCTGGTTAACTCAAAATCTAAAGACCTCATAAACCAAGTGTTCTTGAACATCACTAGTCTTGTGTGAAAGTGAATTGTGTCAGGGATTAAACCAACTTATTAGTTAGTTTTTTTTAGTTTTTAGTTTTTTTTTGACAAACAAAGGCAAAGAAGTTTTTTTTTAGAAAAGTTTTGCTTTTTTTTTTGAAAAAGATAGGTAAATAAGAAAATACTTTTGTTTTTTTGTTTTTTTTTGTTTTTTTTGTTTTTACCCACCCCATAATTATTGTATAATATATACAAAAAATACGTGAAAGTACGAGATATGGGTAAAGTATATATGTAATATATACACGCCCCCCTATATTTAGCTTGTGCTATGTCCTCATGGCACTAGGTGACAAAAAGACATAGCTCGTACTAAGCGTAGGAAAGCTAAAATAATAAAAAGTATAGAAGTCGATCCGCCCCCCTATACTTAGGCTCTGGACAGCCTAAGTGTAGAAGAAGAGCAAAAATAGGGCGGACGAGGTCAAGAGGAGAAATGATGAGTAAATACACATGGCGGACATCGGTCCCCCCTATACTTAGGCTTTGGTCAGCCTAAGTATAGGACAAGAGTAAGTGTGAGAACCGACGTGATCTCGAGAATATACAAAGAAGGGAGAATATGTACACGAGTGATGGAATCTTCTAAGATGTTGAATCTTGATGCTGCATCTTCATGAAGAGTAATAAGATGTATCTGCTCTGTGCTCACTCTGTATGAAGTTGATGACCTCGACTTGGACTAACTGCTCTTTGGAATCAACAAAATGCTTCAACAGTTGTCCATTCACCACATGAGATTGTGCACCATCTGTGAGATCAGCTATCTCTACACTTCCATTCTCGTGCACTTTCTTAACCACAAAGGGACCCGTCCATTTAGATTTGAGCTTCCCATGGAACATCTTCAACCTAGCATTGAACAACCATACCTTTTGTCCAGGGACAAAGTCTTTGTACCTAATGTGCTGATCATGCCATCTCTTTACTTTGTCCTTATAAATCAAACTGTTGTCATATGCCCTGTTTCGGATTTCCACGAGCTCGTTCAAGTTCAAGTCTCGGCAAAGCTTCCCTAGGTGACAACTCCAATTAATCTTCTTAATTGCCCATTCGGATTTATGAATCAATTCTGCGGGCAAATGGCACGGCTTACCATAGATCATTCTAAATGGTGAAGTACCCAATGGTGTCTTGTAGGCTGTCCTATAGGCCCACAGAACTTGGTCCAAGAGCTGAGACCAGTTCTTCCTATCGGGACGAACCAATTTCTGCAAAATACTCTTCACCTCTCTGTTCGAAACCTCTGCCATGCCGTTGGACTGTGGGTGGTAAGGACTAGTAACTCTATGATCAAATCCATAGTCCTTAGCTAAAGATCTCATTTCTCGGTTCACAAAATGGCTACCCCCATCAGATATCAAAACTTTTGGCACCCCGAACCTAGCAATAATATGACCTCTCACAAACTTACAGACAGTCTTGCTGTCTGCGGTTCGGGATGGGATAGCCTCCACCCACCTAGATAAATAATCAACCGCCAACAAAATATACTCATGTCCTTGGCTGTTGGGAAAGGGACCCATAAAATCTATGCCCCATGCATCAAAAACATCACAAATAATCATCGGTTGCATGGGCATCTCATCTCTCTGTCCAACTGTCCCTCCCATCCTTTGACAGATCGGGCACGACCGTACAAAATCAATGGCATCTCTAAACAAGGTCGGCCAATACAATCCACATTGAAGTACTTTGTGAGCGGTTCGCTTCCCCGAATGGTGTCCTCCAGCCTCAAGTGAATGACAATATGTGAGGACACTGTGGTATTCCTCCTGAGGAATACACCTTCTCCAAACACAATCCGGTCCTTCGAAGAAAAGGAAAGGATCGTCCCAGTGGTATCTCCTCGAATCCGACTTCAGTCGATCAATGATGCTCCTAGTCCAACCATGGGGAACCTGCTTGGAGACAAGATAGTTCACCATGTTGGCATACCACGGGAGTGAGTCAATAGCACAAATTGACTCATCTGGGAAGGTCTCTCTAATCCGCTCATGATCAGGAGAATCCTTAAGTTCAATCCGAGAAAGGTGATCAGCCACAACATTCTTCACTCCAGGTTTATCTTTAATCTCCAAATCAAATTCCTGGAGGAGTAAAATCCACCTAAGAAGACGCGCATTCGCGTCCTTCTTTTCCATTAAGTATCGAATGGCTGTGTGATCAGTATAAATTGTCACCTTAGAGCCCAAAATATATGATCTGAACTTCTCGAGGGCCCATACTACTGCGAGCATTTCCTTTTCAGTCACTGTATAATTTTTCTGTGTAGGATCTAAAACTTTGCTCGCATAGTGAATCGCAAACGGAATCCCCTCTCGCCGTTGTCCTAACACAGCTCCTATAGCGAAATCTGAAGCGTCAGTCATGATCTCAAAGGGGAGAGACCAGTCAGGAGCTTGTAGAATAGGCGAGGTACAAATCTTCCTTTTCAAGAGCTCAAAGGCCTCCAGACACCTGTGATCTACAATGAACTCTATGTCTTTCCCTAAGAGCTCAGTCAGTGGGCGGGTGATCTTTGAAAAATCCTGAATGAATCTCCTATAGAATCCAACATGCCCTAAGAATGACCGCACTGACTTCACATTGGTAGGTGGATCGAGTTTCTTGATCACCTCCACCTTGGCAGGATCAACCTCCATTCCCCTTTTGGAGATGACATGCCCCAACACGATACCCTCCATCACCATAAAGTGACTCTTCTCCCAGGAGAGTACCAGATTCACCTCTCTACACCTCGTGAGGACTCGGTCCAAGTGCGCTAAACATGTATCAAAAGAATCACCATGGACCGAGAAGTCATCCATGAACACTTCCAGGAAATCTCCCACCATCTCGGCAAATATGGCTATCATGCACCGCAGAAATGTGCCCGGGGCATTGCCGAGCCCGAATGGCATGCACCTGAAAGCATAAGTGCCGAATGGACATGTGAATGTAGTCTTTTCCTGGTCCTCAGGGGCTATGGCCACCTGGTTGTAGCCTGAGTACCCGTCAAGAAAACAGAAGAACTCTTTCCCTACGAGTCTCTCCAAGATCTGATCAATAAAAGGCAAGGGAAAGTGATCTTTCTTGGTCGCAGCATTCAGGCGTCTGTAGTCAACACAGACACGCCACGACGTGGGTACTCGTGTCGCGATCTCTACCCCCTCCTCGTTGGTGACCATCTGAATTCCCGACTTCTTCGGGACAACATGAAGTGGGGCCACCCACTTGGAGTCAGAAATAGGGTATATAAACCCTACCTTGCACCATTTCTCAATTTCATTCTTCACCACTTCCCGTAGATTGGGGTTAAGTCTCCTCTGAAACTCACGGGAAGGTCTCACGTTATCCTCAGTAAAAATGTGATGCGAGCAGAGAGCGGGGTTGATGCCCACGAGATCCGACACTGTCCAGCCTATTGCTTTGCGGTTCCTCTCTAAGACTTCTAACAACCTAGACTCCTGCTCTAAAGTCAAGTCTGAGCTAATGATGACAGGATATCTTTCTTTGGGTCCCGCAAGAAAGGCATACTTGAGTGTAGGAGGTAGTGATTTCAGTTCTGGCAATGTGGTATCATCAAGCAGATCTGGCTGAACTGAATCTGAATCTGGTTCCGTGCTGCATGAAGGTGGGCTAAGCTGAGTAGTACTCGCCACCAAATCAGAAGTATCGAGAGTCGGATCGTCAAAAGTATCCAAACAATCGGCAAAAGCCACGTCCGACTCGTCATCTATGTCCCATGATTGTTCCGAAGAGGATGGAACTGACAGATCCGGATGGATCTCTAAGTCATCATGAGAATAGGTTGATGCATCTCTAGCAAGATCAGACAACACCTGGCAAACTGCATCATGCACTATATCCTCTCCAGATGAAAGGGTCTCGCTCTGTCCTGAAGGAATCTGTCCCCAAATCCCAACTGTGCTAATCATACTGCAATCTGCCTCTGAAGATGAGTACTCTGTACTACTCTCTGAATCAGGTCGCTAACACTTGGTTTGCTTCATCTCAAGGTTCACTTCTCCGCCTGGAGAACGGAACTTCATCATTCTCGTACCATGATCGAAAGCTGCGCCTGCGGTCCTAAGGAAGGGTCGCCCGAGAATGATCTGAGATTCTCTCCAATGATTGGGGGTCTCCATATCCAAGACTGTGAAGTCCACCTGATAGTTCTGCCCCTCAATCGAGATAACGACGTTCTTCACTTCTCCCTTAGGTCTCTTCATTGAACGATCTGCGAATTGGAGTAAAGCTCTAGATTTGCGAAGTGGTCCCAACTCCAATTTTTGATATAATGCTAAGGGAAGTAAGTTGATCGAAGAACCGTTATCTAAGAGTGTGCGTGCAAACGCAATGTCATCAATACGACTCTCCACATAGTGAGCACCCATGTCTCTCTTTTTCTTTGGCAAAGTCTGATTCTTGAGACAATTGGTTGTGGCTACCGATAAGACATGTGTCTTTATATTTCGGTTATCTTTCTTTCTGCTAACCCTTCTAGGTGTGCATCTCACCTTAAGGTATTTTTGGAAGGCAGGATGGTTAGCCACATATTCATCAAATGACACCTTAACTGTGATGTTTTCTTTACAAAATCGTGCCATATCGGGGTCATCTTTCTGAATCTTTTTGATGCGCTTTCCTGTCGTAAGAGCACGGGGGAAAGGGATTGAAGCTAAGGAAACAGAGGATGAAGAATCTGAATCATGAACTGAAAGATCATTCTTTGCATTAACGGAAACAGAGTTCTTCATACAAGAATCTTTTTGATGCAACATGGACTCAAAATCTAAACTATCTACTACAGGTTGTGGAATAGAAGCTAGAGTGGTATCCGCCACAACCGGAGATGCAAGGTCCTCCGTAGACTCAGAAGAATATCCATGCTGACGATGCTGCGTACATGCTCTCCTCCTCCTCTCGGCTTCCTGAGTGGAAATCCTCGAATGGTGCTGATGGGGCTCTGAAATATGATGCCTCTCCTCCTCGTCCTCTGAAGACTCCTCAGGTAGAGCTCCAGAGATGCCCCTCCTCGTGTCCCTCGCCCGGTCAGGTACGACCACGGTCCTTCCGCTCCTGAGTGATATGTGGTTAGCCTCGTCACACGAAAGAATCTCATGTTCAGATTTAGGAGATGCTGAATAGTATACCTGACCAAAGTGCTGCTGAGAACTAGAACGGTTCAGGCTATTGGGGTTAGCCTGAACTTGGGCTGGGATCGAGGTAGAGGGTGCAGTCTGCTCGTCTCGCCATCTGGACAGGCGGTTGACATCCACCCGTAAGTCCTGAACCTCGTTCCTGTAGGAACGTAGCTCGTCGAGTATCTGCTGCTGAATATCCACGGGACTAGACGATGAAGGAAGTGGATAAGATTGAGAAGAAGAACGGGAAGACCGGCCCTGCTGGCCAGTGTACTGCCTCTGCTGCTGCTGGGGTTGAGGGCCCTGCTGGCCCGTCTGGTAATGGCCCTGTCGGCCATATTGCTGGTACTGCTGCCTCTGCTGCTGGGGTGGATGGAATCCAGGGCTCTGCTGTGAAGGAGGTGGTGCGGAGGTGAATGCGGTGTTGTGAAAGGTCGGGGGACGCTGATAGGTCTGTCGGTCTCCCGTACTTCACTGCCTGGCAGGGTCCTGAGTATACCATATCCCATTCACCTCCCAAACTGGTGGAGGCTCCTCCTGGACTGTCTCTACTGCTGGAGGTGGCTGCTGGAAAGAGTGGGTGTAGGATTGGTCCTGCTCCCACGGCTGGGGTTGCCCTGACACCAACTGCTCCTGAACATGGTGAACTCGGTATACGGGAGCAAAGGGTGCAGTCACGGCGGGTATCCTTATCTTAGATACCTTCTCAGTCAACTCCTCCATCTGTTTTGGAAGTTTGGAGACGCTCCGGTCTAACTCATCAATCCTCCTGTCGATCTTCTCAACTACAGTAAGCTTGTCAGCAAGAAGTCCCATGCTAGGGATCACGTCCTGAGAGAGATCGACTACAGCTGATTTTCCCCCTCCAAGTGAGAGTGAACTGGGGGATGGTGTATAGGCCCTGCTGGCCATCTGTGAGCGGCTAGTTTCAGCCATTTGCTCGAATACCCTCCAGACGGTATCTGCTCCTCGTGATGTATAGCTGCCTCCACAGGCAGCGCTCACTAAACCCTGCATCTCTGGGTTGAGACCAGTGAAAAATGATTGGACCAAGATGTTTTCATCTAATCTATGACAAGGGCACTTTTGCAGGATGTCCTTGAATCTTTCCCAAGCATCACAGAAGGCTTCATTGGGTAATTGGGAAAAACTCGTAATTCGCGTCCTCATCATGTTAGTTCTACTCAACGGGTAGAACTTCTTTAGGAATAGGTCCTTGAACTGGGCATAAGTGGTGACGATGATTCCAAGATTCTTCACCCAGTAATCGGCTTTTCCACCCAAGGCAAATGGAAGGGCTTTGAGCCTAATATAATCCTGGTTAACATTGTTATGTTTGAGGTTAGCACAGATGAGCTCAAAGTCCCTTAGGAATGCATATGGCTCCTCAGAAGCATTCCCATCGAAGTGTGGCAACAGGTTCAGAAAATGCGGCTTCAATTCAAAATCAACCTCGGGTTCGGCCGGACTCAAGTAGTTATGAATCTGATATTGTCCGGGGTTGTATGCCGCATCCATTGGTAGTTGGACCCCAACATTTAGCTGTCCCAACTGAGCTCTCAATAATGCTTGTTGCTGCTCAGATGCAGCCAATCGGGCTAGTATACTTCTCATCGGGTCTTCATGGTTCTCTTCTTCCTCTTCTTTCTTCTTTGGAGGCATTTTACTCGTGTCTTCTATATGGCCTGAATCAGCAATGTGTTCTTTATTAGAAGAGGATTTATGAATCACGATATTCTCACCAAGGCGATGGTCTTCCTCGGTGAGGTGGGAAGAGAGAAATGGAATGGTTTGAGGGTAACCATCCTGAGAGTGAGTGATCCTGGGCTCAAGAGGGTCATGAGTCCAGGTTGATCCAAGTTGCGCTTGGACCTTTGAAGACGTACTTTTTGAAGGGTTCAACGAGAGATTCGCAAAGTCCGAATAAATATCCCCCCAATCAGTCATCTTCGATGTCAAAAGAACCGATTAGATCACGATAATCAATGAGGCACTAGTTCTACGGTGCACGTAAATGTGCGAAGTGAACTCACACAATACAAACACAATTCAAACCCCCAATTTCACCAACTCAACACATGATGGCCGTAAGGGTTCGGCCGATTTATCTGGTCAATTTTAGTTGGTGAGAATACAATCTTGAAAAGATTAACGAGCTGTTAGGTGCCCGTATTTTCCTACAGACTGGCCCGGTTCTTACGACTAGTTTGACCTACTTTCAGCCAGTATAGGAGTAAGTACGGACCGTAAAAATACGGCTACCCGTTCCTTGAGGACTAAGGCGTGCTCTAAACCTCCCACTCTGCTAAGGAAGTCCGGACCGTTTACCGGCTACCCGTAAATCCTCACTGAAAAGTAGCTAATCGCCTAAAAAAGAAAGAACCAGTAGTAAGTAAGAAATCCAGACTTGGCTCTATCCTAGGGTCGTCTCTCTCTCACTTGCAATTAAAACAAACAATGAGGGCTTTATGCACCCGAGAACAAGGGTTCTTTTTATTCCAATTAATTAGATCGACCTGCTCAATTCAGTCCCAATTTTAGAGTTAGGTTATCACTTGAAATTTATGTGAACACGCAAGCACGTCTACCGTTCAGTCCCAATTTCCTTTAACCTTAAGTTGTAAAACAAGATGGGAATCGGAAATCAGAATGCAAACGAGAAACTATGATGCATGCTCAGAAGAAGGTATACTTACAGTGAATCCCAGCACTCTTCATGCGTTATGCAAAACTGAATTTGTAAATATTACACTAAATGCATGCAGATCGAGGAAACCGCACCTAAACAATATACTATTAGCGGGGAAGAATTGATTGGATTTGAGCTAAGTAGTACGTGTCTATGTGCGTCTCATTATGAATCTTATAAGATATGTGAGTCTTCTAAGATATGTGTGGCCTAAATTACGATGGGCACAAACAAATTTGATTCTAAACTACCGTGTGCCTAATCCTTAATTTTCGCCACTCAAGTCAAGCCCCACCCTCGCCGGAGAGTGAAACAGGCTCGACACACCACAAATAATGTCTAAGTCTTTTTACATGCGCGAGCTCTCAAACAAGAGCCGCTAGAAATGAGCAACTACCTAAATAATTACAAGAATTTACAAAAATTTCTCTCGAAGATAAACTAGTTCTCCTCGCTCTTCACAGTCAACTCGCGTCGCGTCCGTCGACCTCCGATGCACTCCAAGTCCGCCGGGCCCTCGCAAGGAAAACGAGATTTATATTAGAGAGATAAACAACAAGATATATACAAAAATATAAAGAGAAATAATTGCAAAAAAAAGGAATAAATACAAGGTGGCTCGGGGGTCAGACTACCCGAGTAAATGGAAAACTAAATCCAAATTTTTAAATTAGTCCCTAAGCCGTTTGCCTCCCCGGCAACGGCGCCATCTGACGTGTCGCTAGATACTAGATTTAATTCGGCTTCGTTGTAGCACGTGTACTTAGCGATTCGGTCAGAACCGAGAGAAGATCTCCGTGAAGAGTATCTCGGCTTTAATTTATATCCCGGGCAAGTCCGGGGTCGAACTCAGGGAGGCAAAGGAACAACTTGGGGTTAATTCGAAAATAAAGATTTTAGATTTCCAATGCGGTATTTTTTAGATTTTTTTTATGCAAAAATCAAAGCAAATGCAAATGCAACTGAATAAGAACACTAAGAAATCACACAACTTAGCCAAATTAATTTTAATGTTAAATTAATCCAATTCAGCCAAATTAGATTTTTCCTAGCATCCTAGTCCAGTGATGAACACAAAACATATTTTTTTGGAATTTTATGGGATAAAATGCAATAAATAAAAATGCACACTTTTTATGGGTTTTTTCGCAATTTATCACACAAACAGCAATCAAAAATTATGAAAAAATTACTGGAACTAAACCATGATGCAAGGAGACTACAGTAATTTTTTTAGAATTTTTTGATAAGTTATGAATTTTTTATGTATTTTTTAGTGAAATCAGAGTGACAGCAAGTAAATAATTTCTAATAAATCCACATTATAAAATTAATCAGAGTACGAATTATCCTAAAAAGATATTTTCATGAGCAATCCAGTAGAGGTGAAATTTCGCAAAAAAGATATTTGTGGATTTAACTAAAAATCGATTACTAAAATCACTCTACCATTTATTTAAGGCACAAGACAACTCCATTTTAGATGAAATTTGGACAGTAATTACGTCACATATCAAGGCATCATATATAATTTTTATGGAATTTTTGGAGCAACTATGTGTGAGATATTAATTTAGGAGCACGGAATGGGTAAAATATGCAAAGTTTCAGTTAATCATTTTTAATTAATTACCCATGCAACATAAAAATCCAAATAAATACTCAAATTGTAGACAATTAGTTGCTCTTCACAAAGGCAT
Source organism: Ottelia alismoides (assembly GCA_037367405.1). Taxonomy (NCBI): domain Eukaryota; kingdom Viridiplantae; phylum Streptophyta; class Magnoliopsida; order Alismatales; family Hydrocharitaceae; genus Ottelia; species Ottelia alismoides. The sequence goes on from JAZKJV010004844.1 coordinate 216,396, forward strand.
TTTTCATTGAACAAAAATGTGCATAAACAAGGTCCAAATTAAAGTACGAACACAGGGGTCTTTGTGCAAAACAGAAAACATTATTTACAAAGCAAATATATACAGGGACCTATTTGTAATTACAAAAACTATAAATAAAGAAAATATAATTTTCACAATAAAATAATTCAAAAAGAAAACCACCTTCTTCTTCCCTGATCGGCTGGAGAAGAACCCAACGGGGGAGAGGGTTGGCGGCGGCGGAAGGGGGCCTCGCGCAGCCGCAAGAAGGGCGGCGCGACGACCGCGGGGTCGGCGGCGAGGTGGTCGGCGGGCGGCACCGGCGAGGAGGGTGGCGTCGGCTGGCGATGAAGATGGCGGCGGAGGGGGGCGGCGGCGCCGCGAGCGGGCTAGGCTTCTGGCGGGTGGCGTTGCTGCGCGTAGGCGGCGCACGGTGGTCGGTGGCCGCGCGCAGGCGCGGATGAGAATAGGGGCGGGCGGCGGCGGCGCCGCCTGGTGTTGAGGAGAAGGTGCGGCGGCGGTGGGTGTTCCCCCCACCGCTGCTGCGTTGCTGCGGAGATTTTTTTTTGTTTTTTATTTATTTTTTTATTTTTTTTGTAAGAGAAGTTTTTTTTGTTTTAGATTTTAATTTTTTTTATAATTTTGATTAGACAGGGATTAAACATGATAAAAAATATGATGATGGTGAGGATGATAAACTAAACAAATAAGGGGGAAAATGGTGTGATGGTGGTGGTGGAAGGGATGATATGTTTGTGCTAAAAAATTTTTGCAAAAAGACCAGATAAACTAAAATTACCTACGATGAACGCGGATGCCTATGGAGTGCTCGTGAGAGCACGGTCTTCGCTCGAATCGCCGGCGTACGATGAGTTCGAGCAGCGCGCGGTTGCGGCTGCGATGTTGGCCAAAAAACCAACGGATCGCACCGGAGAGAGGGCCGTCGTCGCTCGACCGCGGTTGCGTCGCTGTCACCGATTCAACTAAGGGAACTAGGCTCTCCTCACATAAAGATGGATCAAAGGCAAAATTGAGGAGAATGATATGTATATAAAGAAGAAGAAAAATGGAAGTTAGAATTAAGATGGAGTGGGATGGAGGTTAATAAAATGGTGGAGTTGAATTAGAAGTTAGAAAATATGGTGGAGTAATGGAGTTGAATTGGTGGTTATTGTAGAGAATGGAAATTAAATAATAAATAAATAAATAAATAAAGTTGTCTACTTTAAATACAATAAAATAAAAAGAGAAGATAAATAGTGGAGAATTTACAAAAGAAGACAAAACACCATTTACATTTTTTTTACTTTTCTAATATGTAATTTTTTTTGTCTTTTTAATAAGAGATATTTACAACGAAAAAATACAATAAAATAGTATAATTAAAATACAACACAAGTATGATTTTTTTGTATTTTTAATAATTAAGAAAGATATAATAAAAAATGAAGAAAGTATGAATATATACATAATGTACAATGTACATCTAGGTCCCAAAACCCAACTTTTGCAAACGAGCTCCGATTTTAATGAAACCACTTCCGTTGGATAGATAATTTTCTAACTTGAATTTTAAAAGTGAGTTTGGTGAATTTGGAGTTCATACGGAGCGGGAATTTAGCTTGGAAGTTGGTCTTTACGGCTTTTTCCCATTGGGATCTAGGAGCATTTATTTAAGGTAAAATTTGTTTTGTATTTTTGTATTTTTATATACCTTATTATAAACAAGTTAGAGAAAGAATTAGGCAAAAAGGAGTTGAAATGAAATTATTAAAATTCCATGAAGTTTTGAGCTATTTACAAGTATAAAACTCTATTTTTGCGGCCTTTTATTGTTAATTCATTTTGTACAATCTTATATACAGTAATTAGTGAGTTTTATTTACAAGAGGTATTTTGTTAATTTATTGATTTTATGGACATTTATTTGGGATTTTACTCAGGGATTTTGCTAATATCAAGATATTGAGATGATGAATCGTGGATTCATCACCCCCTATACTTAAACTTTGCTAGTCCTCGAGCAAATAAAGAATGAATAAGTTTGGTTAACCCCTGACTGTGCATGTGAATACAAGACTTGATCCGTTCAAGAACTCTCGGTTTTAGAGATCCTAAAATTCTAAGCTGAACCAAGCTCTAGTCAAAAGGTACCCAATTTCCCTAATCATCAGACTCTCTTTGTATACATATATATAAGGGATATGACTTTAAGTGTTGACCGCAGTTACAAGAGTAGAGTCACAACGTCACCCAAGGTTCCAGTCCAAGAGACTCTCCTATGGACCCGATCCTCAACATTAGGGAATAAATCATTTCTTGCATCCAATCCACCGTCTCTTTAGTTGTCAGACTTGGAAGTGTAGATGGCAGGCCAGTTGATGGAGGGCATAGGATTGTGTCATTTCTTCTCTCCCTCTCATTGGAACAAGGATCCTCTCAAGTGCCTTATTACGCAACGCAATTTTTTTTGGTGTTGATCAGTGCGTCCGTCAAGAGAAGTTGGAGCCGTCTGCACTTGTTTTCCTGGGAGTACACCGGGGTGTGCCTTTTTTGAGTACCTATCGTACCTTCTACACCCAGACTTGTAGCATTTACGATGCAGAGCCCTTTTTTGATGCAAGCCCGACTCCTGGTCCTAATAGCGGTGGTCCAAGTGGACACTTTGAAATGGTTGGGAGCGCTCGCCTTTGGTGGAAGCTCTTTTGATAATTGACTTTGTGGAATGAGAGCTTTTATTTGACATTTCATTGCTTTGTAGTATTTGTGGCTAGCTCCACTGCTTTTACCAAGAGTTGGCGCACACTGATCAACATTTTTTTTATTTTATCACACCCTGGCACATAGGTAAATATCAAGAGATAGTACAAGAACCATGTTCTCATACTGGCTAAATGTGCTGACACTCAGGTTTCATGAAGCCTTCATTGATTTTATCCCATCCTCGAGCATCATCAAATCAAGTCCAAACTCAAATCCCTCATCCCAGTTCCTCAAGTGAAATTTCAACTCATCTCATCATAACTGCAGTCGTGTATGTGAGGTGCAGATCATATTCTTAAGGTAGAGACTAAGCATGCAATATAGCATACACATCTTTCAAACTAGGGAAACGTGAATAATTAAGTCAAGGACCCTAATGACTAAGGCTGGTTAACTCAAAATCTAAAGACCTCATAAACCAAGTGTTCTTGAACATCACTAGTCTTGTGTGAAAGTGAATTGTGTCAGGGATTAAACCAACTTATTAGTTAGTTTTTTTTAGTTTTTAGTTTTTTTTTTGACAAACAAAGGCAAAGAAGTTTTTTTTAGAAATGTTTTGCTTTTTTTTTGAAAAAGATAGGTAAATAAGAAAATACTTTTATTTTTTTGTTTTTTTGTTTTTTTTTGTTTTTTTTTGTTTTTACCCACCCCATAATTATTGTATAATATATACAAAAAATACGTGAAAGTACGAGGTATGGGTAAAGTATATATGTAATATATACACGCCCCCCTATACTTAGCTTGTGCTATGTCCTCATGGCACTAGGTGACAAAAAGACATAGCTCGTACTAAGCGTAGGAAAGCTAAAATAATAGAAAGTATAGAAGTCGATCCGCCCCCCCTATACTTAGGCTCTGGACAGCCTAAGTGTAGAAGAAGAGCAAAAATAGGGCGGACGAGGTCAAGAAGAGAAATGATGAGTAAATACACACGGCGGACATCGGTCCCCCCTATACTTAGGCTTTGGTCAGCCTAAGTATAGGACAAGAGTAAGTGTGAGAACCGACGTGATCTCGAGAATATACAAAGAAGGGAGAATATGTACACGAGTGATGGAATCTTCTAAGATGTTGAATCTTGATGCTGCATCTTCATGAAGAGTAATAAGATGTATCTGCTCTGTGCTCACTCTGTATGAAGTTGATGACCTCGACTTGGACTAACTGCTCTTTGGAATCAACAAAATGCTTCAACAGTTGTCCATTCACCACATGAGATTGTGCACCATCTGTGAGATCAGCTATCTCTACACTTCCATTCTCGTGCACTTTCTTAACCACAAAGGGACCCATCCATTTAGATTTGAGCTTCCCATGGAACATCTTCAACCTGGCATTGAACAACCATACCTTTTGTCCAGGGACAAAGTCTTTGCACCTAATGTGCTGATCATGCCATCTCTTTACTTTGTCCTTATAAATCAAACTGTTGTCATATGCCTTGTTTCGGATTTCCACGAGCTCGTTCAAGTTCAAGTCTCGGCAAAGCTTCCCTAGGTGACAACTCCAATTAATCTTCTTAATTGCCCATTCGGATTTATGAATCAATTCTGCGGGCAAATGGCATGGCTTACCATAGATCATTCTAAATGGTGAAGTACCCAATGGTGTCTTGTAGGCTGTCCTATAGGCCCACAGAACTTGGTCCAAGAGCTGAGACCAGTTCTTCCTATCGGGACGAACCAATTTCTGCAAAATACTCTTCACCTCTCTGTTCGAAACCTCTGCCATGCCGTTGGACTGTGGGTGGTAAGGACTAGTAACTCTATGATCAAATCCATAGTCCTTAGCTAAAGATCTCATTTCTCGGTTCACAAAATGGCTACCCCCATCAGATACAAAACTTTTGGCACCCCGAACCTAGCAATAATATGACCTCTCACAAACTTACAGACAGTCTTGCTGTCTGCAGTTCGGGTTGGGATAGCCTCCACCCACCTAGATAAATAATCAACCGCCAACAAAATATACTCATGTCCTTGGCTGTTGGGAAAGGGACCCATAAAATCTATGCCCCATGCATCAAAAACATCACAAATAATCATCGGTTGCATGGGCATCTCATCTCTCTGTCCAACTGTCCCTCCCATCCTTTGACAGATCGGGCACGGCCGTACAAAATCAATGGCATCTCTAAACAAGGTCGGCCAATACAATCCACATTGAAGTACTTTGTGAGCGGTTCGCTTCCCCGAATGGTGTCCTCCAGCCTCAAGTGAATGACAATATGTGAGGACACTATGGTATTCCTCCTGAGGAATACACCTTCTCCAAACACAATCCGGTCCTTCGAAGAAAAGGAAAGGATCGTCCCAGTGGTATCTCCTCGAATCCGACTTCAGTCGATCAATGCTGCTCCTAGTCCAACCATGGGGAACCTGCTTTGAGATAAGATAGTTCACCATGTTGGCATACCACGGGAGTGAGTCAATAGCACAAATTGACTCATCTGGGAAGGTCTCTCTAATCCGCTCATGATCAGGAGAATCCTTAAGTTCAATCCGAGAAAGGTGATCAGCCACAACATTCTTCACTCCAGGTTTATCTTTAATCTCCAAATCAAATTCCTGGAGGAGTAAAATCCACCTAAGAAGACGCGCCTTCGCGTCCTTCTTTTCCATTAAGTATCGAATGGCTGTGTGATCAGTATAAATTGTCACCTTAGAGCCCAAAATATATGATCTGAACTTCTCGAGGGCCCATACTACTGCGAGCATTTCCTTTTCAGTCACTGTATAATTTTTCTGTGTAGGATCTAAAACTTTGCTCGCATAGTGAATCGCAAACGGAATCCCCTCTCGCCGTTGTCCTAACACAGCTCCTATAGCGAAATCTGAAGCGTCAGTCATGATCTCAAAGGGGAGAGACCAGTCAGGAGCTTGTAGAATAGGCGAGGTACAAATCTTCCTTTTCAAGAGCTCAAAGGCCTCCAGACACCTGTGATCTACAATGAACTCTATGTCTTTCCCTAAGAGCTCAGTCAGTGGGCGGGCGATCTTTGAAAAATCCTGAATGAATCTCCTATAGAATCCAACATGCCCTAAGAATGACCGCACTGACTTCACATTGGTAGGTGGATCGAGTTTCTTGATCACCTCCACCTTGGCAGGATCAACCTCCATTCCCCTTTTGGAGATGACATGCCCCAACACGATACCCTCCGTCACCATAAAGTGACTCTTCTCCCAGGAGAGTACCAGATTCACCTCTCTACACCTCGTGAGGACTCGGTCCAAGTGCGCTAAACATGTATCAAAAGAATCACCATGGACCGAGAAGTCATCCATGAACACTTCCAGGAAATCTCCCACCATCTCGGCAAATATGGCTATCATGCACCGCTGAAATGTGCCCGGGGCATTGCAGAGCCCGAATGGCATGCGCCTGAAAGCATAAGTGCCGAATGGACATGTGAATGTGGTCTTTTCCTGGTCCTCAGGGGCTATGGCCACCTGGTTGTAGCCTGAGTACCCGTCAAGAAAACAGAAGAACTCTTTCCCTGCGAGTCTCTCCAAGATCTGATCAATAAAAGGCAAGGGAAAGTGATCTTTCTTGGTCGCAGCATTCAGGCGTCTGTAGTCAACACAGACACGCCACGACGTGGGTACTCGTGTCGCGATCTCTACCCCCTCCTCGTTGGTGACCATCTGAATTCCCGACTTCTTCGGGACAACATGAAGTGGGGCCACCCACTTGGAGTCAGAAATAGGGTATATAAACCCTGCCTTGCACCATTTCTCAATTTCATTCTTCACCACTTCCCGTAGATTGGGGTTAAGTCTCCTCTGAAACTCACGGGAAGGTCTCACGTTATCCTCAGTAAAAATGTGATGCGAGCAGAGAGCGGGGTTGATGCCCACGAGATCCGACATTGTCCAGCCTATTGCTTTGCGGTTCCTCTCTAAGACTTCTAACAACCTAGACTCCTGCTCTAAAGTCAAGTCTGAGCTAATGATGACAGGATATCTTTCTTTGGGTCCCGCAAGAAAGGCATACTTGAGTGTAGGAGGTAGTGATTTCAGTTCTGGCAATGTGGTATCATCAAGCAGATCTGGCTGAACTGAATCTGAATCTGGTTCCGTGCTGCATGAAGGTGGGCTAAGCTGAGTAGTACTCGCCACCAAATCAGAAGTATCGAGAGTCGGATCGTCAAAAGTATCCAAACAATCGGCAAAAGCCACGTCCGACTCGTCATCTATGTCCCATGATTGTTCCGAAGAGGATGGAACTGACAGATCCGGATGGATCTCTAAGTCATCATGAGAATAGGTTGATGCATCTCTAGCAAGATCAGACAACACCTGGCAAACTGCATCATGCACTATATCCTCTCCAGATGAAAGGGTCTCGCTCTGTCCTGAAGGAATCTGTCCCCAAATCCCAACTGTGCTAATCATACTGCAATCTGCCTCTGAAGATGAGTACTCTGTACTACTCTCTGAATCAGGTCGCTGACACTTGGTTTGCTTCATCTCAAGGTTCACTTCTTCTCCTGGAGAACGGAACTTCATCATTCCCGTACCATAATCGAAAGCTGCGCCTGCGGTCCTAAGGAAGGGTCTCCCGAGAATGATCTGAGATTCTCTCCAATGATTGGGGGTCTCCATATCCAAGACTGTGAAGTCCACCTGATAGTTCTGCCCCTCAATCAAGATAACGACGTTCTTCACTTCTCCCTTAGGTCTCTTCATTGAACGATCTGCGAATTGGAGTAAAGCTCTAGATTTGCGAAGTGGTCCCAACTCCAATTTTTGATATAATGCTAAGGGAAGTAAGTTGATCGAAGAACCGTTATCTAAGAGTGTGCGTGCAAACGCAATGTCGTCAATACGACTCTCCACATAGTGAGCACCCATGTCTCTCTTTTTCTTTGGCAAAGTCTGATTCTTGAGACAATAGGTTGTGGCTACCGATAAGAAATGTGTCTTTATATTTCGGTTATCTTTCTTCCTGCTAACCCTTCTAGGTGTGCATCTCACCTTAAGGTATTTTTGGAAGGCAGGATGGTTAGCCACATATTCATCAAATGGCACCTTAACTGTGATGTTTTCTTTACAAAATCGTGCCATATCGGGGTCATCTTTCTGAATCTTTTTGATGCGCTTTCCTGCCGTAAGAGCACGGGGGAAAGGGATTGAAGCTAAGGAAACAGAGGATGAAGAATCTGAATCATGAACTGAAAGATCATTCTTTGCATTAACGGAAACAGAGTTCTTCATACAAGAATCTTTTTGATGCAACATGGACTCAAAATCTAAACTATCTACTACAGGTTGTGGAATAGAAGCTGGAGTGGTATCCGCCACAACCGGAGATGCAAGGTCCTCCGTAGACTCAGAAGAATATCCATGCTGACGATGCTGCGTACATGCTCTCCTCCTCCTCTCGGCTCCCTGAGTGGAAATCCTCGAATGGTGCTGATGGGGCTCTGAAATATGATGCCTCTCCTCCTCGTCCTCTGAAGACTCCTCAGGTAGAGCTCCAGAGATGCCCCTCCTCGTGTCCCTCGCCCGGTCAGGTACGACCACGGTCCTTCCGCTCCTGAGTGATATGTGGTTAGCCTCGTCACACGAAAGAATCTCATGTTCAGATTTAGGAGATGCTGAATAGTATACCTGACCAAAGTGCTGCTGAGAACTAGAACGGTTCAGGCTATTGGGGTTAGCCTGAACTTGGGCTGGGATCGAGGTAGAGGGTGCAGTCTGCTCGTCTCGCCATCTGGACAGGCGGTTGACATCCACCCGTAAGTCCTGAACCTCGTTCCTGTAGGAACGTAGCTCGTCGAGTATCTGCTGCTGAATATCCACGGGACTAGATGATGAAGGAAGTGGATAAGATTGAGAAGAAGAACGGGAAGACTGGCCCTGTTGGCCAGTGTACTGCCTCTGCTGCTGCTGGGGTTGCGGGCCCTGCTGGCCCGTCTGGTAATGGCCCTGTCGGCCATATTGCTGGTACTGCTGCCTCTGCTGCTGGGGTGGATGGAATCCAGGGCTCTGCTGTGAAGGAGGTGGTGCGGAGGTGAATGCAGTGTTGTGAAAGGTCGGGGGACGCTGATAGGTCTGTCGGTCTCCCGTACTTCCCTGCCTAGCAGGGTCCTGAGTATACCATATCCCATTCACCTCCCAAACTGGTGGAGGCTCCTCCTGGACTGTCTCTACTGCTGGAGGTGGCTGCTGGAAAGAGTGGGTGTAGGATTGGTCCTGCTCCCACGGCTGGGGTTGCCCTGACACCAACTGCTCCTGAACATGGTGAACTCGGTATACGGGAGCAGAGGGTGCAGTCACGGCGGGTATCCTTATCTTAGATACCTTCTCAGTCAACTCCTCCATCTGTTTTGGAAGTTTGGAGACGCTCCGGTCTAACTCATCAATCCTCCTGTCGATCTTCTCAACTACAGTAAGCTTGTCAGCAAGAAGTCCCATGCTAGGGATCACGTCCTGAGAGAGATCGACTACAGCTGATTTTCCCCCTCCAAGTGAGAGTGAACTGGGGGATGGTGTATAGGCCCTGCTGGCCATCTGTGAGCGGCTAGTTTCAGCCATTTGCTCGAATACCCTCCAGACGGTATCCGCTCCTCGTGATGTATAGCTGCCTCCACAGGCAGCGCTCACTAAACCCTGCATCTCAGGGTTGAGACCAGTGAAAAATGATTGGACCAAGATGTTTTCATCTAATCTATGACAAGGGCACTTTTGCAGGATGTCCTTGAATCTTTCCCAAGCATCACAGAAGGCTTCATTGGGTAATTGGGAAAAACTCGTAATTCGCGTCCTCATCATGTTAGTTCTACTCAACGGGTAGAACTTCTTTAGGAATAGGTCCTTGAACTGGGCATAAGTGGTGACGATGATTCCAAGATTCTTCACCCAGTAATCGGCTTTTCCACCCAAGGCAAATGGAAGGGCTTTGAGCCTAATATAATCCTGGTTAACATTGTTATGTTTGAGGTTAGCACAGATGAGCTCAAAGTCCCTTAGGAATGCATATGGCTCCTCAGAAGCATTCCCATCGAAGTGTGGCAACAGGTTCAGAAAATGCGGCTTCAATTCAAAATCAACCTCGGGTTCGGCCGGACTCAAGTAGTTATGAATCTGATATTGTCCGGGGTTGTATGCCGCATCCATTGGTAGTTGGACCCCAACATTTAGCTGTCCCAACTGAGCTCTCAATAATGCTTGTTGCTGCTCAGATGCAGCCAATCGGGCTAGTATACTTCTCATCGGGTCTTCATGGTTCTCTTCTTCCTCTTCTTTCTTCTTTGGAGGCATTTTACTCGTGTCTTCTATATGGCCTGAATCAGCAATGTGTTCTTTATTAGAAGAGGATTTATGAATCACGATATTCTCACCAAGGCGATGGTCTTCCTCGGTGAGGTGGGAAGAGAGAAATGGAATGGTTTGAGGGTAACCATCCTGAGAGTGAGTGATCCTGGGCTCAAGAGGGTCATGAGTCCAGGTTGATCCAAGTTGCGCTTGGACCTTTGAAGACGTACTTTTTGAAGGGTTCAACGAGAGATTCGCAAAGTCCGAATAAATATCCCCCCAATCAGTCATCTTCGATGTCAAAAGAACCGATTAGATCACGATAATCAATGAGGCACTAGTTCTACGGTGCACGTAAATGTGCGAAGTGAACTCACACAATACAAACACAATTCAAACCCCCAATTTCACCAACTCAACACATGATGGCCGTAAGGGTTCGGCCGATTTATCTGGTCAATTTTAGTTGGTGAGAATACAATCTTGAAAAGATTAACGAGCTGTTAGGTGCCCGTATTTTCCTACAGACTGGCCCGGTTCTTACGACTAGTTTGACCTACTTTCAGCCAGTATAGGAGTAAGTACGGACCGTAAAAATACGGCTACCCGTTCCTTGAGGACTAAGGCGTGCTCTAAACCTCCCACTCTGCTAAGGAAGTCCGGACCGTTTACCGGCTACCCGTAAATCCTCACTGAAAAGTAGCTAATCGCCTAAAAAAGAAAGAACCAGTAGTAAGTAAGAAATCCAGACTTGGCTCTATCCTAGGGTCGTCTCTCTCTCACTTGCAATTAAAACAAACAATGAGGGCTTTATGCACCCGAGAACAAGGGTTCTTTTTATTCCAATTAATTAGATCGACCTGCTCAATTCAGTCCCAATTTTAGAGTTAGGTTATCACTTGAAATTTATGTGAACACGCAAGCACGTCTACCGTTCAGTCCCAATTTCCTTTAACCTTAAGTTGTAAAACAAGATGGGAATCGGAAATCAGAATGCAAACGAGAAACTATGATGCATGCTCAGAAGAAGGTATACTTACAGTGAATCCCAGCACTCTTCATGCGTTATGCAAAACTGAATTTGTAAATATTACACTAAATGCATGCAGATCGAGGAAACCGCACCTAAACAATATACTATTAGCGGGGAAGAATTGATTGGATTTGAGCTAAGTAGTACGTGTCTATGTGCGTCTCATTATGAATCTTATAAGATATGTGAGTCTTCTAAGATATGTGTGGCCTAAATTACGATGGGCACAAACAAATTTGATTCTAAACTACCGTGTGCCTAATCCTTAATTTTCGCCACTCAAGTCAAGCCCCACCCTCGCCGGAGAGTGAAACAGGCTCGACACACCACAAATAATGTCTAAGTCTTTTTACATGCGCGAGCTCTCAAACAAGAGCCGCTAGAAATGAGCAACTACCTAAATAATTACAAGAATTTACAAAAATTTCTCTCGAAGATAAACTAGTTCTCCTCGCTCTTCACAGTCAACTCGCGTCGCGTCCGTCGACCTCCGATGCACTCCAAGTCCGCCGGGCCCTCGCAAGGAAAACGAGATTTATATTAGAGAGATAAACAACAAGATATATACAAAAATATAAAGAGAAATAATTACAAAAAAAAGGAATAAATACAAGGTGGCTCGGGGGTCAGACTACCCGAGTAAATGGAAAACTAAATCCAAATTTTTAAATTAGTCCCTAAGCCGTTTGCCTCCCCGGCAACGGCGCCATCTGACGTGTCGCTAGATACTAGATTTAATTCGGCTTCGTTGTAGCATGTGTACTTAGCGATTCGGTCAGAACCGAGAGAAGATCTCCGTGAAGAATGTCTCGGCTTTAATTTATATCCCGGGCAAGTCCGGGGTCGAACTCAGGGAGGCAAAGGAACAACTTGGGGTTAATTCGAAAATAAAGATTTTAGATTTCCAATGCGGTATTTTTTAGATTTTTTTTATGCAAAAATCAAAGCAAATGCAAATGCAACTGAATAAGAACACTAAGAAATCACACAACTTAGCCAAATTAATTTTAATGTTAAATTAATACAATTCAGCCAAATTAGATTTTTCCTAGCATCCTAGTCCAGTGATGAACACAAAACATATTTTTTTGGAATTTTATGGGTTAAAATGCAATAAATAAAAATGCACACTTTTTATGGGTTTTTTCGCAATTTATCACACAAACAGCAATCAAAAATTATGAAAAAATTACTGGAACTAAACCATGATGCAAGGAGACTACAGTAATTTTTTTAGAATTTTTTGACAAGTTATGAATTTTTTATGTATTTTTTAGTGAAATCAGAGTGACAGCAAGTAAATAATTTCTAATAAATCCACATTATAAAATTAATCAGAGTACGAATTATCCTAAAAAGATATTTTCATGAGCAATCCAGTAGAGGTGAAATTTCGCAAAAAAGATATTTGTGGATTTAACTAAAAATCGATTACTAAAATCACTCTATAATTTATTTAAGGCACAAAACAACTCCATTTTAGATGAAATTTGGACAGTAATTACGTCACATATCAAGGCATCATATATAATTTTTATGGAATTTTTGGAGCAACTATGTGTGAGATATTAATTTAGGAGCACAGAATGGGTAAAATATGCAAAGTTTCAGTTAATCATTTTTAATTATTTACCCATGCAACATAAAAATCCAAATAAATACTCAAATTGTAGACAATTAGTTGCTCTTCACAAAGGCATTTTTCATTGAACAAAAATGTGCATAAACAAGGTCCAAATTAAAGTACGAACACAGGGGTCTTTGTGCAAAACAGAAAACATTATTTACAAAGCAAATATATACAGGGACCTATTTGTAATTACAAAAACTATAAATAAAGAAAATATAATTTTCACAATAAAATAATTCAAAAAGAAAACCACCTTCTTCTTCCCTGATCGGCTGGAGAAGAACCCAACGGGGGAGAGGGTTGGCGGCGGCGGAAGGGGGCCTCGCGCAGCCGCAAGAAGGGCGGCGCGACGACCGCGGGGTCGGCGGCGAGGTGGTCGGCGGGCGGCACCGGCGAGGAGGGTGGCGTCGGCTGGCGATGAAGATGGCGGCGGAGGGGGGCGGCGGCGCCGCGAGCGGGCTAGGCTTCTGGCGGGTGGCGCTGCTGCGCGCAGGCGGCGCACGGTGGTCGGTGGCCGCGCGCAGGCGCGGATGAGAATAGGGGCGGGCGGCGGCGGCGCCGCCTGGTGTTGAGGAGAAGATGCGGCGGCGGTGGGTGTTCCCCCCACCGCTGCTGCGTTGCTGCGGAGATTTTTTTTGTTTTTTTTGTTTTTTTTATTTTTTTTTGTAAGAGAAGTTTTTTTTGTTTTAGATTTTAATTTTTTTATAATTTTGATTAGACAGGGATTAAACATGATAAAAAATATGATGATGGTGAGGATGATAAACTAAACAAATAAGGGGGAAAATGGTGTGATGGTGGTGGTGGAAGGGATGATATGTTTGTGCTAAAAAATTTTTGCAAAAAGACCAGATAAACTAAAATTACCTACGATGAACGCGGATGCCTATGGAGTGCTCGTGAGAGCACGGTCTTCGCTCGAATCGCCGGCGTACGATGAGCTCGAGCAGCGCGCGGTTGCGGCTGCGATGTTGGCCAAAAAACCAACGGATCACACCGGAGAGAGGGCCGTCGTCGCTCGACCGCGGTTGCGTCGCTGTCACCGATTCAACTCAGGGAACTAGGCTCTCCTCACATAAAGATGGATCAAAGGCAAAATTGAGGAGAATGATATGTATATAAAGAAGAAGAAAAATGGAAGTTAGAATTAAGATGGAGTGGGATGGAGGTTAATAAAATGGTGGAGTTGAATTAGAAGTTAGAAAATATGGTGGAGTAATGGAGTTGAATTGGCGGTTATTGTAGAGAATGGAAATTAAATAATAAATAAATAAATAAATAAAGTTGTCTACTTTAAATACAATAAAATAAAAAGAGATGATAAATAGTGGAGAATTTACAAAAGAAGACAAAACACCATTTACATTTTTTTTTACTTTTCTAATATGTAATTTTTTTGTCTTTTTAATAAGAGATATTTACAACGAAAAAATACAATAAAATAGTATAATTAAAATACAACACAAGTATGATTTTTTGTATTTTTAATAATTAAGAAAGATATAATAAAAAATGAAGAAAGTATGAATATATACATAATGTACAATGTACATCTAGGTCCCAAAACCCAACTTTTGCAAATGAGCTCCGATTTTAATGAAACCACTTCCGTTGGATAGATAATTTTCTAACTTGAACTTTAAAAGTGAGTTTGGTGAATTTGGAGTTCATACGGAGCGGGAATTTAGCTTGGAAGTTGATCTTTACGGCTTTTTCCCATTGGGATCTAGGAGCATTTATTTAAGGTAAAATTTGTTTTGTATTTTTGTATTTTTATATACCTTATTATAAACAAGTTAGAGAAAGAATTAGGCAAAAAGGAGTTGAAATGAAATTATTAAAAATCCATGAAGTTTTGAGCTATTTACAAGTATAAAACTCCTTTATTTTTGCGGCCTTTTATTGTTAATTCATTTTGTACAATCTTATATACAGTAATTAGTGAGTTTTATTTACAAGAGGTATTTTGTTAATTTATTGATTTTATGGACATTTATTTGGGATTTTACTCAGGGATTTTGCTAAGATCAAGATATTGAGATGATGAATCGTGGATTCATCACATTTGCAAAAATTTTTGTAGCTAAAATATAAGAATAAAGAGTGATGAATGAGTATTCATCACTTAACCTCATGACTTGATTACCCACTTGTGTTGGCTGTCTAGTCGACACTACAGATAGTTGTGTCTGCATGATTGCATTAAAAAGTACCATTTGATGGCGCAAATCATGAATCTCAGCATTCATGATCGTCGCTTGACTCTCTAGTTCCCCCTCCCGTTGTGTCTTCTGAGAGGAAGATGACGAGCTACTCCCTACTCCATACCAATTTCGGAGAGTAGCACCACGACCACCACAACAGACTTGTCCATGATGCTCTGGCCCGGTCGCTTGGAGGAAGGTCACATCAGGAGTAAGCGATTGCCGACTCGCACATGTGCTGTCTAGAGAGCCATTGCTTGTTAGTCTGATGATTTCTTACTGAAATATTGTCCAAGGTAAACTTTATAATACATTTAAATTCTATAGAAAAAGGAAAATTATTATTAATTTCTTACATGAATTGGACCATATGTAGGATATGCCCAATGAACTTCCCTGCCTACATCACGACTCTTTGATTTCTCAAAAACTCCCATACTATTGGACACATGATTGTTCTCTGATGCTTAGTGAGAAATAAATAATTTAAACTTACGCTATAGTTTTAAGCTACAATAATGAATGGATTTAAATATAATGCATATACTAAATATTTTAAAAGTCATCCTTAAGCTGATTTGTAGTCTTTCTACTCATTATATTGGTAGACTTAAACTTTTTATTCGGTTTTCAACATTCTGCTTTGAGACACCCTATAAGAAGTAATAAATTAAAAATATACTTCTATGTTTTCTCAAATAACTACATATATATATATATATATATATATATATCATACCACGTGTTATTCCTCCATCCAGGTATATATGAATACCCTCCAGTGTTCAGCGGGTACATTAGGAGGATAATTTACCATAAGTGTCTCCAATAGAATCCTCAGGTTGACGTACTGAAATTATTTAAATAAGTCACTTACATGTCTTTAATAATGAAAAAACAAGTTACTTTACTTACTTGGGACTTCAAACGACATAGATATTTACGCGGTAATTATGCACCATGTCCTAGGATCGGAGCATCCGTAGCTGGGTCACGATCCCATGAAAAACTAGCTTGAAAAACAATAGATACAAGAAGTAGTAGTTTTATTTGGAGATGCACAACAATTATACAAATTTTAATTTGTTAACAGTTTTGATTACCTCCAAAACATGAAGAATGACATCCTTATTTGGTTGTTCCACAAAACGCTAATCTATCACGTGGATGGGAATCCACACTCTGCACATTTACCCCGGCCAACTCTTAAACACAACTGAGTTCTCTCCAATTGCATCACTTCCAACAATCCTCACCTTTAAGGTTTTATCGTGACACAAACAATCCAAGACTCGGGACTGTGATGGCCCTCTATGTCTGGCAGAACCCCCTGAACTTGCATGATCGGAGGAGTCACTACCTACGTGGGATGCAGCGGTGCATCCCGAATGTGTCTACGTAACAGAACGGGTCGCGACGACCGACAAAAGCATGCGATATTAGATTGCGCAACTGAACCGTTGCCAAGAACATGCTTGGCAATCATTGAGCAAAGATAAAAACAATTTCAAATAAAGTCCATTCATACCAAGAGTTCCATTATTGCAACTTTGACTCGGGTATTATTGTAAAAACTAACCTAAGAATTATCATAGTGTCCCAACAGTTCATGTGAGCATATAAATATCCTCTAAATCTTCATGAGTTGAATCATACCACGTCAGGAATCTCGAGGAGTTCATAGCACTATCCTGAATAAGCAATCAACCACATTCTTCACATGAAAATTGGCAAACATAATTTTTCATGAGCGTAATGCCCAGTATGCATCGGAATCTATGCATGGGAATTCTAACAGTCATTGATCTGTTATATTTCTACTTGAATTTTCTTGGATAAACATCATTACGTACCTAATTTTTTCCTGTGCATGTCTAACTTCGATCCATAACATGTAATTTGTCTTCTTTCACAAATATGGGTATACATTTGTAATATGCTAAAAAATATAAAACACACATTTAGTTCATCTTAAGTGGCATATTTCATAAGATACATAGCAATTACATGTTTCATTATCGTAAAAATCACTTTACATATTAGCCCTCAAGACTTTGATGCTTTACTTTTTCTCAAATCTATTCGTGTACAATATGTAATGGTATATTCTTTTATTAAACCATTTCTTGTATAACTCATAATGCTTCATCTTTAAATAAATTATTGTCTTGCATCACATGTACTAGTTCATATTTAATTAAACCATTTTCTTACATCACATGTAATGATTTACCATTAAAAATCATTTCCCTGCATGCTTGTAATGGCTTACCTTTATAAACAATTTTTCTTACATAACTTTCATATACGCATCTTGTTATACGTTTTCAACCGTGGGACTTGTGGTCCATGATATGACAATGTAGCTACAACTGTAGAGGACTTAGCTATTGCCTATATGGTTCCTTGCAACCATACGCCCCTTGCGGCGATAATATGACAGTGTAGGTATAATTGTAGAGGACTTGGCTTTTGCCTCTGTTGTTCCTTACAACCATAAGTCCCTTGCGGCGTTGCCCCTTGGGCTAACATGACCCCTTACGGTCGTCTATGTGACTCTTCATGAGTCAATGTCTTAAATCTTGATACAAACTTTGATGAATTAATTTCCTTGATAATCATTATTCAATGTCATTACTTTATAATTACATCATACTAGCAGTGTACAAGTACCACTAATTTTTCTCAACAATCTTGATAATAAAAGTGGCTTTGTAAAGAATTACACATTTTGCTAATTTCATAACAGTACATATCATGATATGTGGTTCATATATATACTATAGTGAGTAAGTATGTAATTCCTATACTATGGTGGTATTTGTCATATAATTAACATACAACCTGCACCTAAGAGCATAAGTCAGAATAATACGGCATATATCATGATATTTACCACTTTACGTATTAATATATATGTCGATGTTGATTTAAGTTGATTTCTATAGATATAATTACACAAGGCATATTTAATTAGTGTGTACGTTGGAATATGACAACTCTTAGCTGTACATAACACGTGTTGTAAGATCGATACTTTATATTACCATAATAAATGCATGTTGTAGTATAAATGGTAGGGAGTTTAGTGTGATTAACGGAACATTAGCGACAAGAATATCAATCGACTTGACCTTTTCCAATTATGATAATATATGTATGTATGTATATGTATATATTGATAGTAACCACCAAGTTCTAGATAAGTACAAAGGGTTTAATCCACCCCTTCGGTAGCAATATAGAGTAATAAACAAATCATGTTTTATATACGTTAACAATGATATCTTATGCTTATTGTGACATATGAAGTTAAGGAGAATATCATTGTTAACAATGTCCTTATTCGTGTTAAACACACCATGTATAAGGTATGGATAACCAACCGATGAAACCTTAATAATTTTGCATGAACTTGTCACTAACAAGTAATATAGATAAAAAACAAACAATAACTCCAATGGATATGAATGTCTACTTTTTCCCTATGAGATAAAATTTGTTCTTTAATGGTCAAGACTGTCATGATATTGTTGGAGATAAATATGTATAAAGGCATGATTCGAACTTACGTCTTCCCTCACATCCACCGTGAGTAATCACAGAGCACCAAAATTTATCCATGCAGATTTATGTAATAGAAATAACATATAAAATTTTGGCCGCATTATCCAATTATCGATAGCAATTCTAAGGGTTAGGTGCATATGTTTGAACTACTATTCATGATATAATTGTTGTCTATATGTATTATTTGAACCAACATATATATTAAAAAATCTATTTCAAATGTGATCAATATTCATACGGAATCCTAAACCGATACATACCTCAAGTCCGATCCGTGCATCTCCGAGCCTTGGTATCATGCCTACAACTCTTGCTACGTCATTGATCTCCTTGCTTCCTCCACGCATCGTCGTTGACTTCCTTGCGGAAGAATAACCTTCGTGTAGCCCCTTCTCTCTCTATAACTCTCTATCTCTTTCTCTCAAAGGCACAAGGGACAATGACATGAAATTGCAATGGTGATGGAGAGAAATGGATAATAAACCTTGTTTAATTAGAAATTCAACATGGCGTTCATTGGTGATTGAAATAAAAGGAAATGCAAGAGGCATATCTGTATAAATAATGAAATATTAAAATGATTTAACAAGCACTTAATTTGTCATATATAACATAAAATAAATCTGGAAAAAATTATTGACGAACTTATACTTTAAGATGTTAGAATGCTGTCACAAAATCTCTGAGTTCTTGTCATCACATCTGCATCTATAACACTAATTGAATATTCTTTGGTCTCAGTTTTATATACATCATCTATTTTTTTAATAATTCATCATTATCGTTAATATCAAAGAAATCACATTGTATTGCCCTCACGTGTATAATACACACATCGCTTAAGTTGTTTGCGACGTAGAACACTTGTTCCACGTGACTAACAATTGCAAAATGCTCATTTGTTTGCAATTTCCCTAATTGTTTTAAAGAAATAATCCCATTTCTATCTTTTTGATATCATGTCCCCTCACGACCAACATCGAACCAATTACTCTTAAAAAAAACACATCGACATTCATGAGTAAAATTTGAACTCTATAATATCAAGTATTTCCTTGTAGTAGTTGTCTAAAACGGAAGGTAAGTCTGTTTTCACTATAACACTGTATATTTGCATTGATTTCATCTCGCCAATGTATTTTATTCTATATTGACAGTCAATGTATCCATTGTATAAAATAATTTGTAAATACGACATGTTCAAGAAAATCAAGGTTTAAGTTCCACATGTTATCATTCATGTCCTTTAATTATTTCACACGTGCGTGGAACCAATTGATGAAATGAAATTTAAGATGACTTTTAGTAAATAATGAATTGTACTCATAAAAAAACTCAACAATATCTGATAATTGCATCGAACTATAATAGTATGAGATCTCTATCATCGTTAGATATTACACGATGGATACCGTTAAGTATATGCATGCTACACGATTGAAAGACCCACAATCGTGAATCGTCTTCGATGTCGACTTCACCTTCATCGTTTCGTTCAATCGTGTGAAATGTCTGCTTTCACCTCTCATATACATCTCATAAAAATTAATAAACTCCTTACAAAGATAACACTCATCAATACATCCTTCGAGTTGTGACTTACTAAATATCATTTTTTTAATTTTTAGAAGTATCTTTCTATTGAATACATGCAACGACACTGCACCTGTCTACCAATTCTTGCTTCACTTGCTAAGTGAATTATTAAATCCACCATTACATACAAAAAAATACGGGGTGGGGGATATTTGCTTTAATTTGCATAATGTAATAACAATATCTTTTTCTAGATTTTGTAAGATCAATGTATCTAATATTTTTCAGTATAAGACTTTGAAAAATCCGTTCAATTCTGTTAAGGATTTTGAACAATATTATCAACAATCCCACGAACAGTGAATGGAAAAAATACTTTCATGTAAGCATGGTAGTCGTGACTTTTTAGTTCGGCTATCTCACGTTTTCCCTCATTTAAACTCCTAAACAATTGTGATGAGGATTCATCCAAATACTTTCATTTTTTAAGAAACTCGGACTTTTATCACGTTTATCGTTGTTAATGTATATACAACTCCATGTAAGGTAATCCGTCCATTGTCTAATTCAATTTGTTATAGATCTTCACATAAACTAAATTGAACTAAATCAGTCTTGTCCTTAAAGTATCCTTCGATTGATCTGAAAGATATTAGCATCCTCACTATATTATGTAAGACATTCTTTTCAATATGCATCACATCCATATTATCACGAATTTGTAAATATTTCCAGTAAGATAATTGTTCGAAAAAACACTTTGCTTCCTACATTCACCGGGCATATTTTTCTTAAAAGTATGTATGTCCCAAATAATTACTTCCTACAAGTAATTGTTGTTGCCAAATATTAATGTCATTCATATGACTTGATGCAAGACGACATCCAAACGGTAAATTATCAATTTTCTTATAACCGTCTGCCCTCTGTCACATATGCTTCAGGGGTAGGAATAAACGATGACCCAAATACCAATGCTTCATACTAGTCGTGAGCTAAGCTGACTGTGTTCTTTCAAAACAATCAAGACACATGAGTTTGCCTTTAATATTCCAAACAGACAAATCTGCATAAGCTGGACAGTCATTTATAGTTCACAGCAATGCAACATGCATTGTAAATATTTCTTTCCTGTCGGCATCGTATGTAGGTATTCCAATGTTCCATAACATTTTCAATTCATCTATCAACGGTTGGAGGTACACATCAATTGCATTAACGGGGCCTTTAGGTCCAGAATCAACAATGCCATCATTATAAATGAAGAACCCATTGACATACATGGTGGTAGATTATTGGCCACCAATATTACGGGCCAAATACCGTAACTAGAATTCATGTTAACAAACGTATTGAAACCATCCGAAGCTAGTCCCAACCGAATATTTCTCTCATATTCAAAGGATTGAGGATATCTCTGATCAATTTTTATCCACTCTTCTGCATCGGATGGATCCCGCATAATTACATTATCATATCTTTTTTTTTGGAATGAGCATGCCACGTCACCCACTTTGCGGCCTTTTTCAACAAAAAAGATGTTTAATCTCGGAATCAATGATAGTAATGTAATATCTTGAGACAAGGATATTACGAGGGTCTAAAATAATATCCTCGCGGAGAGCAAAGATAACATGTCGCTGAGGTGACCGCTCATGAGATCCGAGGTCGATCAACAATCAACCAACACAATGTAAAGAATAAGCAATGCAAGCAAGCATGAATCAAAAATCTATTATAACTTTACAAATAAATGTGTATAGTGGTCAAGTACCAAAATGGTGTTGAACACAGGGGGAACGAGGGATAAATAACAAAAAATGACTAAAAAGACAACATGTGTTTTTAAGTTTTTTAGATATTTTGACTTTTGTGTGTTTTTAATTATTTAATTTTTTATTTTTTGCTTACACTTTTTTAGATTTTTAATTTGTGATTTTTAATTTTATCTTTAATTTTTCTACTTTTTTTATTTTTTATAATTATTATTAATAATAATAAGTAAATATATATTAAGAGATTTCTATTTATGAATATAGCTATAAATACTCAAAATCATAAATTATATTTTTTTATCTTTTTATATTTTTTTATCTATTTTCGTATATTTTAATAATTTTTACTATTTTTTGTATTTTTAATTGAATTAATATGGCAAAACAATGACTAGAATAAATAGGCTGAATTGTTTTGGAATTTAAAAATAACAAAAAGTTTCAAAATTTTCCAAAATTTTTTATAATATATAACAAATATAAAAGACAATCCAGAAATGGAAAGACATATTTATGGATTTTTTTAGAATTTTTATAAGGATTTTGGAGGTTTTTATTTTTTTAGTATTTTCTTTTTCTTTTTTAGGGTTTTTGCATTTGTAGGTTCAAAATAGGAAGTAAACAAAATATATTTTTTGAAATTTTCCAGAGCATTTTTATTATTTTATTTTTCTAAGCTAGACAAGACAAAATACATTATTTTTGTACTTTTAAAAATAGTATAATTAATTTAGATATCTCACAAATAATGTATGTAATTTGTAATATTGTTGTGTACTTAAAATAATTATACTACACTAAGATGCAAGTTAATTATTTTAATAAATAAAATACGAGAAATAAAAATGCTTGAACTGACATGGACCTAAACACAATTTAGTATAACTATTCTTAGTTTCTAGAACTCCTTAAGGAATTCCAGGGTTAAATTTGCAAAAAGCCCACAATAATTAACTAATTATGCGTTGGAGGGGTATACATGTAAATAATAAAAAGCGACAGGTCATGCATGAAATTTAACCACAAATTAATACACTAGATTTAATATATAATGGACTAAAATGAAATATAAAAACATGCAAGCCCCCCTGCGAAAAGCCCACACCTCACGCACACATGCACGTGAGGTAACATGGCGAGGGACCTAATTGCAAATATCCAAAAGCTCGAGGGTTTTCTTGCAAATAATATAAATTTTTTACAACTATAGATGAACGTTTAAATATTAAATATTAACATACAAAAAAGGTGGGGGCTACTTAGATATTCACCCCACGTACGCTCAATCGTATGGACCTGGATCGTTTACTTGGACGTGTAGCGAGCTTTGGACAAGCAATGATGCTTCACCATGGGCGGTCGAGATTAGATCCTTGGAAGAGGAACAACAATTGAAGCCGGGCCCAATCCGACGATTACGAGATGATCTGGAGCTCAAGGGCGAACGTATGACAGATGGGGAACCCGAAAGAACTCAGAAGAAGCTCCGCTTGGGCGAGCTTCCTATGACAAGATCTCCTTGTTTCGAAGCTTGTTGTCGCTGTTGCGGTGCTCGGGACGATGCTGGAGACGTTCCGCAGCTGGGGGAGCCTTCAAATAGGTCCGAGGCTCATCGATGGAGCCCTAGAGATTCGATGTACCTGAAGGTTGTTTCCTGATGAAGATGGTGCTCAGATGCAGCCTTCATGCCCTACAAATATGTGCAAATGCATGACGAGACAACTATGAAGGATCCTGAAGTTTATTTAATGGAAATTGATGTGAGATGAAGCGAGGCGAAGAGGTCCAACGAGTGACGGAGGTAGGACCTTGATCTCCAGATCGAGAGGTGATACGGGTGGCTGGTAGTGGTCGGACGATGGAAACAACAGAGGAAGGAAATGGGATGTTCAGGTGGGTTGGAGGACGATCGAGGCACGACGGATTAGTCACCAGAGCAGAGTTCAGGTGAACTACAAAGATCAGATTTTACACTACTACAAGTAATTAAAAACTAAACTAAAGACAGAAATAAAATGCTAGAAAGGAAATCTACCTAAAAACGAAAAGAAAGGGGCTCGAAGCTGCCCAGAGTGGAGGAGACAAACCTCGCAGCGAAAGAGCTCACCGAAGGTGGATCGACCTCGATTCGACACTGCACACACGCTCTGAATCCTCCTAGGAACTAATGCTGACACCGTGATGAACGCGAAATTTGCCTATTTAATAATCGTGAATTGTAGTATAGGAAGCGAATTTCGGTCGATCAAAAACCACAATCCTTGAATGTCGTGGAATTTTTTTTACCTGGCAAGTCTACCAAGGTCGAACACATGGAACGTTGATTCTTAGTTGCGTGGTTTTAAATTAAATAAAATAATTAATTAATGTTTGGTTAATTTCTGTGTTGGGAAAATATAATACAAATGCGAAGAAATGCAATGACAAGGAAATAAACAGAGACACTAATTCGACTTAGGATCTGTGATTTGTCACGATTTAAATCATCAATTAATAAAGTCAATTAATCCTCAAAATCCCATCACAGATCGAAAAAATTACGTTCAGAAAAATATCTGCAGAAGCATGCAAGAAGGAAAATATTCTGAGAAACAATTATGCAAATTACTGGGATAAGGCAAATGATTCTATTGATAAATCATTATTCTCCAATCTAAGCCTCAATAAAATTGATCTTGTAAAAGAATGAGAGATCAATATCTATCCTTCATAAGAATACCCCTGTAAGAATTGATTCATCAATTTATAATATGTCAAAATTCAACCTGCAAGAGCCAACAGATATTATAAATAATAATTATCAATAAACATCCTCGAATCTATCTACAAATTATGCCAAGTGATAGAGCACGAAAAGATTTTCAAAATGACATATTATATGCTAAAAACGGAGTTCGTATGGAAAAGATATGCTAAAATGAAATTGCAGGGACTAAAATATAATTAAAATAAAGTTTTTTCTTTCAAAAAGGTCCCTAGAGGGGCTTATATGTAATTTTGTAAAGTTAGGGGCCCTTCTGTAATTTACCCCAGGGGGTATATTTGCAATTTCAGGAACAAGCAGGGGCCTCGTTGCAATTTTTTCCACCGCGCACGTGCGTAGCACGTGCGCTAGGAGGCTCGGTGACGGGGTAAAGGCTCCGGCTTCCCAAGCCGAAGGCTCGGGAGGCGAAGCAGAGGTTTGGGCACGAAACGAAGGCTCGGGATCCCAAAGTAGAGGCTCGTCTTCCGAGGCAGAGGCCCGCGGGTCCCGAGCCTAGGTGGTGGAGGCTCGGGAGTCTCGAGCCTAGGTTCGGAGAGCCCGAGCCTCTAGGCTGGGGCCTAGGCTCATGGCAACTGACGTGGAGGCTTGTGGAGACGGCAACTGTGCGTTGCTAGCCGGGGGTGGTCGAAGCGGGCGACGGTGGCGGCGCTTAGGAGATGCTGGGGTGTATGGTGATGGTCAGCGATGGAGTTGTTGAGTTTTGTCTGAGGTATGGGGAAGCATAGGCTTCTCCTAGTAGTCGCTTCGAGGAGGTGGCGGAGCTCCGAAGCTCGACCGTCTTTACAAAGAAGAACAACACAAAGGACGGTGGGACCTCTGGATCACGCCGATGCGACTGCTGTCACCGGCTCTACAGGGAGATCGCGGATGGGTTTAGAGGAGGCCAGGGGTGGGGGCTTTATAGGAGGCAGGTCGACGGCGTTACGAGAGGGGGAGTAGGCGAACAACTGGAAGGCGTGGGCGGCGACCGTTATTCGTGCGAGGCATAACGACGGAGGTGTGGAGGGGGCGGAGGTTATGAGGAAGGAGGAGGCACGGTGGGGGGATGGGGTGGTGGTAACGGTTGGAGGTAGGGGAAGCGCGGGTCACGTGCTGGGCACGTGACCTGGGGGGCCAGGAGAGAGAAAGAAAGTGGGGTGCCATGTGGCACTCCCAGGAGCTGCCACGTGGCGCCCCAAAAAAAATCAAAATTTAAAGAGAAAGAAAAATATAAAAGAAATAGAAGAAGACCTCGGATCGAAAAATTTCCTTCACAAAAGTTGTTCGTCTCAACGAGATCTACAACTTTCATGAAGAATTCAGAAGCAAAAGAGATCACATGTGCGAAGTGGTATTTTTGTTGGTTCTCCATGTGTATAGAAAACCGGATTTTGGGGGGTTTGTAATTTATTTGGTGGTTTTAGAGAGGATAAAAATCAAGAAAAATTACGAAAAAATACAAGAAAAATATGCACACACTAATTTGATTTTTTTGGGTTTTTAATAATAAGAAAATAGGAAAATAAAATAGAAGTAAGAAACACACATTTTTTGTACATACTTACAACGGACACTTAGACTCAGTCAGTTTCTTCGATTTCAGCTTTAATCTAGATTTGGATTCTTGTATCGCTTAATAAAACTTTCATCAAAGAACACAAACAAAGAAGAAATAAAATTAAAACGATTAAATATGTACATAAAAACTGAGGTAAAAAATAGCAAAAAGTCAAAATGCGCAAAAGAGGCCCAAAACCAACTTTCACATAAGAGCTCCGAATTTTACGAAATTCGTCTTGTTTTGAAGGTAATTGGAAATGGAGTACTTTAAAAATGAGTAGACCAAAATCGGACACTGTATGAGGGAGATATGCTCATTTTAGTCTGTCAGATGTGAAATCAGACTTTGGGATTATTTGACACTTATTGGAGTTAGTAATTTTTGTTGTATTTTTTATTTAATAAGGTTTGTAATCTCTACATAATGGAGGTGGTTTTGGGTCAATCAGAGTTAGGATGACTTAACTAAAAATGAGAGAAGTTAGCAGCTTTTTGGGCTAATTTACACTTGGGATTTTTAATGCAATTATGCATGATGAAATGCAAATATTATTTACACATGTATGAATGCTAATGATGCTCTATTAATGATTAAATGCATGTGAATTTTGGGAGAATCGAGCCTAATTGACCAGTTTTAGCATGATAAGTATGGGATTCGTCACACCACGGTTCGCTAGATGCGAGAGGATTAAGGTTTTAGAGGCGTAAGAGGGATCAAGTGGCGAGGGAAGGGAAAGGCGATGCTAAATAGGGCATGACCTCCGATCGAAGATAGTGCCCGATGCAGCGGTTCATCAGCTAAGAAATCATATCGGCGTGTATGTGCAGGGATGCAGAAGGCATCGATCCAAATGAATGAAAGAAACGACGGGGAAAATCGAGGGAGTAGGGGTCAAACAAGGGCTAACGTGCACTAGGACTTAGGTCAGAGAGTTGACCCGCGGTCTGCATATGAGTGTCCCCCATTGGTCCGGCTAGACCATTTGTGGACAAAACCGACTGGAAAATAATAAATAATTAAAAATAAAATACTAAATGAATTAATAAAATAAAGTTATAAAACAAATTTTGTTTATTGTTTTATATAGTATATTATTATGACTTTTATTTAATTTTTTTAGTAATTTTAATATGAAGTACTTTTTATAAGCATAAACATATGTATATTTAGCTATGTTTTGAATATTTTGTTTTAGTTTGTATTTTTGTATTTTATTATTTTATATACATAATTTATATATTTATAACTTATTTTAATACACTTAAATATATTTTTGTTGTATTTTTTCTGAAATTATTCGCATACTTAAATATATATGTATTTATTATGTAGGTATATGCATAGATAATTCATCTATGTAATTTAGTATCTTTATTTGTTTTAGTGTATTGTTAATAGTTTTATTCTATTTTATGTATGCACATATACTATAAATAATATTTACAAAATTATAAAAATTTAAAAATACAAGGAATGTAAAGAACAAATAAAATGATTATTTTATTCATTTATATTATACAACACGGGTCCAAAACCTAACTTTTACATCTTACCTCCAAATTAATTCAAACTACCTTCATTAAATAACTAATAAAAAGTTATGTACAATTAAAATGATTTTTGATTAATTTTAAGTTCATATGGAGAAGCTACGGGCCTAGGAAATTTGGGTTTTGGCTTTTTATTTTGAGTGTAGAAGGCACATTTTGCATTATTTTTGTATGAAACATATTTTTTATTTTCTATATATTTTTACTATAATTTTCATGCATGAACTTTATTGATTTAATGTATAAAACAAATTAAATAACACTCTTCCCCATTCTTCTGATTCTCCTTGCCACCGTTCAATCAAAGTTGAACCCCATGAGCTATAGCAGTCGTTGGATCCTACCCTTCGCCAACCATCAGATCTTCGTGGATCATCTAATATGGGTTGTACGGGGCAAAGCAGTCTCGACGCACCTCGCACCGACATGTGGCAAGTGGATGCATATCTGTCGTCAGATCGTGGCTTCGCTAAATTATCCAATAGGGAGATCAAGACTATAATTTAGAAGCTTGTATTGCCTGATAGAAAGAACTAGTCTCAACTCCTTGATTCCGATCTCCCTGTCTTAAATAAACCAATAAAATCACCTTTAATAATCTATTTTTATCGTGTACCATATTGTGTATAAATTACCATTAATTTATTGTATTTAATTTCCCTTATTTTTCGGTATCTATTTTATCTTTCAAAAACCCTTAAAAATTAGATAGAATAGTTGTCCATAGTTCACTGACCCTTAAAAAGATAAAAAATACAAAAAAATCTCAAAACCACAAAGTTGGTGTTTTTATTCCCTTAAAAATACCCCCCAAAAAATAGCTTTTGTACAGATGACCTCTTTTGGCTTTTTGACCAACATGAAAGTTGTAGATCTCGTCGAGACGAGCAACTTTCATGTTTTGACTTTTTACAAATTCGGCCTCTAATTATTTCTTTTCTATTTTTCTTTGTAACTAATTTTTGAATTTTTTCATTGGGCCACGTGGCGCCCTCTGGGCCGCCCACGTGGCCCGCTCTCCTTCCCGCCACCCGGCACAACCCTCGGCCTTGGATCACTCCAGATCCAGCTTCATCTAAGCCGTCCACCCCGCTCCACTTCTCAGCCATCAGATCAGAACCCCTGATCTGATCTCGACCACCCGCTTTCGCCTATTCCTCAGCCACTCGTTCCAGCACCCATCCAACGGCCCTCCACCTGCCACATCTCCCTCCAATCTCCACCGTTTGATCACGCACCCATCCTACGCCTACTTAACTGCCACGTCACCCAGTTACCCCACGCCGTTAGATCCCCCTTCCTTTCATCTCGGCCGCTCCATCACGCCTCAACCCCAGCCACACGATCAGATCCTAAGATCTGATCGTAGCCCTCCATCAGCGCCCTCGTCAAAGCCGTTGGATCGCTAGATCCAACGGCCGCCACCCATCGTCAACCTCCAACACCTCCTCCTCCAGGCGTTACGACTCGCGCACGCATGCTCCCCCTTCCTTTTTTGGCCGACGCCCCGACCATCCCGTCGAGCTCCTAACGCTCATCCACGTAGCCCGATCTCCCGCCTTCCTCGCGCCACCATCCACTTCCCTCGCCGTTACCCCCCTCTCCATTAACACCCCGTTCAAAATCGACCCGCACCTCTGTAACGTCCGACCTTCTCCACCTATAAAACCCCCACCCCCATCACCGGTAGCCCTGGTCCACCATTTTGGGGCGTCCACCTAGCTTCCTCCGCCCCTCCGGTGACAACGGAGGGGCGGAATTATCGAGGCGACGACGGTGTTGGTCTGGTGTTGACCCACGACCGACTCTGCCCTGTTCTGGTGGCTCCGCCACCGCCGAGCCCCCTGGAATGATCGACCAGGTCGAGGCGAAGACCCCGAGCTCCTCGGAGCTCAGCCCAGATCAAGTTTCCTCCGCCAATTCCTCGCTCCGACGAGGAGATTTTAATCTTTGTTTTTCTTGATTTTCTCTGATTAATTACGCCACCTCCAACCACTTCCACTCCCATCTGATCCACCCACTAGCTCCGCCGAACCACCCCGACCTTCGCCATTCACCCCCTCCCTTCTCCAGAACCCCTCACGCTCCAACCACCTCCTTCTCCGCCTCGCCGGAGAAGAAGAACCTGGGCCTCCGCTTCCAGTCGCCCCACGGCCCCCAGCCACTCGCTTCACTTCACCTTATGCTTCGGCTATGTGCTTCTAACGTTTGTAGGTACTTTCATCGTCACTGGCCGGAGTTTTGATCGGAGCTGCTTCGAGTTCTTCTCCTCCGGCGACGCTTCTTCGACTCGCAGCTCCGATCTGCCTTGGAGCATCGCCGGAGTCCCATCGTCTTCGTGGCGTCCTCAGCTAGCTTCTCCGACCATCAGGCGTGTCTGCGGCAGGCGGAGGAGCTCCATAGACCTCGCCGGAGCCCCGCCTACTCCGGTGGGTCACGGAGGAGGATGGTGCTACAGGTGCCGTCCGATCACCAGGATCGGGCGGCTAGGATGCATCCACGTGGTGACTCAAGACTCCACTCGAGCCTCCACTCAGAATCTATAGGCTTGGGTGGACCGAACCTAGAGCCGAACCTCCAGCAGCCGCCACATGGTCCCGAAGCTGAAGGTCCTCCCGAGCCTGGCCCCTCGCGTGCGTAGCACGTGAGGTGCTGGGTAAATTGCAAGAAAGACCCCGAAAGAATTGATATTTACATTTTGGTCCCCAGGCACGTGCCTCACGTGCGTGCCTGGGTTATTTACAGGGAGGTCCTCCAGGTTTTCAGAAATTACAAAAAGGCCCCTGCGCGTAATGGAAAAATTACAACTGGGCCCAGGCGGTTTTCTTTATTTACATTTAGGTCCCTCTAGGGACCTAAATGCAATATTTATCCCTTTGATTTATTGCATTTTTATTACCATTATGCCCTTGCACTATTTTTAGCATAACGTGAGCATCGTAGGTCCAAATTGCATGATTTTAGTGTCGTTTTGATCCTTGTTTTGTCCTCTACATTTTAGCATGCTTACTTGTTTCATTTGACACTATTTTAATTTAAGTGATTTTTTATGTGAAAAATGGGACCATGCTCTACTTGTCTTGCTTGATTTGATGACCGATTTTTAATGATGTGTTCATATTGACTCTAATTTCATTCTATATCGCGTTGTTCATATTTTAGGGTATAATTCTGACATTTTATTCATCATGCAAATTCCCTTGCATTATTTGCCCATGCATCACTTTAACTTGCATAAAAACAAAATAAAAAATGCATACAGCATAGCATCGCTTTGTATTTTGTATAATTTGCATGTGGACCTGAAATTGAGATTAAATTACTCTGAGCTTAATGAATCGAAATTCAATAGCTAAATTAGGCAGTCGTGTCCCTGTGTTCGACCTTGGTACACTTGCCAAGTAAAATATTCCACGACATTCAAAGATCGTGGTTTTTGCTGAACCAAATTCGCCTCCTGTACTACGACATAATTTCACAATATTATAGAGGTGAATTTGACGTTCATCAAATGGCGCCGTTGCCGGGGATACGACTTTGCTTAATTTTTGAATTTTGAATTTTTTTAATTTAATTCAAAAATTTTTAGGTCCTCATTTCATGCATCATTTCATTGCATATTATTTGCTGATTTAATTTCTCTGAGTTTCTAACTTTTCTCTTTTGTGGCAGGGCCCATGAAAATCGGGGACGCCTGATCGTCATGGAGGCGCGAAGTTGGGAGCTTTCGCTGAAGAGGCCGCAAAGGAAACCGTGGAGAAATTCTAGGATTTTTATCAGTTAAATTGCATTGCATTTTGTAAAAAAGAAAAAAAGAAAAAAATTGCATCTGCATATTTATTTTCAGTCTTTCATATTGTACTCAAAAAAATCCCCCCCCCTCACACACACACACACACACACCTACACTGCACATACACATACTCACCCCCACCCCCCCGTATTCTATCTCTCTCTCTCTCTCTCCGTGTGTGTGTGTATCTATTCTTCATGAACCCCCTCCCCCTCACCCTTGTACCATAGACATCCCCCTAACACAGACCTTACTTCGGCTATTTGTAGCCTAAGTATAGGGGGGACCTGCCTATTCATCCCTCCCTCATTCTGTCTTCTTGTGCTTAGGCCGATTTTGGCCTAAGTATAGGGGGACCCTCCTCTTCAGTTCCGCTATATGACCATGTACTTGAACCGAGCCTTGGCTTCATGGCACTTGTGCTATGAGGACATAGCAAAATTTAAGTATAGGGGGGTATACCGTATAATATTGTATATTACTTTAGCCTTAGCTTGAGTTTTTAAAACTTTTTTTAAATTTTATTTTTTGGGCTAGGTTTTTGGTATCCTTGATAACTGAGTAAAAACCGGTAAAAATTAAATATGCAAGACTTAATTTTTGTAAATATTCCTGTATTAAAAAAATGTTTTAAAAATCTTTATTGTGAGGTTGACTCTGACTACTAGGTTTAGTAGGCATTTTCAGTGAGGGAACCTTGGTCTCCCTTAGCAGAGTGGGTGGTTTAGAGGACATCGCATACGGCCCCGTCCTCAAGTAACACGGGCCTCGGCCCGTACTTACACCCATATTGGCTGAAAGTGTGTACTTTTATTTGAGCCTGGGCCAGTCATTGTCTCTCCGAGGAATTTAAAAAAATAAAAATTAAAACCCATAAAAGTTTGCAAAAGATAAAAATCACACAAAAATCACTAACCCAAGGAGTTGGTGTATTCCTGACACATTCACACTCACGCAAGGCTTGAGGATTTTGAGGACACTGGATCTCTGGGATCTTGAGAGTCTGAGTTAACATGCCTTAGTCATTAGGGTTTTCATGACTTAAATATCCACACTCCTCTGGTTTGAAAGATTAAGTGCTATATTGCACTCTTCATCTCTATCTTCAAGAAAATATGATCAGCACAGTCACTTCCACAACTGCATGATTGATGAGCTGAGATGAGATATCACTTGAGGAACTAGGACCAGAGATTTGAGTTTAGACCCGATCTAATGATATTCGAGGATGGGATAAAGTTAATGAAGGCTTCAGAAAACCTGAGTGTCAGCAAAACCCTAGCCAGTATGTGAACAAGAATCATATGCTATCTCTTTGATATTTACCTAAAAGTGCCAGGGTGTGATGAAACTTAAAGGAATTTGTTGATCAGTGCGCGCCAATCTCTTGGTAAAAACAGTGGAGCTAGCCAACAAAAGAAATGAAATGTCAAAGAAAAGCTCTAAATCCAAAGTCAAATTCCAAATGAGCTTCCACCAATGGCGAGCGCTCCCAAACATTTTCAAAGTGTCCACTTGGACCAAGTGCTAAATAGGACCAAGGAGTTGGGCTGACACCACAAAAAGGGCCCTGCATCGTAAGCGATACAAGTCTGGATATCGAAGGTACCTTAGATACTCAGAAAAGACACACCCCGGTGTATTCCCAGAAAAACAAGTGCATACGACTCCAACTCTCTTGACGGACACATTGATCAACAAAATAATAATTTACATGTGTTGAGTAAAAGGCACACGAGAGGCCCCTTGTGCCAATGTGAGGGTGAGAAAAATAGACACAATCTCATGTCCCTCCATCATCTGGCCGTCCATCTACACTTTCAAGTATGACAAACTATAGAGACGGTTGACTGAAGCAAGAATAGACTTACTCCCTAGTATTGAGGATTAGGTCCAGAGGAGAGTCTTTGGGACTGGAACTTTGGGTGATGCATCGACTCGGCTCTCATGAAATACAGTACACTAAAAGTCATGTCCTTATATTATATGTACAAAAAGAGAGTCTGATAATCAGAGAAGTTGGATTCCTTCTGACTAAGGCTTGGATAAACCCGGAATTGTAGGATCACTCAGGTCAAGGGTCTTCGAAAGATCAAGCCTTGTAAATTTCACGCGCACTGTCAGGAATTAATCCGACTCCTTCATTCTTTAGATGCTCGAGGACGAGCATGGTTTAAGTATAGGGGTATGATGAATCTCGTATTCATCATGCTGAAAGCCACTTATTAAAACCCATGTCTTAAATAAACCAATAAAATTACCTTTAATAATCTATTTTTATCATGTACCATATTGTGTATAAATCATCATTAATTTATTGTATTTAACTTCCCTTATTTTTCTGTATCTATTTTATCACTCAAAAACCCTTAAAATTAGATAGAATAGTTGTCCATAGTTCACTGACCCTTAAAAAGATAAAAAATACAAAAAATCTCAAAACCACAAACTTGGTGTTTTTATTCCCTTAAAAATACCCCCCAAAAAATAGCTTTTGTACAGATGACCTCTTTTGGCTTTTTGACCAACATGAAAGTTGTAGATCTCGTCGAGACAAGCAACTTTCATGTTTCGACTTTTTACAAATTCGGCCTCTAAATATTTCTTTTCTATTTTTCTTTGTAATTAATTTCTGAATTTTTTCATTGGGCCACGTGGCGCCCTCTGGGCCGCCCACGTGGCCCGCTCTCCTTCCCGCCACCCGGCACAACCCTCGGCCTTGGATCACTCCAGATCCAGCTTCATCTAAGCCGTCCACCCCGCTCCACTTCTCAGCCATCAGATCAGAACCCCTGATCTGATCTCGACCACCCGCTTCTGCCTATTCCTCAGCCACTCGTTCCAGCACCCATCCAACGGCCCTCCACCTGCCACGTCTCCCTCCAATCTCCACTGTTTGATCACGAACCCATCCTACGCCTACTTAACTGCCACGTCACCCAGTTACCCCACGCCGTTAGATCCCCCCCTTCCTTTCATCTCGGTCGTTCCATCACGCCTCAACCCCAGCCACACGATCAGATCCTAAGATCTGATCGTAGCCCTCCATCAGCGCCCTCGCCGCCACCCATCGTCAACCTCCAGCACCTCCTCCTCCAAGCGTTACGACTCGCGCACGCATGCTCCCCCTTCCTTTTTTGGCCGACGCCCCGACCATCCCGTCGAGCTCCTAACGCTCCTCCACGTAGCCCGATCTCCCGCCTTCCTCGCGCCACCATCCACTTCCCTCGCCGTTACCCCCCACTCCATTAACACCCCATTCAAAATCGACCCGCACCTCTGCAACGTCCGACCTTCTCCACCTATAAAACCCCCACCCCCGTCACCGGCAGCCCTGGTCCACCATTTTGGGGACTCCACCTAGCTTCCTCCGCCCCTCCGGTGACAACGGAGGGGCAGAATTGTCGAGGCGACGACGGTGTTGGTCTGGTGTTGACCCATGGCCGACTCCGCCATGTTCTGGTGGCTCCGCCACCGCCGAGCCCCCTGGAATGATCGACCAGGTCGAGGCGAAGACCCCGAGCTCCTCGGAGCTCAACCCAGATCAAGTTTCCTCTGCCAACTCCTCGCTCCGGCGAGGAGATTTCAATCTTTATTTTTCTTGATTTTCTCCGATTAATTACGCCACCTCCAACCACTTCCACTCCCATCTGATCCACCCACTAGCTCCGCCGAACCACCCCGACCTTCGCCATTCACCCCCCCCCCCCCCTTCTCCAGAACCCCTCATGCTCCAACCACCTCCTTCTCCGCCTCGCCGGAGAAAAAGACCCTGGGCCTCCGCTTCCAGTCGCCCCACGGCCCCCAACCACTCGCTTCACATCACCTCATGCTTCGGCTATGTGCTTCTAACGTTTGCAGGTACTTTCATCGTCACTGGCCGGAGTTTTGATCGGAGCTGCTTCAAGTTCTTCTCCTCCGGCGACGCTTCTTCGACTCACAGCTCCGATCTGCCTTGGAGCATCGCCGGAGTCCCATCGTCTTCGCGGCGTCCTCAGCTAGCTTCTCCGACCATCAGGCGTGTCTGCGGCAGGAGGAGGAGCTCCATGGACCTCGCCGGAGCCCCGCCTACTCCGGTGGGTCACGGAGGAGGATGGTGCTACAGGTGTCATCCGATCACCAGGATCGGGCGGCTAGGATGCATCCACGTGGCGACTCAGGACTCCACTCGAGCCTCCACTCCGAATCTATAGGCTTGGGTGGACCGAACCTAGAGCCGAACCTCCAACAACTGCCACATGGTCCCGAAGCTGAAGGTCCTCTCGAGCCTGGCCCCTCGCGTGCGTAGCACGTGAGGTGCTGGGTAAATTGCAAGAAAGACCCCGAAAGAATTGATATTTACATTTTGGTCCCCAGGCACGTGCCTCACGTGCGTGCCTGGGTTATTTACAGGGACACCCTCCAGGTTTTCAGAAATTACAAAAAAGGCCCCTACGTGTAATGGAAAAATTACAACTGGGCCCAGGCAGTTTTCTTTATTTGCATTTAGGTCCCTCCAAGGACCTAAATGCAATATTTATCCCTTTATTTTATTGCATTATTGTTACCATTTTGCCCTTGCACTGTTTTTAGCATAACTTGAGCATCGTAGGTCCAAATTGCATGATTTTAGTGTTGTTTTGATCCTTGTTTTGTCCTCTACATTTTAGCATGCTTACTTGTTCCATTTGACACTGTTTTAATTTAAGTGATTTTTTATGTGAAAAATGGGACCATGCTCTACTTGTCTTGCTTGATTTGATGACCGATTTTTAATGATGTGTTCAAATTGACTCTAATTTCATTCTTTATTGCGTTGTTCATATTTTAGGGTATAATTCTGACATTTTATTCATCATGCATATTCTCTTGCATTATTTGCCCATGCATCACATTAACTTGCATAAAAACAAAATAAAAAATGCATACAGCATAGCATCGCTTTGTATTTTGTATAATTTGCATGTGGACCTGAAATTGAGATTAAATTACTCTGAGCTTAATGAATCGAAATTCAATAGCTAAATTAGGCAGTCGTGTCCCTGTGTTCGACCTTGGTACACTTGCCAAGTAAAATCCACGACATTCAAAGATCGTGGTTTTTGCTAAACCAAATTCGCCTCCTGTACTACGACATAATTTCACAATATTATAGAGGCGAATTTGACGTTCATCATTTATGAATTAGGATTTTATTACGTTTTTTGCCCTATCTGCCGTACTTTATTTCTTGTCGACCCATTCATCATGATGCTCAGGTCTCGGGGTTTAGGGTCATTCAATACCTTTGGTATTTTATTCCTTTTTGTTTTCTTTAATCTCTTATTTTGGCTTTAAATGATGTATTTTATACGATATTTACACAATAAATAATATATGTTGATTAATGCAAAATAACAATATATACATTCATTTAACTAGGGTTTAAAGTCCAAAATGAAAAAATAAAGATGATGAAATGTAGATTCATCAAATCTCCCCCGGCTTATTCTTCTTCTTTAAATTGCTTCTATCATCTTTATATCTAGAAGCAGCACAATGTAGATACAATTTAAATGTGAATTTTCCCCCTAAAAGGTATACAATCATTAGCGCAAGCATTATTTTTCTCGTATTTCAGACCTAACGATCGAACTCCGTTGCTTCACGTCTTTCCAGTCCTTTGGAAACTTACAAGGACTATTCAATAACTTTCTGATCAAGGATAATACATCTGTCATCATTACATTGATCGGTCGGTTCCTTATTTTTATCTATAATATTTACAATAAAAACGTTAATCGTGACATTTCAATCCCAGGAGCCAACATGGCTTCTGCATCTACCAGACTACCTTCAGACCTATCATCTGGATCGAAGTCTTGTGTTTCATGTCTTCTTAAGTCATCCATCAAATCAAAATCTCAACTAATATTGTTCTCAGTTTGCGTAGAGTTCCTACACTGACATTTATATACTTATCCATTATTATGTGCTCTATAACCTCTCCATGTTCAATCCAAACAGAGTAATGCAACCAAATTCCATTGAGTATGAGACGAATATAATCTGCCTCTCTGTCATTACATTAAATATTCTTACATCTCACATATGGACAATAAATTTAGTCACCATCAAATCGTTTATTAACGTTCTCTAATTGAAATTCTCATCTAAAAACATCAATACCCCTCTCTTATATTTCTAAGGGATTTTTACCTAGCATACACTATAAACTTTGCGAATTACCTCTACGACCTTTTGCGCAACGTAATTACCCCATCAATCCTGTAAATTGCCCTAAGAACCCCCACGGGCTTCAAACAGTTTACCCGAAGGGTTCATGGCATAAGAGTTGGCAAGTTTACGGGGTCGAGGGGGAATTAGGTTGTTTCAAAGGTCGTGGAGGTAATTGACAAAGGTTATAAGGTCTGTCGGGTAAAAATTTCTATTTTTAAAATCATCATATATCTTATCCATCCATGTATTATCCATTTTGTTGCACTAAGAGAACACTAGATTTTAGTTTTAGAACATGTTATGTTAAAATTGAAGGTTACAGTGTATTATCATATCATATCAAGATGTATTAGATGGGTATACGCTAAACCATCCATAGCACAATGTATTAAACACAATTCATAGTACAGTCCATGGGTATAAACTAGATTATTATAACACAATGTTATACACAATCCATAACTATCTCAAATATACACTAAGTCAATGTACTATACACAATCCACATCAAAATATACTACATTACACAAGTAATATAATATGTAAATAAGGTATATGTCACACGTTAATATTGAAATATGTAGAGCACCCCCATCCTCAACGGATAAGTGATGCTATAAGAAGCCTATAGGGGACAGTCGTAAAGATCGTCCCCTACAGTCCTAGCACCCCATCCTCGCCGAATAAGTGATGCTCGCAGAAGCATATAGGGGACGGTCTGAAATGTCCCCTAAGGCTTGTCGAGTGTCCAAAATTGGGCTAGTTGGGGGTGAGGGCAGATGGGACAACCGTTAGCGACCTTCCCCTGTGCTTAATTACTGAAGGAGACGATGACTCGAGGTTCGTCATCTAGAATGAGCGTATAGGAGACGGTCTTAGGATGACCGTTCCATATAGTAAATAAAGGGGACGAACTTTTGTTGATCGTCGCCCGTTCTCGTCCCGAAAGGCCCCATTTCCTGTAGTGGTATAAGTTTGGTAGTATAAGTTCGAGTTTTAGTTAGTTTGGAAAACAAACGTTTAAGTTCGACTCGATAATAGTTCGTTAACTGTTAGACTTGTTAAAATGAATAAGTTCGAAACTATAGTTCGATAATAAAGTTCGATGGTTGGATACTCAATTATAAAAATATAAAATGGTTCATATTGAATATGATTAAATTCCCCTAGTAATACCTAGTTTCAAATGTCCCATTTTTTATGTGTATATAAATGTATATAAAGTATAATTGATGAATCTGTGATTCATCACTCTTAAAGTTGAAAATAGAGCCCTATTCCCGAGTAATTAGGAGCATATTTCCACCAAAATTGCATAATTAACGTTATTTATGCATTGATAACATTTGCATTTTAGCATTCACATCTGCATTAAATAAGAAGCCCAATTCACTTGTAAAAATCACTCACATGTATATATTTTATACTAACTATAAATCCCATAAATTCACTCTATACTGTGTATATTTCTAACATTAATACAAGAAAAATACCAAAAAAATGCTAACTTGTAAATTTGACAAATAAAACCCCAAACCAAGTTGGAGACCATGGACCTTAGAATACACATATCTCTCTAAAACAACCTCCGATCTAGGTCTAATCACTTTTAAATTAATACACATTCAATTTCAAAATGAGATCAATTTCATTTAAATCGGAGCTCGTATGCAAAACTTGGGTTTTAGGGCCTCCATTGTATACTATATGTATGTATATTTGTACCCTTATATTTTATTACTCTATTCGACCTCATTTCCGTTTTTGGTCAACATGAAACTTGTAGATCTTATCAAGATCTACAACTTTTATGTTTTGAGTTTTTTCCAAATTCGGCCATTTTCTCCCTCTTATCTCACATTCTTTTTCTAACCAACCAGATTGGGCCATGTGGAACCCTCTGGTTACGCCACGCGGCCCACTCAGCCGCCCGCCACGCGCCTCGCCTCCTGGCCGTTAGATCATCTTCTTCTTCTTCCGATCTCGGCCCTCCATTGCGCAACTCTTCTCAGCCGCTCGATCTTTCCCCCTGATCTCATCCAGACCACACGTCTCCACCTCATTCTTAGCACTCCACGTGGCACGCTCTGCGCCGCTCGATCCTTCATCCATCGATCGCATCCTTGTCATCGATTTTCAGGAGATCGTCATTGATGAATCTCGTATTCATCTTGCTAAAAGTCTCATATTAAAACCCCTATCTTAACTAATCCAATAAAATCATCATCAATTCTTTATTTTTATCTTGTATGATATTGTGTATAATTAAACCTTAATCATTTGTATTTAATTTCTCTTATTTTTCTTGTATTTATTTTATCTTCAAAAATCCCTAAAAATTAGGCCGAGTAATTATCCTTAATTCACTGACCTTTAAAAAGACAAAAAAAATATAAAAAGAAATCAAAGATAAAAATCGGTGTTTTTACCCCCTTAAAAATACCCCCAAAAAAAGCTTTTTGTACAAATGGTCTCTTTTGGCTTTTTTTTGTCCAACATGAAAGTTGTATATCTCGTCGAGACGAGCAAATTTCATGTTTTGACATTTTCCTAATTTTGTCTCTAACTATTTCTTTTGTATTTATCTTTGTTTTTATTCTCTGAATTTTTTTATTGGGCCACGTGGTGCTCTCTGGAGACGCCACGTGGCCTACCTCTCCTCACGCCACCCGTCGCTCACCTGGACCGTCTGGTCTTCACATCCCGCCTTGATCTCTGCCCTCCATAGCCGCTTCAAAGCCAGTCGTCTGATCTGATCTCAGATCAGATCGCGCCTCACTACCAGTCGTTTGATCTTCTTTTGATCCTACGACCAACACCTCGCCACGTCGCCCCTCCAGGGACCTAAATGTAATATTTATCATTTATTTTTCTTGCATTTTTATTACAATTATGCCCCTGCATTGTTTTCTTCATAACTTGAGCATCGTAGGTCCAAATTGCATGATCTTAGTGTCGTTTTGATCCTTGTTTTGTCCTCTACATCATAGCATATTTAATTTTCTCATTTGCCACTATTTTAAATGAAGTGATTTTTGTGATAAATGAGGACCCTGCTATCCTTGTTCTTGCTTTGATTTGATGTATGTGTTTAATATCGTGATTAAAATGACACTGATTTCCAATTTTATTCTGTTGCTCATAATTTTTATGGTATATTTATAGTATTTAGTCTGCATATAAATTTGCTTGCATTATTTTCATGCATCCTCCTATAATTGCATAAAAACCAACTAAAAAATGCATACATCATGGCATTGTATTGTAATTAGCATAGTGCATCTTGCAGACCTAAAATTGTGAATTAATTCACGCATGAGCTTCATGAATCAAAATTTGATAAGTGAATTAGGTAGTTGTGTCCTTGTGTTCGACCTTGGTAGACTTGCCAAGTATAAATACTCCACAACATTCAAACGATTGTGATTTTTGCTGAACCGAATTTGCCCCCTATACTACGACAATTTCACATTATTAAAGGGGCAAATTTTGAGTTCATCAAATGGCATTGTTGCCGTGGACACGGTTTAACTTAATTATTGAATTTTGATTTTCTTTGTTGAATAATTTCAAATCTTTTAGGTCCTCGTTTCATGCATCAATTTTTGCATCGTATCTGCTGATTTAATTTCTCTGTGTGTTCTAACTTTTCTCCTTTTGTGGCAGGACCCATGATCATCGAGGACGCTTGATCTTCATGGAAGCGTGAAGTCAGGAGCTTCCGCTGAAGAGGCCGCAAAAGAATCTGTGAAGAAATTCTGGGATTTTAATCAGTTAGTCTGCATTGCATACTGTAAAAAAATGCATTTGCATATTTATTTCCAGTTCTTGCATGTTGTAAAAAACAGAGAGGTAGATCACTTGATGATCTACCCCCCCCCCCCACACACACACACTTGCATACACACACCTCACCCCATCTCCCTTCCCTCTGTAATTTTCACAATCTCTCGCTCTCTCTCTGTATATTGAACGACTCCCCCCCCCCCCTTCACACTTATATCTAGGGATGTCAGCGGGTCGGGTTTGGGGCGGGTATTACTATTCCCAAACTCATACCCATTTATAATATCACTACCCATACCCATCCATTTACAGGTAATTTCTAACGGGTACCCATTTACCCGTCGGATACCCGTGTACCCAATGGGTACCTATATCTTCGACATGGTAAATCTTAAGTTGTTTATAAATATATACAAGATTTTCATAGACAGACGAAATAGAGCTAGATCGTGTAATATGACGATTCATAAAAATGTGCAATATATAGAGAATATTAAAGGTTTATATATGTTAAGTGTTTATTTGATAGTTTTTATTTATTAAAGATAGAAAAAGTTAGTTGAATATGAGTAAATGGATAGAGAGGAGAAAATCGAGTTGAAAATTTATACATGTAGATCGATTCATATTAGATATGAAATGGATTTGGGGCTAGTTTGATTAAAATGCAACACATACATCTATCTTTATATATTTTTTTATTTGGATTTTGGCGGGTTTGGGTTCGGGTACCCACAAGGTAATCCCAAACCCATACCCATACCCGCATGGGTAGTCAATTCAAAACCCAAACCCGTCCAAAAGTAAATGGGTCGGGTTTCGGGTCCTTAAATAGGACGGATTCGGGTTTGGTACCCGATCGATAGACCCAGATTGACATCCCTACTTGTATCATAGAACAAACACCCCCCTAATTCAGACCTCACTTAGGCTATTTGTAGCCTAAGTATAGGAGGAACCTGCCTGCTCATCCCTCCCTCGTACTGTCTTCTTGTACTTAGGTCGAATTCGACCTGAGTATAGGGGGATCCTCCTCATCAGTTCCGCTATATCACCCTATATTTGATTGAGCCTTGGCTTCATGGCACTTGTGCTACGAGGACATAGCAAAATCTAAGTATAGGGGGGTATACAGTATATTACTGTATGTTTACTTTAGCCTTAGCTTGTGTTTTTAAAACTTTTTAAATTTTATTTTCAGGTTGGGTTTTGGTAAACCTGTGAACTGAGTTTTGTAAAAACCTTGTAAAAAATGTTTATTAAAATTGAGGGATTTTTTTTGTAAATATTCCTTTTCAAAAAATTTGAAAAATTAAAAACCCTTCTTGGAATTAGACTCTGACTACTAGGCTTAGTAGACACTTTCAGTGAGGGAACCTCGATCTCCCTTAGCAGAGTGGGTGGTTTAGAGAACATCGCATATGGCTCCGTCCTTAAGGATCACGGGTCCGTTTATCGGCCCGTACTTACACCCATACTGGCTGAGAGTGGATACTTTTATTCATTTGATCCTGGGCCAGTCATTGTCTCTCCGAAAAATTAAAAAAATAAAACCCATAAAAATCTGCAAAAGTCAAAAATCACACAAAAATCACTAACCAAGGAGTTGGTGTATTCCCGACACATTCATGCTCACTAAAGGCTTGAGGATTTTGAGGACACTGGATTTCTGTGATCTTGAGAGTCTGAGTTAACATGCCTTAGTCATTAGGATTTTTAAACTTAAATATCCACACTTCCTTAGTTTGAAAGATTTGAGCGCTATATTGCACTCTTTATCTCTACTTCTAAAAGAATATGATCAGCACAATCACTTCCACAACTGCATGATTGATGAGATGAGTTGAGATATCACATGAGGAACTAGGACTAAAGATTTGAGTTTAGATCTGATCTAATGATATTCGAGGATGGGATAAAGTTAATGAAGGCTTCAGAAAACCTGAGTGTCAGCAAAACCCTAGCCAGTATGAGAACAAGATTCATATGCTATCTCTTTGATATTTGCCTATGTGCTAGGGTGTGATGAAACTTAATGGAAATTGTTGATCAGTGTGCGCCAACTTTTGGTAAAAGCAATGGAGCTAGCCAACAAAAGAAAAGAAATGTCAAAGAAAAAAAGCTCTAAATACCAAAATCAAATTACAAATGAGCTTCCACCAATGGCGAGCGCTCCCAAACATTTTCAAAGTGTCCACTTGGACCAAGCGCTAATTAGGACCAAGGAGTCAGGCGGACACCACAAAAAGGGCTCTGCATCGTAAGCGATACAAGTCTGGGTGTCGAAGGTATCTTAGATACTCAGAAAA
The DNA here is from genome assembly GCA_037367405.1 of Ottelia alismoides. NCBI lineage: Eukaryota > Viridiplantae > Streptophyta > Magnoliopsida > Alismatales > Hydrocharitaceae > Ottelia > Ottelia alismoides. Next base: position 260,115 of record JAZKJV010004844.1, read on the forward strand.
GACACACCCCGGTGTACTCCCAGAAAAACAAGTACAAACGACTCGAACTCTCTTGACGGACACATTGATCAACAATATTAAAATTTACATGTGTTGAGTAAAAAGGTAATCGAGAGGCCCCTTGTTACAATATGAGGGAGAGAAAAATAAACACAATCCCATACCCTCCATCATCTGGCCGTCCATCTACACGTTCAAGTCTGACAAACTAATGAGATGGTTGACTGAAGCAAGAATATATTTATTCCCTAGTATTGAGGATGAGGTCTAGAGGAGAGTCTTTGGGACTGGAACTTTGAGCGATGCCTCAACTCGACTCTCATGAAATGCAGTACACGTAAGTTCATATCCTTATATTTGAAGGATATGGTTAGATCCTCAAGCGCATCACGGAAGCGTGAGCGTCGTATCGAATACGACGTGGAGCGACTAGTCGGACTAGTTGCTCGGTGCAGCGGAATTTAAAAAATTTTATACGACGAAACCACATGATCCAAGAACACTTCTCGAATCGTTTCGTCTAAACCACAAACAAGTAATAGGATTACCTCTTGAAGCGTGGTTGCGATCGAGTCTCTAAACGAAGAGACCTCCTGTCTCAAGTCCGATCCGACGGAGGAGACGTATGCGAGCGCGGGGACGAACCGCATGCTTCTCGCAATCCATGTTGATGATCCAAGCGGCGGATCTCCTGATCTCAACACATGAGATCCGACGTCTTCTTCACGAGCGAGGCGCACCGAAGGAGACGGAGATCCACGAGCAGAAGAACGGGCAGCATAACGACAATGCCGTGGCGATGGAGAACCTCTCCATGGCATCCATGGTGGACGGCCATGAGAGGGAGAGAGATGGCTGATGTCTAGAGAGAAAGAGAGAGAGATGCTTCTCAAGCATTATGTGTGTCAAGAGAGAGCATGGGTATGCCTCTCTATTTATAGGGTTTTGGGATCCATGGATCTCAATCCATGGGACATATAAAATCAATGGATGAGATTGATTTATGTCAATCCAATGGTCAAGATTATTGTTGGTAAAAACCAACAACTTGTGATTTAATTTTGATAAAATATATTTGATAAATCAAATAAATATTAATACCAAATTAAATCAATCAAATAAGGAGAGAAAATACAAAGGAGATCAACCTTCCCCTTTAGAGGGCAATCTCATGGATTCCCATGAGATTGCACATCTCCTTGATTTTCTCTCTACTTATTTTCCAACAACTATTTGTTGGGATTTTTATTCACCAAAATAATTCTCAATTAAATTTGGGAATATTGCAATCTTGACATTGGAATATTGTGAATCATATTCACAACCCAAAACAAAATGTAATTTACATTTTCAAGTAATTAGACAATGTCTATCCAATACACATTAATAATTAATCTACTAATATAAATTATATTAAACTCTCTCTAATACATTATAAATCACATTTATAATATATTATGAATAATTGGATATTACTATCCACATTATTCTTATCCATAATAATTAAATCACATTTAATTATATTGGATAACTTATTCTCATGTGCTCAAATAATATGAATCACATTCATATTATTTACATCTTTGATAATCAAATCACATTTAATTATCTAAGATAACTCTCCTTATAATATGAATCAAATTCATATTATTCATGATAATTAAATCACATTTAATTATCCATTTTCTCAATGCTCGGATACATATATCAACAATAGAATTATCCATGAACTCTTTCAAGGATAATGCACTTTCTCCGCGAATACTTGGAGATAAGGACAGGGCGATTGTATTGTTCCACGTATAGTGACATGGATATTGAGATCACATCTCAAATCCAGATCTCGGGCCTCCCATAGATGCTTGATTAAATCAAGACCGCAAATCTAATCTTCTCATTGAATCTGAATCACATTCAGATCAATGTCCAACATTTGGACTAAGATCAGATTACTTCTCTACTGAGAGGAGTCACTAAAATCCAGACCCGTTTCATCACTCCCTAGGAATGGAAGCGTCATGGTTATACAACCGTTTATGATCACATCACCCTCAGGTACTCCTAGTACATGTACATCCTGCATACTGGAACACTCAGATTAAACCCGAAGTATTAGATCAACTTTATACTGTCTACTTCATGGTTTTATCAGTAAGTTTCTCATTCGATCATTGGGAGTCGGTATTGATCATATACTTTCCAAAAGCATATATCATACCTAGGTCTTGATCATATACTTTCCAAAAGTATATATCAAACCAACAAATTCAGTCAAGCTTCCAAAGCGAGACGACCGTGCGCACGGAATTTGATTCTTCCCAATATCTCATGAGTGAGCTCATGTCTTCCGGTTCAGTAGTGAACCTGTATGATCCCTTTGAGAGATCGTATTACTCATATGCCCTTATATGCACACCAGCGCGCCGGTGTATAGACCTTGATTAGGTCATCAACCTATTGGTCTGCCAAATGTACATACTGAGACATATAGTAACACATCTGTCTCCGGTCAGAGGATGTGTGCCTATATCATGAAAGCATATGATATAGGACTTTAGTTATCTCGATCTCGTTAAGTCAACTCTTTGACCTAACTAATCTGACACCTCCGAATCTCTATTCCTATGCAGAGGACCTGCATCAAGAAGTCGGTCGGATATCAGCCTAACTGAGAAAAGGATTGTCATCTCCTACTCAGGCTGGAGATCATCTCTTAATAATCATTTGACGGTGCTTGATGAGTCCTCAATCTAACTCATTAGATATTCATCTAAGCACCAGCCTATATGATTCAATAATTGAATCAACAGCTGTATGATCATTAAGATGGCCATGGTACATAACCCTAATTGCACTAAGGGACCTATTATGCAAATTATGTATTCTTCATTTCAGATTAAGGAGTGAATTGCAATAACATTTATTGCATAATGGCTCGCCGTGGGCTTGCATTTCCAACAATATTATTTGTACAAAAAGAGAGTCTGATAATTAGAGAAGTTGGATTCCTTCTAACTAAGGCTTGGATAAACCATAATTTCAGGATCTCTTAAATTAAGGGTCTTCGAAAGATTGAGCCTTGAAATCTTCACTTACACTGTCAAGAATTAATCTGGCTCATTCATTCTTTAAATGCTCGAGGATAAGCATGGTTTAAGTATAGGGGTATGCTGAATCTTGTATTTATCTTGCTAAAAGTCTTATATTAAAACCCTTATCTTAACTAATCCAATAAAATCACCATCAATTCTTTATTTTTATCTTGTATGATATTGTGTATAATTAACCCTTAATTATTTGTATTTAATTTCTCTTATTTTTCTTGTATTTATTTTATCTTCAAAAACCACTAAAAATTAGGCTGAGTAATTGTCCTTAATTCACTGACCTTTAAAAAGGCAAAAAATACAAAAAACAAATCAAAGATAAAAATCGGTGTTTTTACCCCCCTTAAAAATACCCCCAAAAAGTGCTTTTTGTACAAATGACCTCTTCTGGCTTTTTGTCCGACATGAAAGTTGTAGATCTCGTCGAGACGAGCAACTTTCATGTTTTGACTTTTTCCTAATTTTGCCTCTAACTATTTCTTTTGTATTTATCTTTGTTTTTATTCTCTGAATTTTCTGATTGGGCCACGTGGCGCTCTCTGGAGCCGCCACGTGGCCTACCTCTCCTCACGCCACCCGACACTCACCTGGACTGTCCGATCTTCACATCCTGCCTTGATCTCAGCACTCCATGGCCGCTTCAAAGCCAGCCGTCTGATATGATCTCAGATCAAATCGTCACCACTCCATCGCGCCTCACTACCAGTCGTTTGATCTTCTTTTGATCCTACGACCAACACCTCGCCACGCTGCCCCTTCACTACAGCCGTCCGATCCCACATTCATCATACGGTCGATAACGCTCCACGTCTCCCCTTCACCCCTCACCCATGGATGGACCCCCACTCTTCATCTTAACCGCTCTTCAACGCCTCACTTTCACCCGTCGATTAGAACCTCGGATCTGATTGTAACCCTCCGCCCTCACTCCCATCTTAGCCGTTGGATCTCTGGATCCAACGGCCTGCCAGTCATCTTCCTCCACTGTAACCCCCCTTCCCAGACGTTATCATCTCCGATGCACCGCCCCCTTCCAATTTTGGAAAGCACCACACGTCACTCCCTCCGCATCAAAACGCTCCCCCACGTAGCTAGATCTCCCACCATCCTCGTGCGACCTTCATGTCCTCCCTCCATTACTCCTCCACCATTAAAACCTCGTTCAAAAATGCCTCGCCACTACCATAACCCCCAACCACCCCCTCCTATAAAACTGCCCTCCGCCGCTCCGTTCAACCCGTCAACCATTCCTAGGCATAAACATGATTAAAGAAATTAATGATGATTGAAAGCTACTAATGATCATTAGTAAACACTAATCAATAGTTAACAAAAGATAAGCGTAAATCGCGAAAGTTAAATCATGATTAGTGAAAGTTAATCACGATTAGTGTTAATTAAGCGTCATTAGCAAATCTAGAATCCTCTAGAATGTTCTAACTTAAGCTCCAAGTTTGGGATAAGTTTTGGCTAAAACCATGGGCCAAAACCATGGGTCGCTAAACCATGGTTAAGGTCTAAACCATGGTTTTCTAACCATGGTTAGTGGTTTTCTGGGGTCTATAAATAGACCCCCCTACCCATTCATTCTCTACAACTTCCACTACCGCCACCACCCCAAGGGCTAGGGTCGAGAGGTTGGGAGGAGGAGTGGGAGGCGAGGGAGGAGCGCTAGCGAAGCGCTGCCAGGAGAACGAGGAGGAGAAAGGTATGATCCTCTCTTAGTTTGTTTCGTAAACTATGATTTCAATTCATACTCTTGTTCTTCCAAGTTTTGTTCGTGATTCATCTTTCTTTCTGATTCGTTTTCCTATTGTGGTTTGAGGAGAAATATGTGTAACACCCTACTTAGGTGCGGGCGGCTATGCACGTCAGTGACCCTGTGATTCGTCACACGTTCACTCATCTAAGACGCGTGGTGTCTACCGATTCTCCATTGTTTATGTTTCTGTTCTTCGTATTATGTTTTTATAGTTATTTTGATGGAGAAATCTGTGTAATACCCTACTTAGGTGTGGGCGGCTATGCACGCCAGCGACCCTGTGATTCGTCACACGTTCACTCACCTAAGATGTGTGGTGTCTACCGGTTCTTCATCTCTTGTTGTTGAGTATATTCTTTCAGTTTCGTTGTTATTTTCCTCTCGATTGATTTTATAGAGGAAACTCTTTTCGTTTTTATTTTGAAATATGTCCCAATATAAGGGGAAATTCGGCTGAAATTTTCCGAGAAATATGTCCCGATATAAGGGGAAACTCTGTCGAAATTTTCCGAGAAATATGTCCCGATATAAGGGGAAACTCTGTTGAAATTTTAAGAAAAAATATGTTCTTGACGTTCTTCGTGTTCTTCGCGTTCTTCGTTCGTTCTTCGCGTTCTTAACATGTTCTTAGCGTTTTGATACGAAAAATGAAATTCGATCTTTTCAGGAGCCTTAAAATAGCCTTTCTAAAAACGAAACTCGATAAAGCCTTGCATACACGAGAGAGAGCTCGATTAGGTAACAAAATCCTTCCTTTTGCTATTGGGTTTTCATACGAAATTATTGAAATTCTTGATTTTGTGTTCTTTGCTACGAAGAACCCTAATTTTGGTTATTTTTGAAAAAGTCTGAAGAATTGCTTTGTGATTCCCACTAAAATAAGATTTACGCATCAAATTGATGCGTTGGCTCTGAAAATTAGGGTTTGGGAGTTAAAATAGGCATAAATTGGAGTATACATATGGTTATGAATAATATATATGTGAGTCGATACTAAGTATTGCGGATTATGCAAATCAAAGACTTAACGAAAGAATTACATCATGTGAATTGGTGTGATTTGAGTTGGATCCTGAAAAGGATCATGTGTCACGTTAAGGATGACTGGGAGTAGAACTACAGGTCGGCATGCAACCTGTAGGTTTGTCGGAAGGAACCCGTATTGGTGTTTCCCTACCTAGGTGGTACACGGTTGCCATGTTATGATAAGTGCGCACGAAATGAATGTTTTGCAATGCGTGGTACCGGGAGCCAATATATTCGGGTTGGAACGACAGAAGATGTGGTCGTACCATGTGGAGGCACGGGTGGTTCAATAGCGGATGGGTCACGATAACATGTATTTAAAGCTGCTAGGTTATATGATTACATGTTAGCCTGAGGTTTTAAGCAGCCGAGTCCTCGAGGACGGTGTGCTCATTTGTTTTTCTAGGCTGAGGGTTGAGACCCTGTTTAATAAAAAAAGGAAATTATCAGGGTAGTATTGGAGGATTGGTTGAGGCGACGTGCGACGGCATAAGCTTACCAAGATCAACACAATCTCTAATCCAGAAGCATCCACAGCTTCGGAGTCCAAGAATGGTGGGGTTCCCCTGGACTAATCCCTGATGTGGAATAGAAAGGAATAGGACTTAAATTAATGAAAAGGAATTAAATTTTTGTGATATCAAGTTTTGAAAAATTACACAATTTGTTTGCTTTTCTCTTCTTCGTTACTTAGCATTCGCTAATTTTTACCTATGATTTATGGAAAACCCAACAGGTATCGGTGAGCCATCGCAAGGACTTTAAAAATTCATCCGGCTTACATACTAGACATCCAGCCAGCCACAGTAGCTTCACTCTTTAAGGTAGTTAGTAATCTTTTGTATATTTTCCTTTCAAGCTGATGTACATGTAATGGTTATAGTGGGACAATGTATCATCTGAACTTTATTTTGTGAATGGAAAAGTGTTGAAATACTTTCTTCCGAGTATTTTTATTTGCAGTATATTTCTGAATGTTAGTTGTGATTGCTGAATAAATTATTGCTGAGTAACCAGATCCGGATATGGGAGGATCCGATGGCCCAGGAAACAGGGTCGTGATAGAGCCCTGGTCCCCCACTGCGACCACCTCTCAGGGACCCCATTCCACTCACTTCACTCACACTACACGCGCACTCGCTTCGTCTATGACTAACCACTGCAGGATCTTCAATGGTCAGAGTTGGCGTCGGTGTTCCTTCGAGCTCCTCTCCTCTAGCAAAGCTTCACCAAGTGTCACCTCCGATCAGCCACGGAGCTTTGCTTAAGCTCCAGGACCTCCACCGGACCTCCAGCTAGCTTCCACGACCATCAGAAGGCCTCACGAGGTGGGGTGGAGCCGAAGGCAGGTCGTTGGAGCCCCGCCTTCTCTGGGGACCTGCGGAGGAGAAAGAAACTACAGGTGTCGTCCGATCATCCGGATCGGACGGCCAGGGATGAAGACGCATGGCAGCCCGAACCTCCAGCCGAAGCTACATGCTCGGGTCCCACCGACCTTCGACCCGATCCTCCAAACGACACCACGTGGCCCGAACCTGAGGCATCCTCCCGAGCCTAGGTCTCTCACGTGCGACGGACGTGAGGGCCTGGGTAAATTGCACGAAGGACCCTGGGTTTTTACATAATTACATAATGGTTCCCAGGCACATGCCTCATGTGCGTGCCTGGGTATTTTATAGGGAGGCCCTCCAACTTTGCAGGAATTGCAAAAAGATCCCTACACACAAGGAAAAATTACATTGAGGCCCAAGCGATTTTTCTTATTTGCATTTAGGTCCCTGCATGGACCTAAATGTAATATTTATCATTTATTTTTCTTACATTTTTATTATAATTATGCCCCTGCATTGTTTTCTTCATAACTTGAGCATCGTAGGTCCAAATTGCATGATTTTAGTGTCCTTTTGATCCTTATTTTGTCCTCTACATCATAGCATATTTAATTTTCTCATTTGCCACTATTTTAAATGAAGTGATTTTTGTGATAAATGAGGACCCTATTATCCTTGTTCTTGCTTTGATTTGATGGATGTTTTTAATATCGTGATTAAAATGACACTGATTTCCAATTCTATTCTGTTGCTCATAATTTTTATGGTATATTTGTAATCTTTAGTCTGCATATAAATTCTCTTGCATTATTTTCATGCATCCTCCTATAATTGCATAAAAACCAACTAAAAAATGCATACATCATGGCATTGCATTGTAATTAGCATAGTGCATCTTGCAGACCTAAAATTGCGAATTAATTCACGCATGAGCTTCATGAATCAAAATTCGATAAGTGAATTAGGTAGTTGTGTCCTTGCGTTCGACCTTGATAGACTTGCCAAGTATAAATACTCCACAACATTCAAATGATTATGGTTTGTGCTGAACTGAATTTGCCTCCTATACTACGACAATTTCACATTATTAAAGGAGCAAATTTCGAGTTCATCAGTCACTCTTCGATCTTATTCCAGATCTCATCATAGACGTTCATCTCCACCCGCACCTACGCCTACCACGTGGCTTGATCACAACCCTTCGATCACACCCCAAGATCTAATCCTGTCCGCTCCCTCGCACCTACCTCCTGGCCATTGGATGGAGAGATCTGATGAATCCACATTTCATCATCTTTATTCTATCATTTTGGCACCAAAGACCCTAGCAAATGCTTGAAAATAGCATTAAAATCATCATCTTATCATTCATGCATATGCATCTATTTAGTGCATAAATCACTGTAATTAAGGCCAAAATTATAGAATAAATAAAGAAAAGAAAAAGAATAAAATATTGTAAATATTTTATGACCCGAAACCCCGAGACCTAGGCATCTTGATGAATAGGTCGACAAGGAATAAAGTAGGGGGAGATAAGGCCAAAAATACAGATAAAATTCCTTTTATTCCATTCATTCTTTATTCATTTTGGAACCTATTTTTGGTTCCACTTTTTATACATCAAATAAAGAAACTTTGCACATGAAAGTTGTAGATAAATTAATAAAGAAAAATACAAAATTGATTTCACTGAAAAATAATGTACAGATAAAATGCTATGGTCTGAATAAGAATCCAGAATGCCAACTTCCCAGACCCGTATCTCACAAATAAAAACTCCAAATGCAGCGTACTCACCTTTAATTGTATATAGAAGAAAATAAGCTAATTAATGGTGGTGGTTTCGCATTTGGCGGAGCTACGGTTTGAAAGTTGAGTTTTGGACCCCCATTGTATACTTGTAGATACTAAAATATTCAATTTATTATTTATTTATTATTTTTATAATTTTATATTTTTATAATGTTGTAAATAATACTTATAATAATTATGTATATTAAAATCAGAATAAAAACATCATTAAAACTCAAATAAAAATACTTGTATATATTTGATACATAGGTATTATACATACACTTATATCTATATAAAATACACTGGTATTTTATTAAATGTACAAAACATATCAATAAAATAAAATAAAAATATATTCATGTGTATAAAAGTATTTTATAATTTTATAAAATTATAAACAAAATTAAAGAAATTAAAATACACAAAATAAAAATAAAATACTACAATACATAGGTATTATACCTATATAGGGTTAGAAAGGTAACTTGTAAAAATATAAGTCATAAAAATAAATAAAAATCATAATAAAATACTACATAAAATAACGAATATTTTTTATTTTATAAGTATTATTTAATTCGGCCATCTAGTATTTTAAAATGAATTAACAAAAGATTTTTCCAGGGTTTTTCCTGGTTGGTCCACGTGGACCAACCAGGCGCAAACCCTAGTTGACCCTGGTCAACTAGGTGACCTAGACCCTGTAGCTCTTGTCAGACCCGCATTTGACCCTTCTTTCTCCATTTTTTCGAGGCCAAACCTTACATTATTTCATGATCGAACCTTCTGACCTTTTGCTCCTCGGACATCGGGCATGCCCGCCCTGATGCTACTTTGGTCGAAGGAGCTCTGCACCAACCGCTCAGCCTCGTTCTTCCTCCTCTGACCGTCAACCCTTTAAAACCTAAAGCCAACTTCCTTTTGAATTTTGAACCACGATTACCCAGATTTCTCCCCCCTTTGGCCGTGCTCGAGACGCCTGGAGGTGACAGCTCCGCGCTCCGAGCTTCAAGGCGGCGGAGTAGACCCAGATCTGAGCGGGTTCCAACCTCCGGTGAAGCTTCATCGTTGAGGTAATCACCCTCTGGCCCCCAGGCCATCGAGGCTGTTTTGCATTTCTTTTCATCCCCTTATCGTTCTTCATCTCCCTACGATCATTCCAAGCTTAATCCCTCATCGATTCGCTCATTTAATCACCACATCTCTCACCTCGCCGGAGCGCAACTCCGGCGAGCCCTCAGATCGCCTGTCGCACCCCTTCGAGAGCCACCTGAGGTCGAGGCATTTTGCCCTCGACCTCCTTAACCTTTTTGTGCAGGTGCTGGAGTGCATTGACGCGTCTGGAGCCCTTTTGATCCTTCGCCGGAGCACCTGGAGCACCGCATCTTCCGCGTCGCCGCTGAAGAGCTCCGCCGATCTTCACGCCACTCGATCGCTTCCGGACGACAGAGGAGACTTCCAGCAACCTTCAGGGCCCTTTTTGGAGCTCATTCATCGCCGGAGCGCGTCGCCATCGCCGGGAGAAGGTCGCCACGGCGGTCCTTCTTCCCTGTTCTTCCTTTTGATCGCAACCATCCGTGCCTAAGGAAGCCCCATCGTCCGATCTTCCTCATCAAACCCATCCGGGGCTGCCACGTGGATTAGTGGGGGGTTTTGCATCCAGGCCCCCCCACATTTTGTGTAATTTCCAGATACTCTAAAATCATTTATCTGCAGCATTATACTTTTTGTAATATTTGCAACCGTGCCCCCCGCGTTTTGGATAATAGCGTTTAAGACCTTCCAGGCGCGTGCATAGCACGCGCGTGGGTGGAGATTTTGCGAAGTAGCTCCTGCGGCTTTTGGTATTTGAGTTTAGTCCAGAAAATATTGTATTTAGTTCACTTTTTTGTGCAGAAATTTCGTTTTGACCCCTAGACCTTTGTTTAATTGCAAAAATACCCTTCCCAGGGTGTAGTTTCTTGTTGTTGATTGTATTTATTTCGTACATCATATCAACTCCAAAACTTACCCAAAAATAAGTTAAGCTTCCTGTTGCATTGTAGATTTATGCCATATTTTTATTTTCTATAATTATTGCATTTTTATATTTATTAAAAATCAAAAACAGCCATTTTCAGCGTTGTTTGCATCATAAAATCCATAAAAAAATATAAAACCCCTCCAGAAAAATCCCAAAAAAATATATTTTGTTACTTTTAGTGTGTTTTAATTTCAGACCAAAAATCATTAAAAAATACAAAACCAAACTCCTAAAAATTGCAAAACTCTAAAGACCATCATAAAAATTTATAAAATTCATAAAAAATCCAAAAATTGTGTTATCTTTTCCCGAATTTTCTTTGTTTTATTATCTTTAAGTGAAAATTAATTTGGAGAATTTTTGTTACTGTTTGCTATTTTATTTCTCCATGTTAAGTTTCAGCCTTGCATTTTATTCACTGTTTGCTTTATTTTGCTAATTAAAAATACCAAAAACATTCTTAAAAATACCCCAAAATCACAAAAACAGTAAAAAAATATAAAAAGACCAAAAAGACTTCATTTCCTAATTTTTGCACATTTTTATCTATTTTTATAAATACTTTAGCTTGCCTTTTATTACTTTACTTTTATATTCCAATATTGAAAAAGAATATAAAAATATAAAATATAAAAAGAAAATACAAAATCAGAAAATTAAAATCAAAATACAAAAATATAAAATTAAAAATTAAATACAAAAATATAAAATTAAAAACCCACAAAAAATTACTTTGTTTGCTTGCTTAGTGTAGACACTTCACACACACACATTCACTTGAGCACATTTGCTTGAATTACCCTGCTTGCTCCCTGTGTTCGAACTCTCTACATACTTGCACCTATACATCTTTTATGTAGAGTTAAAAATAAATTTTAACTCCACATTAGTTCTAATTTATTGATCTTTAGTGTGGGTTAATTGTTGACTTTAGTTCGAGATTTATCGTGAGTCGCCACAGCGACGGTCGTCTCCGCCTTGTGTGAGACACCACTTTTAGACCACGTGAATATCGACTAAATCAAATGGCGCCGTTGCCGGGGAACAACAACGAGTAGTTCACATTTTGTTTGATTGTGTGATTGTTTACCATAGCATTATTTTCCATCTCTTACATTTTTGATATATCTTGTTGAGCTATCTGACCGTCTCTTTTCTTGTCTTCTTGCGAGGGACCACGGAGCAAGGCGGATTGCTTAGGTGATTCGGAGCATCCTTGGGAAGCGGAGCCGGCCTTCTTAGGTCACGCCGGCAGGAGAGAGCAGGAGGAGTGAGGGAGAGTGATTAGATTAGCTTACATTTATTTTTGTGAGAGAGAGACTATTAATTTGTAATAATACAGGTACATTTGGACTCTTGGACACTCAGACTATCGGGCCTAATTTCCGGGTGTTTGTTCACCCGGGGGCTCACCGCAGTTTTTGACGAGTTTTTATCGCCGTCATTTTCCGGTTTTGTTTTCATTTTTCACTTTCTTTTGTGGATTGAGCTCTTAGTTCTAGGTCCTGCTTGATTCGATTAGAATAGGTCCAAACACCTAATTATCTTTGCATGCTCCTATAGATTCGTATTTGGACTTAGACTAATTAAACAGTTAGCTAGTAGCTTCCAATCCACGCGCCGCGAGCTCACACCCGAACAAGTGCTTTCTCCTAACTCAAATGTGTTGAGCAGAGGAGGGGTGAGCCTAGACCGGACACTCGGATTAGGAGTTAATAGCTAGCTTGTGGTTCTTCACGCTAGCAGTTACCTGTTCTAGGACGATTTCCGCTTGCATATCGCCATATAGCATAGGTTTATAAATTCTGCTTTGCATCCCGCATGGAGAGAGCTGGGATTCGCTGTAAGTCTTCTTACTTTGCATACATCATCTAGGCACAAAGGTGAGATTTCCACCTTGGTGTCGACTTGCACGGCTTTTCCGACTCTATTCTCCCTCCGTTTTTGGAACAAAGTAGGATAAAGGAAAAATACAAAAACCGTTAGGCGCTTGTTTGAATTTACTCAAAAGAAGCGATAACACCAAAAAAATTAAAAAAGGGACTGCTAAAGAAAACTTGACCAAAATAAAATCGGTAATTGGATTCATTGCTTGGGGAGAGTAACACCCTCACTTGTCTTCAGGTTGCATGGGAAGGTCTCCTTCCAAGTGAGGTGAGCGCTTCGTAAGGATTAGAGCCCAAAACCCAACTTGTGGCTGCCTTGTGTATCGCCTGGATTTCCGAAGTATTGGCGCTACTATCGTACGTAGTCGAGTAGGACTTGGTCGCCATTGGTGACTCACTATTGTGTGAGCGCCGACCTTGTCCGAAGTACCGAGCCTAGGCCACGCCTTCACGGGTGTGTCTGTCTCACCGGCTGCGTCCGAGTAGGGCCTTGTACGCTCACGGGTGATTCCGTTGCGAGCAAGGTCCGAAGTATCGGTTTCGCCTATCGGCTTCCTCCCTCTATTTCTTTGGCTGAGTAGGGATCCAGGAAGGGTTACAAGGACCTCAAAAAGCGCAAGTTACAGGTTACACAGGAGGAGGACAAGTACGGGGACACTTTCCTGGCAGTACTCTCGCTCCTATAGGCGTAGCGTTCTAAGGACTCGTGACAAGATAAATACTTGAAAACAAGCTAAAATTGACCAGATAAAAAGCCGAACCTTCACAGCTTCACGAGTTGAGTTGGTGAATTCACCCTTGCTTTGTGTTTGATTTCTAGATTTATTTAGGTCAAGATCAAAAACACCGCACAATTGTGCACAATTTTGTTGCATATCATCTTCTTCTTCTCTTGCATTATCCCCACTCTTCTCGAATAATCAAGATGATGGGACGGAGATCTCTTAGGCCGACCTTGTCGGCACCGCTATCCAGCACTCCTCCTCATTCATCTAGGAATACCTCGGAGAGTCCGCTCTCCGAGCCTGAGTTTACATCCACCCTGTTCCCCCTCGACCACCCTTCCCATTCTCCTTCTCTCAGTCCAATTGTGTCAGAATTCAGTGCATCACAGAGTTCCGCTCATTCGACAGCACCTGAGATGGCCTCTTTTGCTTTTTCAGAAAATCCAGCAATGGCAGACAGAGGCAAGCACCCAGATGACCACGATCACCCTCCGTTCATAATCGATCAGGTGGCCATCAACAATTCCTTGTTAGCATCCCTGGAGACCATGCAGAGGCAGATCCGGGACCAGGGAACATTCATGGGTGATCTGATGAGAGAAATAGCGCAGATGAGAGAGAACCGACCTGGGGGCGGTGGCGGAGGTGGAGGAGGAGGACCCGATGAAGGAGGAGGCGATCCAGACGCTGAGCGACCGCCGCAGACCATCATGAGGGAGCTGCACAACCCAGCTGCATCCCTCACTCACCGGTGGATCAGACTAACGCCAATCCACGGAGATTTCGAGCTTCGGCCCCATACGATCCAGCTTCTTCCCAAGTTCCATGGGTTGCCGACCGAAGAGCCGCACCTCCACCTCCAAGAATTTGAAATGATATGCAGTACTATCCATGATCGGTTGATGACCGAGGACACCATTAAGATGATCGCCTTCCCGTTCTCATTGGTTGATAGAGCCGCATATTGGCTCAAGCATCTCGGGCGATTCGTCGATACTTGGGCAGATCTCCGGACCGCATATTTGAAGAAATACTATCCTCTCGGCCGGACCAACGCAGCTCGAGCCATGATCAGCAACTTCGTCATGATCCCAAATGAACAGTTCCACGAAGCATGGGATCGATTCAGAGAGCTCATCGACCGGTGTTCGCACCATGATATCTCCAAGCCCAATCTCGTACAGAGTTTCTTCTGTGGGCTGACACCGGAGCTGTAGGGGATTGTGAACGCCTCTTGCGGTGGGTCTTATTTCTCCAAGGGAGAAGACGACGTCTGGGCCATCTATGAAGGAATGGCAGAAAACTCCACAGTGATGACCCAGGCCCGAGTCTATACACAACAGAAGCCCCCGCAAGGAGCGGGATCATTTCAGAGGATCGCCCGCATCGATGCTGGTCCCAACACACCGTCGGTAGCCGCAGCCCAAGCCGAATCAGCAGCGGCTGACATGGGCATTATTAGTGAAAAATTGGACCGCATGGAGATCCTTGAAAAGAAGCAGAACCAAGGTCTAGCCCAGATGGACCTTCTCACCAAAACCATGAGTGACCTGAAGACTCAAATTCTATGTATTCAGGAGGCACAAGCCCATTCCCAACAGCCTCCCAGGTCACAGGTTGCTGCCAGCAGCAGCAATCCCAACCAGGCCTCTACCTCATACCGCCAGGTGAACCTTATCCAGGCGGAGCCGGTTCCATTGCTGCAATACCATTCAGAGCAACCGCCATCTTCGGACACGCAGATGGTGGTTTATCAGCCAGAGCAGCCACTGACAGTTCTTCCTCCACCCTCCTTTGAGCAGGAACCATTGATGGAAGTCAATGGGATTTGGTATGACCGATACCCTCAGCCCGCAATTCGTAGGGATCACCCCGGATTCCGTTGGGGCAATGGTGGATCCTCATCCCAGCAGCATCTTCCTGCCCAAGGACAGCAGAATAGCCAGCCGACACAGCAGCAACAGCCCCAGTATGCCCATCAGCAACAATACCAGAGTGGTCCTCGTCCCTCCTATCAGGGACAGCAGTGGAGGCAGCGACAGCCGCCTCAGCAGTCTTATCACCAGCCTTCCCCCCAGTATCAGCAGCAACACCAGCAGCAGCAGCCCCATTTCCAGCAGGGACAGACATCCGGTTCTCAGGGTCCAGCCTTTGAGAACCCAGCCCTCGATGATCTTGCCCGCTTGCTATCTGAACAGCGAGCATCTTTCAGGCAAGAAATGGATGAGTTCCGGCAGGAGATGCGGGATATCATCAAAGGCAAGGCCGCCATACCCGCTCAGATCGAACCTAATCCTAATAACCTAAAAAGAAAATCTGAGCAGGTAGAGTTCACAGAGGATACCTCTCCTAGTGACGATTTGAATGATATGTCGTATTCTTTGAATGATGCTAATTTTGTGACTACTAGGAGCGGTAGGATGCCAGCCGGCGGTGCCTCTTCTGAGCGACAACCAGATGCTGAACCAGGAGCGCCAGAGGAGCAGACTAGCGGTGCTGATGCCGCTAATGATGATGTTGAAGACGGTGGTGCTGATGCCACCAATGATGGAGTCCAGGACGACGGTACTGATGCCGTTGTGATACCAGATGCAGACGGTGGTGCTGAAGCCACCATTTTGGATGATGAACCAGAGCGCGGTGCTGATGCCGCGAAGACCGGTGCGAGTGGTGGTGCTAAGGCCACCACATCTACTTTTGTTGATCCATCATCTGTGATGTTGCCACATTTTGTATCTAGAGACTGTGGGAACAAAAACAAAAACAAAAATATGAATAAAGGAAAGGTTTCTGTTCAAATTGCGGATCCATATGTGGTGAATGATGATTATTGTATGGATTCTCCATCTTCACAGGCACAGGGACCGATTCCTAGTCCTCCATCTGAGGAGGCCCCTACCATCCCCTTCCCTGAGGCACTCCGCCGAGCGAGGGGGAACAAAAAAGAAAATCCAAAAAAGAATCAGCAGGTAGAGTTCGGCGACCAAATGATTGATAGATTTCACATTCAGCTGACTCTACGGGAAGCATTTGAGCATATCCCCTTCTTCAAAAAGAACGTGAAAGAGACAACTACTGTTCGAAGGAAGAAGAGGCACATAGATCAAATCCATATGCTCACTCATGACACATGTTGCATCACTCAGAACAAGCTGCCAGCCAAGCGACCAGACGCAGGAGCTCCCTATGTCAGATGCGAGATTCAGGAGCAGCAGTTTGATCGTACTCTATTAGACAGCGGCTCTTCAATTAACCTCCTTCCGGCAGCCTTACTCAAGCAGTTCGAGTTTGGCCCTCTTCTTCGAAGCAGAACGGTCCTTCAGTTTGCTGATAGGTCGATTAAGAGGCCGAAGGGGTTATTGAAAGACGTGGTCGTTACCATTCAGGGCCTGAAATTCCCCGTGGACTTCGTTGTGTTGGACATGGAGATCCCTGAGTCGGTAACTGATGCCCCCATCATTCTCGGACGTCCATTTTTGGCCACAGCCAAAGCAGTGACCGATCATGATAGCGGGAAGGTATGTTTTCGCGTAGAGGGCGAAACCATACAAATAGAGACGATCGAAGAGATCAGAGCTAGAGAGGTAGAGTGCTCCGAGCAGTCCAGCGAAGCAGCGCAGATGACAGAGGAGGAGCTAGACATCCACCAGGTTTGTGATTTTGAGATGACTGATGATGAATCCAACTGGAAAGATCCTGTAGCACCGACCCTCGCCTTGCCTACAGATTCATTATATCTCAAGCTCATGGCAGTCGAGAGCCGGGAGAGCACATCCCTGGAGGAGGATACATCTGAAGCTGACAGTGTTGTGATGAGTGGTGCAGATGAGTTCCATTCTTGCTCATCTTCTTCTGATCCCTCAGATTCAGACATTGACTGGGATGACTTTGATGACTATTTACCTTGTCTGATTCCTACTGAGCCAACAACCATGACAGAGTGCGAGCCGGTGCAGTTTATAGTTGATTCAGAAGGCCGCCCTTCGTCAGAAATTCATGCAGAGCGAGAGTTTTCCCATGCAGACCTGGTCGCATTTACACAGACATATCAGAAGCCAGATCTGCCACCTCCCAGTTGTCCAGAACGGAAACCTCTGCCGCAGGCGTTGAAGTACAGATTCCTTGCGGGTGAACCAGAAATGCATCCAGTCATTATCTCAGCAGATTTGACTGGAGAGCAAGAATCTCGTCTGATGGAGGTTCTTGAAAGAAACCGTAAGGCAATAGGATGGAATATATCCAATCTCCATGGGCTGAGCCCTAATCTTTGTTCCCACCACATTTATCTCGAGGATAACGCTAGGCCGTCGCGTGAGTTCCAACGACGGCTGAATCCGAATCTTCGGGACGTCGTCATGAAAGAAATTTCCAAGTGGTGGAGCGCCGATTTCATTTACCCCATCTCCGACTCTAAATGGGTTAGTCCACTCCATGTGGTACCCAAGAAAACGGGTATCACTACAGTTGTCAATGAGTCTGGAGAGGAGATCGCGACCAGAGTACCGACTTCTTGGAGGGTCTGTGTGGACTATAGACGATTGAATGAGGCCACCAAGAAGGATCACTTCCCGCTTCCTTTCATTGATCAGATTATCGAGCGGTTAGCCGGGAAGAGTCATTACTGCTTTCTTGACGGGTACTCTGGATACAATCAAGTGGCCATTGCGCCCGAAGACCAGGAGAAAACGACATTCACCTGTCCGTTTGGGACTTATGCTTTCAGACGGATGCCCTTTGGTCTATGTAACGCTCCGGCGACATTCCAAAGGTGCATGTTGTCCATATTTTCGGACATGGTGGGTAACTGTTTAGAGGTCTTCATGGACGATTTCTCGGTCTACGGCGACGGGTTTGATGCTTGTCTTGACTGCCTAGACCGTGTGCTTCAACGCTGCATTCAGGTTAATCTTGTTTTATCCTGGGAGAAGAGTCACTTTATGGTGACTCAAGGGACGGTCCTGGGTCATATCGTCTCCAACAGGGGCATGGAGGTCGATCCGGCTAAGGTGGACATCATCAGAAAACTCAATCCGCCGTCCAATTTGCGTCAGCTACGGTCTTTTCTGGGGCATGTCGGTTTCTACCGACGGTTCATTCAGGACTTCAGTCGAATTGCCCGACCGCTTACTGACTTGCTGACCAAAGACACCGAGTTTATTGTTAATGATAAGTGTCTTGAATCATTTGAGACTCTCAAGAATATGGTTGTCTCAGCTCCTGTCCTTCAGCCACCCGATTGGTCTCTTCCATTCGAGATCATGACGGATGCTTCAGATTTTGTCGTTGGGGCTGTGCTTGGACAGAGGAGGGACGGACTACCCTTTGCCATTCACTACGCCATCCGGACTTTGGATGCCGCTCAGCGGAATTACACTGTGACTGAGAAAGAGATGATGGCCGTAGTCTTCGCTCTTGATAAGTATCGATCATATATTCTCGGATCTAGAGTAACAATCTACACTGATCATACCGCCATCCGGTACTTAATGGCTAAGAAGGATGCCAAAGCACGTCTCACCAGATGGATCCTTCTACTCCATGAATTTGATATTGAAATTAAGGATAAGCCTGGAGTCAAGAATGTGGTGGCGGATCATCTCTCCAGATTGGAGAATTTTGAGGAATCTGAGCCCAGCGCACCTATCACTGAGACATTCCCAGATGAGGCGATCTTGGCCGTCACCTCACTCCCGTGGTATGCTGACTTTGTAAACTATCTTGTTGCCAAGACAGTCCCTCAGGGTTGGCCCAGGCAGAAACTTGAGACCTTCCTAGCTAAGGCCAAGTTTTACCATTGGGAGGATCCCGTCCTTTATCATGAAGGAGGGGATAGTATCTGGAGGAGGTGCATTCCTCAAGAAGAGCAGCATAACATCCTCACATACTGCCACAAGCTTGAGGCAGGAGGACATCATTCTGGAAAAAGGACAGCACAGAAGGTGCTTCAATCCGGCCTATGGTGGCCTACTCTCTTCAAGGATTCTGATGAGTTCGTGAAGAGATGTACTGACTGTCAGAAAATGGGAACCTGCGGACAGAGAGACATGATGCCCATGCAACCCATTCACTTCTGTGAGGTTTTTGATGCATGGGGAATTGATTTTATGGGCCCATTTCCTAAAAGTCAAGGATTCGAGCATATTTTGCTCGCTGTGGATTATGTCAGCCGATGGGTTGAGGCCATCCCCGCCCGAGCCGCAGATGCTAAAACCGTTTGCAAATTTTTGAGGAGAAATATCATTTCACGGTTCGGGGTACCTAGAGTCTTGATTTCAGACGGGGGGTCTCACTTCATCAATGACAAAGTCAGGGCCCTTGCAGACGAGTTCGGCATTGATCATCGGGTTGCCACTCCTTATCACCCTCAAACTAATGGTCTTGCCGAAGTATCGAATCGGGAGATAAAGACTATCTTGCAGAAAGTTGTCCGCCCAGACCGAAAGGATTGGTCACAGCTTTTGGACTCGGTCTTGTGGGCTTATCGGACATCTTTCAAGAATCCATTGGGGACATCTCCCTTTCGTCTCGTCTATGGCAAGCCGTGCCATTTGCCAGTGGAGATCAAGCATAAATCTTTTTGGGCAGTTACTGAGTTGCTTCTAGATCCCGAAAGTATAGGAGACCAGAGAAGAGCTGAATTGGCAGCCCTGGAAGAACTGAGAGATACAGCCTTTTCGAACAGCCTACAGTACAAAGAGAAAGTGAAGACATGGCACGATTCGCATATCAGCCATAAACAGTTTGAGCCAGATCAGAGAGTATGGTTGTTTGATTCCAGGCTGAAATTATTCCCAGGGAAGTTGCAGAGCAAGTGGAAAGGTCCGTATGTGGTCAGGAAGGTACATGACAATGGCAGCATCGACATATCCGAACCGTCATCTTCCTCTACCTTCCGCGTCAATGGTCAACGCTTGAAACTATATCTTGATCATAATCCGCCAACCATTGACGTTGCCCCCATTCTTCTGGTATGAGATGTGTCCTTTGACTCTCATCATCTACATCTCATACATGGTGATCAATTCTATCTTCCGCTGTACAGAATAATCTGTTTATATCACTCTGTTGTCTGTTGATTTATTTTCTTCTTTTCTTCTTTTCCTTTTCTATCTTCTTCATCTACCGAAAAGGTGTCGCCCTTGTAGACAGTTTTCCATACTTAGGACGTACTTTGTCCTAAGTATAGGGGGGCGTGCACCCCGAGTTTTTCTATTCTTTTCGATCCTCCCCATTGTCTCCTCTTCTTGTCTATACTTAGGGATATCTTACCCTAAGTATAGGGGGAGACAATCTGGGTACGATCTGT
Source organism: Ottelia alismoides (assembly GCA_037367405.1). Classification (NCBI taxonomy): domain Eukaryota; kingdom Viridiplantae; phylum Streptophyta; class Magnoliopsida; order Alismatales; family Hydrocharitaceae; genus Ottelia; species Ottelia alismoides. Next base: position 281,078 of record JAZKJV010004844.1, read on the forward strand.
TCATTCCCACCCTTGACCCTCCCTGCGTTGTGTACAGTCTGCTATACTTAGGATTATTTGGTCCTAAGTATAGGGGGGACGGTCAACTTCTCATTCTTTGATTCATTTCTTTATTCCTTTATTATTTAGACTTGTCTATACTTAGTACGAGTTATGTCTTCTCTTTTCTCTCCGATCTATGAGGACATAGCTCAAGCTAAGTATGGGGGGGTCGTATATACTACGTATATACTTTAGCCATAACTCGTACTTTCGTATTGTCGTAATAATATGGCTAATAATTCTTTAAAATTCATTAAAAATCCTTAATAAAAAGATGTGGTTATTCCTCAAATTCCTTTTGCATTTACTGATTAATAAATAAGGTGAAAATGTTTTTTTTTGCAAAATGTCTAAAAATAGTTTGAAAAACTTTGTGAACATTTATTGAAAACTATTTTGAAAATATTTTGTTTCGTGTTTTCAACCTGTGTAAAAATGTGTGGTTTGTAAAATTTCTTTTCTTTGTGTGAAATAAAATGTTTGAAAAATGATTGCAAAAATGTTTTGAAAAACCTATATATACTGTTTGAAAAACCTTTGCAAAATGTTTTCAAATGTGTGTAAAATGTTTGTAAAAACTATTTTGGACTATAGTTTTCAAAAATTGTGTGTAAATTGTGTTCAAATAAGTTTGAGGAATATACACATCACACCAAAATCCACTATATATGTATATATGTATAAAATTGATCACTTACCCTGTAAATTCTTAAAATCCACTTCTTGTAAATATAAGAAGCACTCCCGTGTACATATTTTTCACCTAGTTTTAGCCAAAATCTTTTTGTTTTCAAAAATTCCCAAAAACATTTGCAAAACTAAAATCCAAAAACATTTGAAAAATCTTTTTGAAAATTGCATCTGCATATGCATCATCATCATCTCTTCAAAAATCCATAAAAAGTTCAAAATTTTGAAAATTGCATCACAAAAATATTTTCTGCATGGCATTTGCATGGCATTCGCATTTTTCGGATTGAGTTTGATAGTTGAACAAGTCTAGGTAAAATCCGGATATTGGAGCCTGATTGGACCTTAAAATCTACCTAATAACAGGAACCTTATAGGAACTGGGTTTGAGGTACTTCAGGTCTAGTTGACTTAATTCTTTGAGGATCACGAGACTTAGTTCAATGGATTCTTGACTGCCTAAGTAGAGTATTTCGGAGCACACGCACGACTCTTGTTGATAATGACCTAACTTGGACACTTGCACCTTTCACATGGCTCAACTCAGTTGGAGTGGTGAGGGGATTGGATTTGTCGGTATGAGACGCACACAAGTGGAAACACTTGTCCTCCTCTAGGGAGGGAAGTGCACCCCAACCCGTCCAGTGATTAGGAAGTCTAAAGACAGGAGGTTGTGGGTTGCGATAAAGCTTCAAAAGAGGGATAGTCTACTGGCTCAAGAGGAAAAACTCCTTATGTAAATGCTGCTGTGAATAGTATTTCAAAAAAAAAGAAAAAAAAAGGAAGAAAAAAAGAAAAAAAATGGAAAAAAGTTCAGGCATGTACAAAAATAAAAAGCCTGCAAAGTATGTACATATGTTGTAAAGTCAATAAGCAAGCTTGAGTTCCAAAGTCATATCATGTGAGCCTGCAGCTGGATGACTTGACTACACTGGTCTTGCATCCTCGGATAGGTAGCTACACTGGCTACCGTCCATTCTTCTCTTCACCCCCTCCTCTTTAGCTGGTTGCCACTTGAACTTAGAAGGGAATACCCCGCTCCTCGAGGATGGAGTTGCTGGATTGGGGAATTATTGGGTTGTCATACTGGAGAAGTCAGTTTCTTTGTCATTCTAGTTGGGGAGAGCCACCATCACTTACACTGTACAAGTCAGATTCATAGTCGTAAGAGTTTGCGTATGAATTGAGATATTTCTGACCTGGGTATTGAGGAGACTTGAGCAGAGTTTTGGGATTCTCAGGGACTGTTGGACTTCAAATTCGGTTCTTACTAAGGTTCCGCCCGCACTAAATTTCCAAAGGTCTGACTTAAGCTCCAAACTTTGATTTTGTGAAGACGAGTTTGACAATCAGATAAAATCCAAGTTCTTCTTTTTCTTTTCTTTTCTTTTGCACTTATTGCATAAGTGTTTGCTAGGGACTAGCAAAGGTAAAGTATAGGGGGGTGATGAATCCACATTTCATCATCTTTATTCTATCATTTTGGCACCAAAGACCCTAGCAAATGCTTGAAAATAGCATTAAAATCATCATCTTATCATTCATGCATATGCATCTATTTAGTGCATAAATCACTGTAATTAAGGCCAAAATTATAGAATAAATAAAGAAAAGAAAAAGAATAAAATATTGTAAATATTTTATGACCCGAAACCCCGAGACCTAGGCATCTTGATGAATAGGTCGACAAGGAATAAAGTAGGGGGAGATAAGGCCAAAAATACAGATAAAATTCCTTTTATTCCATTCATTCTTTATTCATTTTGGAACCTATTTTTGGTTCCACTTTTTATACATCAAATAAAGAAACTTTGCACATGAAAGTTGTAGATAAATTAATAAAGAAAAATACAAAATTGATTTCACTGAAAAATAATGTACAGATAAAATGCTATGGTCTGAATAAGAATCCAGAATGCCAACTTCCCAGACCCGTATCTCACAAATAAAAACTCCAAATGCAGCGTACTCACCTTTAATTGTATATAGAAGAAAATAAGCTAATTAATGGTGGTGGTTTCGCATTTGGCGGAGCTACGGTTTGAAAGTTGAGTTTTGGACCCCCATTGTATACTTGTAGATACTAAAATATTCAATTTATTATTTATTTATTATTTTTATAATTTTATATTTTTATAATGTTGTAAATAATACTTATAATAATTATGTATATTAAAATCAGAATAAAAAAATCATTAAAACTCAAATAAAAATACTTGTATATATTTGATACATAGGTATTATACATACACTTATATCTATATAAAATACACTGGTATTTTATTAAATGTACAAAACATATCAATAAAATAAAATAAAAATATATTCATGTGTATAAAAGTATTTTATAATTTTATAAAATTATAAACAAAATTAAAGAAATTAAAATACACAAAATAAAAATAAAATACTACAATACATAGGTATTATACCTATATAGGGTTAGAAAGGTAACTTGTAAAAATATAAGTCATAAAAATAAATAAAAATCATAATAAAATACTACATAAAATAACGAATATTTTTTATTTTATAAGTATTATTTAATTCGGCCATCTAGTATTTTAAAATGAATTAACAAAAGATTTTTCCAGGGTTTTTCCTGGTTGGTCCACGTGGACCAACCAGGCGCAAACCCTAGTTGACCCTGGTCAACTAGGTGACCTAGACCCTGTAGCTCTTGTCAGACCCGCATTTGACCCTTCTTTCTCCATTTTTTCGAGGCCAAACCTTACATTATTTCATGATCGAACCTTCTGACCTTTTGCTCCTCGGACATCGGGCATGCCCGCCTTGATGCTACTTTGGTCGAAGGAGCTCTGCACCAACCGCTCAGCCTCGTTCTTCCTCCTCTGACCGTCAACCCTTTAAAACCTAAAGCCAACTTCCTTTTGAATTTTGAACCACGATTACCCAGATTTCTCCCCCCTTTGGCCGTGCTCGAGACGCCTGGAGGTGACAGCTCCGCGCTCCGAGCTTCAAGGCGGCGGAGTAGACCCAGATCTGAGCGGGTTCCAACCTCCGGTGAAGCTTCATCGTTGAGGTAATCACCCTCTGGCCCCCAGGCCATCGAGGCTGTTTTGCATTTCTTTTCATCCCCTTATCGTTCTTCATCTCCCTACGATCATTCCAAGCTTAATCCCTCATCGATTCGCTCATTTAATCACCACATCTCTCACCTCGCCGAAGCGCAACTCCGGCGAGCCCTCAGATCGCCTGTCGCACCCCTTCGAGAGCCACCTGAGGTCGAGGCATTTTGCCCTCGACCTCCTTAACCTTTTTGTGCAGGTGCTGGAGTGCATTGACGCGTCTGGAGCCCTTTTGATCCTTCGCTGAAGCACCTGGAGCACCGCATCTTCCGCGTCGCCGCTGAAGAGCTCCGCCGATCTTCACGCCACTCCATCGCTTCCAGACGACAGAGGAGACTTCCAGCAACCTTCAGGGCCCTTTTTGGAGCTCATTCATCGCCGGAGCGCGTCGCCATCGCCGGGAGAAGGTCGCCACGGCGGTCCTTCTTCCCTGTTCTTCCTTTTGATCGCAGCCATCCGTGCCTAAGGAAGCCCCATCGTCCGATCTTCTTCATCAAACCCATCCGGGGCTGCCACGTGGATTAGTGGGGGGTTTTGCATCCAGCCCCCCCCCCCCCACATTTTGTGTAATTTCCAGATACTCTAAAATCATTTATCTGCAGCATTATACTTTTTGTAATATTTGCAACCGTGCCCCCCGCGTTTTGGATAATAGCGTTTAAGACCTTCCAGGCGCGTGCATAGCACGCGCGTGGGTGGAGATTTTGCGAAGTAGCTCCTGCGGCTTTTGGTATTTGAGTTTAGTCCAGAAAATATTGTATTTAGTTCACTTTTTTGTGCGGAAATTTCGTTTTGACCCCTGGACCTTTGTTTAATTGCAAAAATACCCTTCCCATGGTGTAGTTTCTTGTTGTTGATTGTATTTATTTCGTACATCATATCAACTCCAAAACTTACCCAAAAATAGGTTAAGCTTCCTGTTGCATTGTAGATTTATGCCATATTTTTATTTTCTATAATTATTGCATTTTTATATTTATTAAAAATCAAAAACAACCATTTTCAGCACTGTTTGCATCATAAAATCCATAAAAAATATAAAACCCCTCCAGAAAAATCCCCAAAAAATATATTTTGTTCCTTTTAGTGTGTTTTAATTTCAGACCAAAAATCATTAAAAAATACAAAACCAAACTCCTAAAAATTGCAAAACTCTAAAGACCTTCATAAAAATTTATAAAATTCATAAAAAAAATCCAAAAATTGTGTTTTCTTTTCCTGAATTTTCTTTGTTTTATTATCTTTAAGTGAAAATTAATTTGGAGAATTTTTGTTACTGTTTGCTATTTTATTTCTCCATGTTAAGTTTCAGCCTTGTATTTTATTCACTGTTTGCTTTATTTTGCTAATTAAAAATACCAAAAACATTCTTAAAAATACCCAAAAATCACAAAAACAGTAAAAAAATATAAAAAGACCAAAAAGACTTCATTTCCTAATTTTTGCACATTTTTATCTATTTTTATAAATACTTTAGCTTGCCTTTTATTACTTTACTTTTATATTCCAATATTGAAAAAGAATATAAAAATATAAAATATAAAAAGAAAATACAAAATCAGAAAATTAAAATCAAAATACAAAAATATAAAATTAAAAATTAAATACAAAAATATAAAATTAAAAACCCACAAAAAATTACTTTGTTTGCTTGCTTAGTGTAGACACTTCACACACACACATTCACTTGAGCACATTTGCTTGAATTACCATGCTTGCTCCCTGTGTTCGAACTCTCTACATACTTGCACCTATACTTCTTTTATGTAGAGTTAAAAATAAATTTTAACTCCACATTAGTTCTAATTTATTGATCTTTAGTGTGGGTTAATTGTTGACTTTAGTTCGAGATTTATCGTGAGTCGCCACAGCGACGGTCGTCTCCGCCTTGTGTGAGACACCACTTTTAGACCACGTGAATATCGGCTAAATCAAGATCCAACGGCTACGATGTCGTCTTCTACCTCCTGAAGAACCTTCGCCCACGTCGCCCACCTCACGACGGCTGATGAACGCAAAATTTGCCTCTTTAATAATCTAAAATTGTTGTAGTATAGGAGGCGAATTCAGTTCAGCAAAAACCACAGTCCTTTGAATGTTGTGGAATATTTTTACTTGGCAAGTCTACCAAGGTCAAACACAAGGACACAGCTACCTAATTTATTTATCGAATTTCGATTTATTAAGCACAAGTGTGAACAATTCTCAATTTCAGATCCACGTGATGAATTATGCTATTTACAAAACAATGCCATGAAGTATGCATTTTTTTATTTTATTTTTATGCAATTTAAAGTGATGGATGAACAACTATGCAAGTTTACATGTATGCTAAATAAAAGATCACAAACATACCCGACAATATATGAGCAACATAAGACAAAATGAAATCAGAGTCAATTTAATCCCGACATGAAGAGCAGTCATCAAATCAGAGCAAGAACAAGGATAACCGGGTCTCATTTATCACATAAAAATCATTTATTTAAAAACAGTGAGAAATGAGAAATTAGACATGCTAAGATGTAGAGGACAAAACAAGGATCAAAACGACACTAAAATCATGCAATTCGGACCTACGATGCTCAAGTTATGCTAAAAACAATGTAGGGGAATGATTGTAATAAAAATGCAAGAAAATAAAGGGACAAATATTGCATTTAGGTCAATGGAGGGACCTAAATGTAAATATAGAAAACCGCTTGGGCCCAAGTGTAAATTGTTCATGCGCGCATGGACCTTTTTGTAATTTCAGAAAATATGGAGGGCTTCTCTGTAAAATACCCAGGCACGTACGTGAGGCACGTGCCTGGGGACCATTCTGCAATTAATATATCTTTTAGGGTCTTTCGCATAAATTACCCAGCACCTCACATGCGCTGCATGTGAGGGACCAAGCTCGGGACAGCTCCTGTGGCTCGGGACACGTTGCAAAGTCTAGAGGTTCGACTCGAGGTTTGGTCCACCCGAGCCTATAGGTTCAGCGTGGAGGCTCGGATGGAGTCTAGAGTCACCACGTGGCATCATCCTAGCCGCCCGATCCCGTAGATCGGACGGCGACTGTAGAGTCGTCTCCGCCGCAAGTCACCGGAGGAGGCGAGGCTCCGGTGTGCTCCCTAGAGCTCCGCCATGCCCCGCGAGGTCTTCTGATGGCCGGAGAAGATAGCCCGGACTCTCGCGGAGGTCTTGAAGATGTGCTGAATCCTTGTGGGTGACTGGAGGTGTTCGGCGGAGCTTGGTCATTGGAGGCGGAGCTGGAGATCGGCGAGGGAATATCATCTCCGATCATTGAGCCATGAGCACCTGCAACTGTTAGAAATCTCGCCGAAGCGAGGTGCGATGTGTTGTGAATGGAATGAGGGTCCGTGGAGGTGACGGAGGCAGTGGACCATATCCTACTCCTCCGGCGATGCAGAGGGGAAGGTGGCGGAGGGTGGCCAGGTTATGGAGAAAGGAGAGGGGCTGGCGGAGGGTGGCACGAGGATGAGGATGAAGTGGCGAAGCTCGTGGGGTGTTCAGATGATGGTGGAGTAGAGTGTAGTCCGTGGATAAATTAGGAGAAAAACAAAGGAAAAGAAAGATGAAGGATACCTCATCGGGGAGGGGACCCTGGTGGAGGAGGTTGCTTGGGCTGAGGCTCAGACGAGCCTCAGGGTCGTTGCCCAGCTGGTCAGCATGCCAGTGAGCTCAATCGGTGACCGGAGGCACCGTGACACGGCAGCACGCCGAGGGTTGACACCAGGCCAAACCCGTCGTCGCCTCGACGTTCCGCCCCTCCGCTGTCACCGGAGGGGCGGAGGAAGCTAGGACTAGGCCCAAGAATGGTGGACAAAGGTCGTCAGTGGCGGAGGGAGGTTTATATAGGTGGAGGATGGCTGGGCATTACGAGGTTGGTGAGACGTTTTGCACGGGTGGTTAAATGACGATGGAGTGATGGCGACGAGTGATGATGGTGGCGCGAGGATGACGGAGGGAAGAGCGACGTGGGGCGGTGTTTTGATGAGGGAGAGGTGGTCGGAGTCACCTTCCAAAATAGGAAGGGGATAGCGGGTTGCGAGGTGAAACGACTGGGGGGTTACGGAGGAGGAAGATGATGGCAAGCCGTTGGATCTTGCGATCCAACGGTTGGGATGAGAGCGTGTGCGAAGGGCTACGATCAGATCTGAATATCTAATCGAACGGATGAGGGTTAGGCGCTTAATGAGTGGCTAAGATGGAGAATCAGGGGAGATCCAACGGCGAGGGGCGAAGGGGTGACGTGGAGTCTGGTGGACCATAGGATCTGAACGCGATCGGGTGGCTGAGGTGAAGGGCGACGTGGCGCAAGGGAAGCCATAGGATAGGGCATGAATCCAACGGTTGAGGTTGAAGCGGTGACGAGCGGTTGGGATTCGATCTGGCGACGGATCGGGCGGCTGAGAAGTGGAGCGGCAGTGGACGGCTCAAATGAAGGCGAGACGAGTGGATCTAACAGCCCTGATGGGTGCCGGGTGGCGTGAGAAGAAGCAGGCCACGTGGCGGCTCCAGAGAGCGCCACGTGGCCCAATCAGAAAAATCCAGAGAATAAATACAAAGATAAATACAAAAGAAATAGTTAGAGGTAAAATTAGGAAAAAGTTAAAACATGAAAGTTGCTTGTCTCGACGAGATCTACAACTTTCATGTTGGTCAAAATGCCAAAAGAGGTCATTTATATAAAAAGTATTTTTGGGGGTATTTTTAAGGGGATAAAAATACCGATTTTTTATCTTTGATTTGTTTTTGTATTTTTTAAGCTTTTTAAAGGTCAGTGATTTATATACAATTATTCTACCTAATTTTTAGGGGTTTTTTCTGATAAAATAAATACAATAAAAATAAGTAAAATTAAATACAATAAATTAATGGTAAATTTTACACAATATAATACAGGATGAAAATAAAGAATTAAAGGTGGTTTTTATTAGACTAGTCAAGACAGGGGTTTAATTTGCGGCTTTTAGCATGATGAATACGAGATTCATCAACGGCTCCGCCTCCTTCCTATTTTTGGCGCCACTCCAGCCACCTTCTTCACACACTATTACCTTCACGACATAGTCCCGACCTCCACCTTCCTCGCTGGCACCCACGATCGCCACGTAAGCCGCTCCCTCGCCCCACCAACTCCACACAAACCACGCCTCCCACCGCATGGACCTTCACCTTCTCCCTTTATATACTCCACCTCCGGCCACTTTCCACCCCATCCGCCCTTGCACGAGAGTTCCTATAGCTCGAGTCTTCCTATCTGTGACATGGATTATGTTAGAATCCGAGCGACGACAGAGAATCATCTCCAGCGAGATCCACGATGTAGCACGTAGTGCCAGCAGCTTCCCCGACGAACTGCTAGAGCTCGGGCTCCTACCGGCCCTCGAGCGAGGATTGGCGACTCCATCCTGAGCGCTAATTCCCAGGTAGCTTTCCTCCATTCTCCTCCGATCATTCTTCTTCATTCCTCTCGATATTCTCACTTTTTTTTCTGACTTCTCTGATCGCTTCCATCCTCGCCCAACCATCCGCTGAGCTTCGCCTTGAAGCTCCAATCTTCGCGCACTCCTTCGTTCACTTCGATGACGCATCACACCCTCTTCCGACCAAAGCTCTGCCGTCACGACGGAGAAAGATCATCCACCACCTTCTGCTCTGCCCTCAAGCCTCACCGCACTCGCACACACCCCACGAGCACGCTGCACTCTATTTCTAGTAAGAACTAACTTTGCAGGACCAATCTCTTCATTGGTCGGAACCATCACCGAAGCTACTTCGAGCTTTGTTGCCACCGGCCTACAGACGACCCCGGCAGCTTCCAGAGCCTCCGGCGGCCTCCTGACGCTTCCACGATCGATCCTCGCTCTCCATGAGTCTCTGGCGAGCTTCCACGAGCACGGGGAAGCACGGCTGAGCCAGAGCAACATCACCGGAGCCCCGTCAAGTCCGCCGCAGGAGGCGACGGACCGGAGAAGATGAAGTAAAGTTATTGTCGGATCTTCCTGATCCGACGGTCCTCTTCATAACATGTCGCTCCTTGCCCGCCTCCGTTGGATCTTCCTGATATAACGGATCTCGTCGAGCCACGTCGCATCTGCTTCGACATCAAGCTACTGTTGGATCGATCGCCATCCAACGGGCATTACTCCGCCACGTCGCCATCACCCTCCAGCTCCAGATACCATCGGATCGACCTTGATCTGACAACCAACATCACGCCACGTCGTCAGCCATCAGCACCGTTGGATCGACTTCAATCTAGCAGCTCAGCTTGCGCCATGTAGCCAGCCTCCGAGCCTCTTCCTCGACCCTAGGCTCGGAGCACCCGGAGCTGCCCTGAGGCTAGGCCGAACCACCAGAGCCTCCTGAGCCTCCGCCCGAGTCTCCATCGCCGTCCGATCCTAGCCCCCTCACGTGTCTCTCACGTGAGGCTGGGTAATTTGCAATGAGACCCATGCAACTTTTAGAAACTACACTTAAGTCCCCGCCATGAGCTTCATGCGAGGAGCATGTTTTTCAGTGGGAAAATTGCATCCATACCCCAACATTATAGGTATTTGCACTTTAGTCCATGTATGTGTAATTTATTTTAAGAAATTTTATTTTTAGTTTTGCATTTTGGTCCCTGTGTTTGCACGCATATCTAGGTGTCCATATTTCATCATTTTTAAATTCCGAAAATTGTATGTTGTAGTTTAACTTGTCCTTTATCTTTTATGGCATGTGTCATGTTTTTGTGAGCTGCATTGAATTTAATAATATTACTTTGGTGGAAATTGACATATTTTGTCCACTGTGTGCCTTTTATTTATTATTAATACATTTGTTGCTCCAAAAATCACCATAAAATCACATTAGACTTAATTAAGTTACTTTACACTGTGCCTAAAAAATCATTGCATTTGCACGCATCACGAGGTCTGAATAAATCAAATAGTATTTTGCCTGATTGATTTTTAATAGGTCCAATTTACATAGATTTTTAGGTTTATTAATTTTCATGGATTCCTCTCACTTAGACCTATCTAGGGTAATTTTTATATCTAAAAATAGTGTGATTTGGTATTTATTAGAATTAATTTTTCAAAAACTTCCCTGTATTCATAATTTATTCATTTTTAATTCATCTAGAGTCTAAAAATTCCAAAAAAAATCACAATAGCTTAGTTTCATTGCATATCACATTTTGGCCAAGTTCCATTAATTTTGGACTTCATTTGACTATCTTTCTAATTTAACTTACAAATTTGGCGTGAACTTGCATTGTGTTTTCTTTAATTGCATAAAAAAATTATAAAATCATCACAAATATTCTTCTAAAAATCTGATCTCTATATTAACTGAAAATTTACCTAAGGAGACAACTGCCTCCCTGAGTTCAACTTTGGGCTTGCCCGAGTAAAATAAACATGTCGCTTGGGCTTAATTATACATTAAATTTGAGTGGTATTTGATGAAGTCTCGATTGCCCGACTGCAACGAACGACAAACCTAATTCAATTGATAATTCAGTTGAATTAACAATGGTAGATGAGGCCTTTTCAATGATCGAGCTCGAATCTTTATCAAACTAGTGTATGTTAAGTTCATGTTTGGTTTTTTAGCTTATCGAACCAATATTTGAAGTTCATGTTCTGTTCGTTTAGTAATGAAAGAACACTTTCTGAAGTATTGTCATACGAACTCTAAACGATCACGAACATATTCAGTTCGATTAGCGGTCCTACCCGTCCTTACTCTATCAATTTGCACTTAAGATACGGTTCACCTAATGTCCTCCATAAACTTAATGTGGTTCCTCTTGCCATCGATGGAGTCAATCGTGAACCCTTGGAAAGGATACCTTGACCTCAAAATCATTAGTGAAGGAAAATCCTAATCTCCTGACCATCTTCTTATCATCGGGAATCTTGAGCCTCAATTTCCCAAGATTGTCTTACATGGGATAACTTCCAACACGAGCACCTTAAACCATGCTTATTTATTATTTGACTTGGCACAAAGGAAAGGTAGGCTAAACTAACAACATGATTCCCCTCCTTGGATGTTCTTATTGGTACTTTGGTTCTTGCCACCACTTTCATCGGTGATAAGCGATAAGGGCTAGGGGGTTAGACTTTTGTGGGGCATTCATTCCTCAACTATCTCATATTGCATCTGGTTCCATTTATTTGGGTCTCCCCACTTGTCCATTAATCTTGTAAGCGGTTTTCATTATTATTACTTTTACTATCTAATCATATTTATATATCATATTTAACTAATTATGGCCAAACAAACTGACATAAACAAATCCAAACACGGTAAAAAAAATCACACAAGAAGAACCATGTATGCACAATGAGGTTACCATGGAAACCCTTTACGAGAAAACTGGCAACCCTCCCCAACTCAGTATTCCCGTTCAACCTTGTCGACCAACTATTCCACTGTCCAAATTACCTACTAGCTCCATCTTGGACGTAGACGTTGAACCAACCAACTAGCCTAGAAACTCTCCCACCTATTTTTAGTAGCATGTGCCATCGCAAAGAACTCCCTCACCTCTATTGTTGTACTAGCCTCATTCATATATAAAATCATAAAGGATAAGAGACCAAGTTCGGAAGAGGAGTCATGTTTGGGCAAGTGAACGTCAAGCCTATTTGAATCAGTTTGGAAGAAAATGATCAGTAGTGATCATACAATGGTTAAGCTTTCCCTATGTCAAAATTGGCTTTCCTGTGTCACTCGGGTCTATGTAGGAGACTCCCCCCTTTACAGTGAGTGTGAACGTATCACTCTTTGCTGCTGAGACGAAAAGGATAGTACAAAAGAAGAAGCATATGCACCCTTGACAGAAATCGAGAAGAGAGGGGGTATACTGTAATAAAGCGTGAAAATTGCCTAGGTGAAAGTGATCGATCAGAATACACCTTTGATCCACACTATGGTTGATAGTAGAATTGCTACGAAAAAATGGGATTTACAGACCTATTGTTGTACCCCCGTGATGCATGTATGTTATGCAAAATACAATATGGCATCAGAATGGCAAAATACGAAGACCTTCGAACCAATGACAATTGAGAGGAGATGAAGCACGACTACAGGTAACATGTATTGTTGAGAAGTTTTCTCTAACATGTACCCGAAAATCATGGGAGAGCATGATAGCCCAATCCTAGAATAATTGGGCAAGAGAGAATGAAACACTTGGTTGGAAGGACAAGAGAGCATACCACCCTTTATTTTAGTTCATAACTTTTGTGGCTTGTTCACGGGGGCTAGAATAAATGGAATGTATTTACATCCATCCATCCATCCACATTTATACATGTGTGCATATGTGTACACATGTGTATATGTGTATGGGCTTAGGCATGCACATATGTATGTGTGCAGGTATGTATGTATGTACTCATATGCATTGTTGGACATATGAGACCATACCGAGCCATTGTACAATAAATATCGTTACAAAGTTGTATCACTCCATGTATGAAACAAGACACTCTTATGTTCGTATTTTTTTCAATGTCTCTCTGTGCGAATAGGGATGTTTACCATGGCCACGTTCGATTTCATACATTTGTTGATCTAAACACTTAAATCATAAAGGCTAATGCATAACTGCATATCTACGTAGATAGATTGAGGACCCAACTTGCATCGCAACGTGATATTTGAAGAATATCTCCACTATGAGAAGAGAAGGAAACTCTTATCAAAAAATGGACATCTGACCACACTTGCAATGCATGTCATCTACTCAGGAATAAAAATTCAGAGGTGTTGGATGTCATTAAAGAGTTGACAAGATCGAGATAACTAAGATACATATCATAGACTTTCACGAGACATGAGCACGTCCTTAGACTGGAGATAAATATACATCTATATCTACATGTATGCGAATTTGGCAGGCCAATATGCTGATGATCAGACAATGTCTATATATCGTCGAGCTAGTATGTGTGTGATGACATATGAGATGTATGATCTTTCAAAGGGATCACACATGTTCATTCTCAATAAACCAGTAGACACGAGCTCAACCATGAAACATTGGGGTCAAGAAGAATTCCACATGTGGTCACCATGTTTACAAATCAGGATATGAATTCAAGAATGTTAATGCATGCTCTTGCAAGGAATATGATTAACGTTGTCACTCAGTAGCCGATTGAGAAACCTTTTTGATGAATCAAAATATGGTTAGAACTTAGGGTTAAGCATAGTCTTCCAAGTATCTACAATGCAAGAGTATTAGGAATAGTCTTGGTTATGCGATCATAATAAATTGTGTGCCATGACGTTTACACTCTAGTGGAGTGACGAAAGCATATGGATTTTATGAGAACTCGCTCCCCTCCCTAAAATTCGTAGCATACACTGTCATACTCTCTCCCTTTCCAAACCATAGAGGGTCGTCCACTACTCCTCTTCTTCTCTCCCTTGTGTCCGTCCACGTAAAGAGGAAAAGGAGATCATCTCCTCCGTGTCATCGTGCTCGCAAAAAGAAGGAGGTGATCCTCACACTATGTGGAGATTGTGGAGGGCGACAAGATGACCAAGTCGTGATCATCTCGCATGAAGAGATGAAGCCAAAATAGAGGAGTCTCTCTTGCCCATGGGGGACTCGTGGTACTTATCCCTGGTCTACGTGTGTGTTGCCCTCCAATTGAATTTGATTCAGGTGGTCTCTTTGCTTAGAGGCTATTCACACAATCCAATGTATATTTCCCTACTACTGCAACATGTAAAAACGAAGCGGGAATCGTTACTGCATCCATGTGAATTTGTCTACAAAATTTGTGTTGTTGTGATTACATCTCTTATACGATGAGCTCTTGTTTTAAATAGATATGATTCATTTTTTCTTGCACTATCCATAATGTTTGAGGTTAAGAGACTTCACATGTATATGAGGGATCTTCAAATGAGGCGGGGTCTTTGTGAGGTCCTTTGAATTCTTAAACAAAATGTTATGGCCAATAAATAAATTTAACAGATAATAATCTACATGGATAAATGATGAAAACCATGGAAAACAAACAACAATGAGAGACAAGTATTTTAATATGAAAATCCCATTGAGTAAGAACCACGACCTGAATCACTTGACTCAGGATTTTTTGTATTAGTTGAGCTAACAAGCTATTCCATTATTTCAATATTTTTCTGCATATAACTTTTGCGTGTTCTTTGATCACACACAAGAGTCTTTCCCAGGAGATTGATCAAATACCAAGTTCCTTGTACACCTTGGGTGAAACACTAAGTATTCTAGTACAACAACAATGTAAATATTACAACAATCCTTAAAGCCAAATATAAGAATAGCTAGACAAAGAAAATGCACACTGCAATAAATAATTGAATCGCAAACCGAGCGTGCAAATGTAAGACGCTCAAGATGCAGTCTCAAAGTAAAGAGCGAGAGAGAGGGTATCGAAAAGAGCTTTGAGAGAGATAGACTTTACCTTAGAATGTGTGTTCTTAATAATAGGTTTAGGGCTATTTATAGTGGTGGGGGATGACCATTCAAATATATAGCTGTTGGAAATAAATCCGGAAAGAAATCATCAATATTTGAACATACGACCGATCGTACAAAGAAGACGATCAATCATCTCAAACTAATCAATTGTGTATATCAAGGTGATCGATCATCGATTATCTAATAGTTGTTAAGAGGTTAAATGCAAATCGTATCTATCATAAAAGGCAGCTAGTTGATTACGGGTGATCGATCAAATCAAGTGTGTTGATCGATCAATGATGGTCGATAAGGTCAATTAGGTTCATAGATCAGAGACGGTTAATCAATCCGATCGTGAATGTTGATCAATCAGTATGGCTTGGACTTAATATGCTTGTGCGATGCACAAGTATATATATTTGAATTTTTTTACATATGCCCGTTATAAAAGTCTTCTTTCTTATTCTTTGCTTTATCCTCGTCTTTTGCGCTTCAAACTTTTAGTGAACTTATCATTAAATATGCATACCTATCCGTACTCACAAAAGAATGTTATCATCAAGATAATGATATAATTAATATGTAATCAAGGTTTTAGCAATCTTTCCCAGCTTTTAAACCACCGCTATTTTATTGAGAATATATAAAGATTGTGTGAATCATAAACTGCACATTGTAAAAATAAATGGTATCTGGGATGTTTTCTAAAAAGATAGCATCTATATGTTACCAACATTTTAGTCCAATATAGTAATATTTGTATAGTTCTGTCTTTATGTACGCGCTGATGTTAATATTAAGTATTAAATCTATGATGCAACAAAATATAAAATACAATGAAGATGCCTAAATTGACATTGGCTTTTCTTAGCCCGTGAAAAACTACACCTCATTCACACACACATGCATAAACATACATATACATATAAATACCTATGAATCACGACCTCTTAATTTTGAAAAAGCTTTTAGGACTATGAATCATGACCTTACCACTTTGTTTTTAAAAATCAACATGTCATCAATGGGCTTCTTCAAACCCATACATGATGTTCGGCAAGGAGACCCAATTTCACCGTGTTTATTTATTCATACTCTCCTATTTCGTTGATTGAATATTGTTTGCAATTCAATACAAGGGAAGATTCGGGGATTCTCGTAGGCAAGCATCTCCACATTAGTCTAACATCTCGAGCTTGAGTCCCCCGACCGTTATCGGGGAAATTGACCCTAACAACTTATTGGGTTCGCGCCTGACTAGAACCTCTAATAACCACACAAAATACTTGAGCCTAAGTTGTCAAGTAGTAATCCCCACCGTTTATAACCCACATCCACACCTCACGAGTTTCCGATGTGGGACCATGTTAGGGGGTTGGGGTATTACGATTTGCGATTTGAAATTTGTTGATAGTTTGTTTATATACATGAGGTTTGAAGAAAACATGCTTAAACATCTCATTGCGATCCGAATGATATTAGCTACAATCCGAGGACTCGAGATTTTAAAATCCTTGGGTGGGAGAAGGGGGGAAATCTCCGATTGAATATCTCGATTTCTCCTAGAGGAAATTGGTTACAATTTATCAAAAAATTCACACAAAAACTTTGAGGGTGGAAGGGAGAAATACTCATTCTCGACTAGGGTCACTTTGATGAGCATTAATGCGATGGACCCCAGATCTATGGATGTAGTGTTTAGAAGGATTGTCTTTGCAATACAAAAAAAAACTAATGGCGTAGCTTGTTGCCCGCTTGCCTTCTGTTTTGATGAAACTTTTCTCTTTAGTATTGAATATAATTATCATGCCTCATTAACAATATATGTGATGTTTTGTCTCAAAGTGTGTCAAAACATCATTAAAAAAGGTTAATATTATGAGAGTACCGTTAGAATGTCAACGCAAATTAACAAAATGCAAAGTGAAGGTAGTGTGGAAAAAAACTGTTTGGTTGCTGGTTGGACTGGGTTGGGTTGGGTTGAGGTGGGTGAATAGTAATCTGTGAGGAGGAAATACCCCTGTGAATAGTAACCAGGGTTGGGCCAACCCTGCCCAACCCTGCAACCAAACAAGCCTAATATGTAGACGCGGGGAGGATGGTTGGGCATATATGTGAAAACGGACCAAAATTACAAAAATAATCATCACTTTATAATGATAAAATCGTCGATCGGTAAGAATTGCTTAACAAATGACATCTATTGGGGAGTCTTGCTATGAACAAAATTGATCTGTTCAAAGGTCCTTATCCTTGTTTAGTGTAAGAACCCATTAACCAAGCCCATGGAACGTTGAGTTGGTTCATTCCTCGTCTTAGAATCCAAACTTTTCATGAAAGAAAATAGCGGCTTCGTGAAAGCATGGTTCGGAAAATATGGTTATCTATAATGCATTGTTATGCGATACTATTCTTTTGTGCCTCAATGGAGACAAGCATAGATGCCCCATCTTAGATGCGAAGGAAAGTGGCATCGGATTGGTGTTCTATTTGAGACGCAAGGTGTTGCCTGGCTTTTCAGAGCATGGAAGGCCGTATCGATATCGATTCGATATCGTATCGATACGATATTTTGACGATATATCGCCAAAATATCGTCCATATCGACGAGTCTTTGTGAAGAAAATGCCTACAAATTGGGATATAGCGTCATATCGGTGTCCATATCGGTCCCATGTCGATATTGATTATCGACGATATATCACGATATTTCCTTCCATGTTTCAGAGTATGGAACAATATCAACCAATAATCGCAAGAGAGATTATATTCGTCTGGAATGTCGAGAATGTGGGCATGACTCAACTTGTGCACTTTTCCGTGTTGTTACTATGCAATTAATTTGGACTTGTTATGTTGTTGCTTTACTCTTTCTCTAAAAGAGGAAAAATGAAAGAGTGTTTCAAATCAGATTGTTGTGAACATTGCTCCCTAATCAAGGAGTTGGAACGGTGACGATGGCCGGATTGATACTATCAAGCCCCAACGATGCCTACATGGAGAATCAAACCATTTGCATGGGCGATCGTTGAATCTCGATTTAAGTTTCATCATCCCAAGTTTTGTTGATTTTACCACAACATGGGAAAAACTCATTGGCTTGTACTGAACTTTAGCCATCTGATCAACATTCATTTGATTATGTTAATATCGTATCGTTGTAATATGAGCCAATGATAATATCGTATCTGGATAAGTTCATGATCGAACACAATGATACAAGCTAATTAAGTTATATAACCAAGGTTTAAGTAAACTAAGTTAAGTTATTCTAATGTATCTAAGTAATGAGGATAATGAAGATGAATGCATGATATTTTAATGGATTTTTATCAATTGTGCTCCTCTGAGATCTTGCAATTTCAGTTATGCCCTCCTTTTTTTGGGAATATCAGTAGTGCCCCCGACTTCTTGGCGTTCTATTACTTGTGCCCCTCGAGTTAGTGGCCGTCTGTACCCACCGTAAACGGACGTTAACTTTGGGGACACAAGAAGAATTTAATTTTGAAAAAAGGCTGGAAAGTCATCCCGCCATCTTCCTCCTCCTCCCCATCATCTTCATCTTCCTCTCCTTCTCTTACTCCTCCACTGCCTCCTCCCCTCACCCCCATCTCCTCCCTTAGCCCCCAGCGTGTTCCCGATTCTTGGATTTTCGCGTAGTATGGTGAAGCTGACATCTGGAGTTAAATGCATCGATCATGTGGTGTACCCGATCGTAATCATGGGTTTTAAAACAGAATCATATAGTGGATCACTCATCTTCCATTTGCGATTTGTAACAATCCATCTACGACCATAATGGAGGGGGTGCGGTGCGGAGAGGGCGAGTTGGGGAGGAGGGGAGATGCGGGGGTGGAGAGGGAGGAGCGGGGGGGGTGCTGGGGGGAGAGGGCGAGCTGGGGCGGAGGGGAGCTGCGGAGGACGGAGAGGGAGCTGCGGGGGGCGGAGGGTGGAGAGGGAGGAGGAGGAGGACGACGACGACAGAGGTGGGGAGGCACATTAGCGGGGCATGGGGCTCGGGGGATGTTGTAGGAGAGCTCAAGGCGGAGGATGGAGGAGCTGTGGAGGAGGAAGAGAAGGGAGGAAGGGGAAGAAGATGGGGAGAAAAAAGATGAGGTGGTGGAGGAAGATGGATGGACGGTTATACCCCTCTTAACGATACCATGATTTGAAGAAACCATGGTTAAGTTTGACTCAATGACGGTTAAAGTAACGGAGGGGAACAAGTGATAGAACGTTAAGAAGTCGGGGGCACTACTGATATTCCCAAAAAGGGAGGGGCATATCTGAAATTATAAGATCTCAGAGGAGCACAACTGATAAAAATCCTATTTTAATATACTTATATGCAAGTTATGATGAGACAGAAAGAGTGAGATGTGCTTATATTAACTCACAAAAATATTACATAAATTAGTCCTAAGATGATGCTTTAAACTTAGATTCAAAATAATAAAAATTTATCTAAACATTGGACTAATTATATGCCCAAATTTCACTATGATAAAGATGCACCTAAATATCTAAATTACTTATCTCACATAAAACACCTAATCTGTAATTTAATGATCTAAATTGGAGATCAAAATATCTAATTAAAATATACAGAAATAAGCTTTCCCAGAGGTATTGTAAGACTAGACTTAGGTACAAATAATAGCAATTTAATCAAGTTATAATAAACAATGTTCTTCTAGGTTTTTAAAATGAATACTAACTAATCAATAGAGGGAATACATTATGCCATTAGGGAGAGAATGAACAGAGCTTTCAAATAAGAAAAAAATCACTTAATTTGGATATATATGCTCAAATTGTTAAAATAACAATCCATGGGCTTATTTGAAAAGAAAACACAAAAAATAATTACTTAAATATTGCATGCATGTCCAAAATGGACCAAAGTGCAAATACAAGAAGCTAGAGAAGCTTATTTGCAAATCACCAAGCGTGGGGGTAGAAATGAAATAAAGAGGACACGACCGAGTTGGTGTGCAAAACTCTTACTCAACACGTGATGGACACCTAACTAGTCCTAGATGCAATTCTGTAGAATGGTTGGGTTGATGCTACAATTTCTCTAACCACCTGCGTGGGGCATGTAAGATGGAGGCTCGAGTTGTTGCGTGGCTTGGCCATGTGACTATCTGTTGTGCCTTAGATGAGGTTCGGGTACTCCAAAGCTTCGAGAATCGGAGCGAGGTGGGGGTGCGCTCTAGACCGTAGTATCAACCCCGATCGCCTTGAATCCGACGACAACTGTAGGTCGCATGAGTGCTCCTCCTCTTTAGGCAGTGGCTTAATGGTCGTGCTCCGACGAAACTCTATTGTTACTCCTCCATTCCCCGAACTCGCCGACGGTCGAAAAATGATGCCGGAGACCTAGTGAAGCTGGACATAGGTCAGTGAAGAATAAGTGATGGTTGGACCAATGGTTCGTCTCCTTCTCATCGGAGGTGGAGTAGCATATCAGAGCATCATCATATATTCCAACCATTTGAAGATATGAAGCGCACACGATGGTTAGATAGGTATAGCGGAAGCATGTAAGTGATTTGGGAGTGATCTAAAGTGGAGTGATGGGGTTGTCGGGGAGTGAAGAATTGGATGCCCGAGATGGATTCACCTTCTCTGCGAGTAGGTGGATGAATTGAGATGGAGGAGGTTCTGGAGAAGAAGAATGGTGAAATGGAATCATGCATGAAGATCGGTGTGGTGTTGCGACGATGAAGAGTTAATTGGAATGGTGTGAAGGTGTGTGTGACTGACGACTTAATTAGGAGAAAATATGAAAGGGGTCGCTAAGGCATTACCTGTAGAAGATGAAGAAGACATGGAGATGGAATATAGCTTGGGATTGGAGCTTCAAATGTTCTTGAGTCTTCGCTTTATGCACTCGGATGAAGTGCAACGCTCGAACAATGATGGAGTTCATTGCAATACGGTCGAGATGGTCGTAGATCTTATCAAAGGTCCAACTATTTCTTCATTACTCGACTCAACTATTTCTTCATTACTTGATTCTTACTCCGAAGGAGGAAGCTCAAACACTCGCATTAAGGAGGACCAGTGTTGTAAAAATCGACCGACTAATCCGATTAGTCGGTCCGATTAAGCGACTCGGCGGGGTAGCCGAGTCGACTTACAAAAATCGGCCATTAGTCGGGCATGGCCGATTACTCGGCCGATTACTCGGTGCAGGCGGGCGACTAATCGGACGATTTTTGCAACATGTTATTTCGGGTCCCCATTTTTTGTAAACCGCAAGTTACATTTGGGGAACTTATTGTCGCACAGTAAGTCCCCCATCGTTTCGAAACCCCCACGCCCCTCGACCCCTCGCGCCTTAAGACCTCCTGCTCCCCGCCGCCGGTCCTCCTGCTCCCCGCTCGCGAGCTCTTGGCCATCGCGACTCCTCCAGCGCCTCTCTGGTAGCCACCTCGCCACTCCTCTCTCACCGCGCCGCCTGAAGGATGCTCCATCTTGCCGCACAGGACCTCAGGTTAGGGTTTTTGTTTTTGTTTTCATTTTTTCATTATTTGTATTTTATTATATGATCATAGCATTCTTGATAGCTTATACCATTGACGAGAGTATAGAACCCTAATGACAAATTATTTAGGGTTTTTACTTGCTTTAGGGTTTGTTGCATTAAATATCATGCCACTGATTTTTGATATATCATGATGTTTAGGGTTGTATGCAATTATAATTATGTTGTATGCTTGATGTTTAGATCTTGTTGTATTGTTATGTTGTATGTAATTATATTTTTAGGTTGTATGAAATTATAATTATGTTGTATGTTTGATGTTTAAGGTTTGTTCTAGTATTATGTTGTATGCAATTATAAATATTTAGGTTGTATGCAAATATTTATGTTGTATGCAAATATTTAGGTTGTATGCAAACAAATTATGATTATTTTGTATGCTTAGTGGTTATTGTATTGTATATCATGCCACTGATTTTTTTATATTATAATTCATCATTTTTTTATTATGTAGATGGATACACCACCAACGAACGTCGCTTCCGGTAGCGACTCGTCATTTTATGTGCCACCAGGATCAACTGATCATGCATGGTAATACGGCTACCTTGCGAGCCGTACGGATCCAAATACGGTCACTTGCAGATTGTGCAAGAAGATTGTGAAGGGTGGTGTGTATAGGTTCAAGCAACATCTAGCACACCGAAAAGGGAACGTTGCTGCATGTCCCAAGGTTGATGAGGAGACGAAGAACAAGATGATTGCATACCTTGATGATGTTGCCAGGAAGAAATCTCAGAAAGCCGCTGATGTTCATGAGATGAGGGAGGAAGTTGATATCACTGGAGGTGTGGGTTCGACGAAGAGATCACGAGTCTCTGAATCCCTCGAGCAGACTGTCGCAGTGGATGGGTCATCACGTCAAATGACCATCAAGGATGCATTCTCCAAGGATCATCGTGATAGGGTCACATCATTCATATCCAAATGGGCATATACATCGGTAATTTCGTTTAATGCAATGACGACAAAAAACTTCCTGCAAATGGTGGAGGCTATTGGGAAGTACGGGCCTGGACTAAAGCCTCCCACGAGGTATGAGCTTAGTGGTCCGCTTCTAAAGAAGGCAGTGAAGGAGATTCACGATGGATTGCAAGGTCATCGTGATACGTGGACATCGGCGGGATGCTCTTTGATGACTGATGCATGGACGGACAAGCGTGGAAGGAGCATCATCATTTTTTGTGTCAATTGCACATTGGGGACTTCATTTTTGAAGTCCATAGATGCCTCAAATGAGGCTCACACTGCTGAATACATCTGCAAGTTGGTGGAGGAGTGCCTGAATGAAGTGGGAGTGGATAAAGTGGTTCAGATTGTGGCGGATAATGCATCCGCCAATACTGCTGCAGGAAGATTGTTGGTCACCAAATATCCACAGATTTGGTGGACTCCGTGTGCTGCGCACTCCATTGATCTTGCTTTGGAGGAGATAAGAAGAGAGACAAAGGTGAGAAGTGCAATCACAAAGGTGAAGAGGCTTACGGTGTTCGTCTACTCTCATACCAAAACTCTAAGCTTGATGCGCAAGTTCACCAACAAGAGGGACATTGCAAGGCCCGGACAAACAAGATTTGCAACCACTTTTCTCACTCTTGAAAGCCTAAATGAAAAGAAAGACAAGCTGAGATTAATGTTTTCCTCAGAAGAGTGGAGAAACTGCAAGTGGTATAAGACCAAGAAGGGAGAAGCTGCGAGTTCCATTGTTTTCAGCCCTACATTCTGGAACCATACAACACATGCTATCAGAGTTTTCACTCCATTGGTTCGTTCATTACGTGTGGTTGATGCAGATCGACGCCCATCCATGGGCTTTGTCTACGGAGGGCTTGAAGAAGCCAAGCGAGAAATAATTGCAGCATTCAATGGTGTGGAGTCATCTTATAATTTTTTTGTGGATGCTATTATCTCCAAGACCAAAGGGAGGCTTGATACTCCATTGCATCTAGCAGCTTATTACTTGAACCCATTTTACTTCTACACCGAGTCTCATGGTGATCCAGATGTTGTGGTGAGGAGAGGGTTTAAGGAATGCATGGAAAAAATTTATCCAGATTTGGATATACAAGATGCAATTAGTAGGGACGAGATTCCGACATATAGACTTGGTCGTGGAGATTTTGAGAAGCCTTTAGCTGTGAGACAAAGGATGACAAATGATGGCAATTTTGATCCAGGTATCTTAGTCATTTATTTTCTATTAATGTTAATCACTTATTTTATTATGTTGACCATTTCTCTATTCTAATAGCTACTTGGTGGCATAATCATGGAGATGACACACCTCATTTGAAAGCTATGGCTATCAAAATCTTGAGCTTGACGTCTTCATCATCGGGATGTGAGCGTAACTGGAGTACATTTGACTCGGTAAAGACTCCACTCCACCCACCCAATTCGATTAGTAATAGTAAAATTTAAATGAGTAATTGATATAAAGTTAAATTTTTCGATCTTCAGATCCATACCAAGAAGAGAAACATGTTGGAGACGAAGAAGCTGAACGATCTTGTGTATGTGCGTTTCAATTCCAACCTGCAGGAACGCCGAGCTGAGAAAGAGAGAGATCCTCTGTCATCTCGTGATCGTGCACACATGGCTGAATGGACTGGGGATGTTGATGCTCATGATGAGGAGGTTTTGCAGGTTCCGGACTGACATGGGGTGTTGTAGCACATGCTAGTGGCGCCGAAGAGAATTTGGAACCAAGAAGGAGCCAACGAGGTGAGCGTGGAAGGGGAGCTTCATCGTCAAGCTCCAATGCTATGCCGATGAATGAGGAGGAGGAGCTACATCTTTAGGATATAGAAGAAGAAGATGATGACGATGAAGAAGAAGAAGAAGAAGAAGGTGATGATGAAGAAGAAGAGCTGGACTTGGATGACGACATTGAGGATTGAACCCAATGGCTTGGGATACTTATCTTACTTTCACTTTTATTATTTTTTGAACATGTTGTAATTGTTTTTTTATTTTTGAACATTTGCTTGTACTATGTGCCAAACATTTTGTTCTTAACTTGCTTCTTTTTTCAATCTCTTGCTATTTTTTTATGCTCTTAAAAATATTAAAACTGCTAAATATATGAATATAAACGAGAGTATATGCTATAAAAATTGATTTATATATTTAAAATAATAAAAAAATTCCAAACCGACTATTGTCCGACTAAATCCGATTACTCTCTTGAATGCCGATTAATCCTTAGTCAGTGACCCTGCCGACCGAGTACCGACTGCCGACTTCTCAACCTTGAGGAGGACATGCACGAATGACGGCCCTCCAAAGGGATTTGTTCGGAAACATATAGTTGAATACGTTGGTTTCAACCATCGATGGTTGATGCACGCGAGGATGAGGGCTTGGGTGAGTTGGTTGGTGTGAAATAGGCTTACAAGAGCTATGAGATGGAACCGGATTCAGGTCAAGGTGACACGTGGAGATGCGAGGATAATTAAACGAAGTTGCTCTGATGAAGAGCAGCGATGCTTGGGGGAAGAAACCACTCGAGGAAGATGATGAACGGGTGTCGTTGTATCATGAGATCCAACGACCTTGATGAAGCATGAGTGTGTGAACTGAGACTGCTTGATCTTTTGATCAAGCGGCTCCTAGCAAGGCGGGCTCGATGGAGCTGGTATCGGATGATTTATAGATCGGACGATTGAGAGAGATGCACCCCTTAACAAAGGGTTGGGCTACGCGGCCCAACTGGGAAAGTGTGAAATAAGAAATAAGTGTAAAACCAAAATAAAATAGTAAATGAAATTAAATTAAAAAGTGTTATATATGAAAGTTATGTATTTTTTAAAGATCTAAACTTTCATGTACAAAGTCAAAGTACATCACATATACGTGCTATTATTTTTGTAAGTATTTTTTATGAATATAAAATACTTCTATTTTATTTTGTTAGTTTTTGGTATTCTGGAATACGGAATAATATACAATATATTATTTACAATATTATATCAAATAAAGAATAATATACAATATATTATTTACAATATTATACTAATTTTATGGGATTTTAAGTAAATGAAAAACACATAAAATAAAGAGAATCGTGAATACATATATACAATAATTTGTGACTTGATTTATTTAAAATAATTAGCCTTGATTATTTACAAGATATAAAATATTAATTACATTTAATTAGTTATTAATTAATTGAATAGGTTAAGATAGAGGGTTTAATAATACAAATAATGTTGATGAATATGAGATTCATCACTATCCCACATATTGGGATCTTATCATTTGCATCAAAAGGAAGCCGAAATTTTTATCTAAAAAAACAAGGTCGGCAACCTTTAGTAACGAGTCATTGGTTGATTTGTTACCAGTTTAACTAACCGATATGTTAAACATGACTGGTGTCCATTTTAAATAGTTATGTTGCATGGTCTCTCTATGCTAGTGTTCTTGTAGAGGATTGCATATTTGAATACACCACAAATACGTGCTCTCTCCATCTCCCCATTCAAGATCTCCATTATTTAAAAGAGTCATCGTGCATCACAACATCCGCATGAGATACTTAGATCCATTTTCAAAGAATGTGAAAGGAAATATGCAATGTATGCAACAGGAATCCAAGACTAACAAGCATGGAAGGACGTATCGATATCGATATCGTTTCGATATCGTGTCGATATCGATATATCGGCGATATATCATCGATATATCGCCGATATATCGCTATATCTAGGAATTTTTCTGAAGAAAATGCCTGAAATCGGATATATCGATATATCGATTTCGATATCGGTCCCATGTCGATATCGATATATCGACGATATATCGCCGATATATCGGGATACGACCTTCCATGCTCGACAAGTAACAAATGAGATTCCAAGGAGCGAAAGACACCTTTAATCTGATACTGTTGTTTACTGCCTAGTTATCGATGGTATGTTGCCAACCAGTGTGTGAGATCCTCTAACTCATTTGTACATTAAAATACAAAATACAATATGGGTATTGAACTCCCATTCGAATACGAACTTGATACGGATTTTGATCTGACTCTTGTATGTTTTTGTTTACTTCTTTTTAGATTTTAGATCCGACATGATATCCAAGTGAAGCGTACGAGAAGTTCATCATGTAGTACTCGTTGATACCTTATTAACAGTACCAAGACATCAAAAGTCGATACAAGATGAGGGCGATACGACCATTTTAAGATTGTGTATTAATGAACGGGCCTAGATTTGTTCAACCAAAACCGTGGTATATATGAGGGGCTATGGCAGATTTGAATTCCAAACTACTTTCTTTTAACTTTAGGCCATCGAAGCTCCATCCAAGAGCTTGCTGGAGAGCCGTCAGACCTCTGCCGGAGTCGACGAAGTGGTCTGATTGCGATACGCTGCCGTGCAAAGCTCGCCATGGGCAACTGGTTTCTCACGTTTACAAGGTACGGATCTCCCCTACTTCTTGTCATTTTATGCATTTTATTTCATGTGATTCGGATTTCTATTATATCATCGGATCGTCTCGATTTTGTGTTAATTTAGTGCATGCAATGTGCTAGAATGATTATGGTGTCATGCACACATGTTGGGATATACGTGCACATGATGAGATGTCAAATGGACCATGAAATCAGCATACAAGGTGAAGGGGAAGTGACTGGAGTCGTGATGAATGGTTGCAACCTAACGGGGGTATGTTTCTAGGTAACCTAACGTTGCTAATGTTACTTGTAATGTTAGCAACATTACATGTGCGTATATGGTTATGTGGTATGCTACAAGTAGCCCAACGTTTTCAATATTACTGTTGGAACGTCAGCAACTTTACCGGTGTGAACTTTAGAATGTTTTTTTTTGAATCAGACTACTGTTAGAATGTTAGCAACGTAGTAATGTTAGAATAATAGTACTAGAGCGACATGCCATGGCATATGCTAATACACCATGACATGACCCTACCTGCCATGGTATATGGAGACCTGCCACGACCTGACATGTCCTGGCTATTGGAGACCTGCCATGACTTGACCCGCCATAGAATATTGCCACCTGTGTTGTGGCATGACCTGCCATGAGTTCTACTATATTCATATGATTTCACCTAACTTGTTTCATTGATTTCAGGAGCTACACTACTCTGATTCATGTGCTCTTGAATGTGTTTGAAATCACATATGAAGCTATTCATAATTATTTCATCTCTCCAAAATCTCGGAGATAATAATGTAGTGATGTGCATGGAAATGAAAAAGGCAGGTAGAGACCCTGCCATGTCATCTAAGTTGTAACTTTGCATGCTTGCTCCATGGTAGTCCTATAATCTGAAATTTACCGCTGATGTACGAAACATATAAAGTATATGAATTTAGAGTGTAAGAACCATTACCACACTTAAGTTGTGCTTTTGCACTTGGGCCCTTGGTAGCCTAGAAATTGGGCAAGGCCCTTGGATTTTTTGATTTAATTCTCGTAAGCACTATAATTACAGATAAAACAACTGACGATTGAATAAATCTATCATGTAGGATTATAATGCATGTGTCTAGTTAATAGTGTATTCATATAATTCAATGTATAACTGTTATAACTAGTTACAATACTTACTGGTGGGATTATCTAGGAAATTAGTTTCCTTATCAGATCAAATAATATATGTGGTATACATTGCTCTGAAATTTCTGATGTAATGATGAAAGTGCTAAGATATCGATTACGAAGATTGAGATATTTGATGTACGTAGCGGATGTAGTCCTCGAGTGCTTTGTGTGTCTCCATTGATGTCCTTTCCCGTATTGAGGTTTCACACACGAATATAGTTTCTGTGTTGCATTGGATAGTGGAGATATCGTTTGTAAGGGATGGGCATGCACCCTTTGGTCTTCAAGTAGATGACTAGATGCCAATGACCTTAGCGTCTATATTGGTTGGGAGACATATAGTCCGACTGCACTCAAATGTAGTTCCACTGGTTGCATGATGGCGTTCGAGGATGCGCTAGTGGTAGCTTTGTCTTCGTTTTTGTTATAAGATTAATACGAGGATCAACTAGAACCGATCACTCGAGTTAGTTCTTGTATTGGTTCTATGAAGGGAGTGCAGGATGTGGTTAGCGAAGGAGTTGTTTTACCGATTTGCCTTATAGTTGGAGAAAAACAAAAGGTCTTTGCAGGCCTTCTCGACTACAATGTGTGAGTGGTCAATCAGATTGTGTAATTAGATGCCTTCCACTCTCCTGCTGTGGACTCTTACCGATGAGTAGCAGATCTCAGTTAAATCATTATTGAAATCAAATGTCCTATCTAATTGTAATTGATGGAGCTTAGTTAGGATACATGCAAATACCAATAATAGTTCTTGTACAATTTAATTGTGAAAACTTCAATGATAGAGCTACCTTCTAGAGTGCTTACTTCCCTTCCAATACTTATTAGTATTCACTTCTCTTATTGGTAGTTGCTTTCAGTACAATCACAGTTTCTTGTGCATGCTTTTTACTCCTTTTTAGTTGTTGTTTTATATATGTACTGGGCGCTTTGCTCGTAAACATATTTGTGTGAATTCAACAAGTCTGTAGGAGTAACAACCACAACAGTAGGAGACTCGTAGGCGGCAATTGTGACTAGTGGTGCAATAGCTTACATTCATTTTTTTCTCGTACTTGCACATGTTTTTTAGAGTCATGATGTGTATGTAGATATTGCTATACAGTTTGGTAGTTTACATCTTTGTGGACATCGACACAAATGGAGACTTCATGGAAAATGTAGTTGGTTTTCCTTCTTTACTATTCTCATGCATTTATTATACATCTTTGGTATTTCGAATGCAGAATCGTATGTTTGGACATGTATTGCTGAGTATATTAACCCTGGAATGTGATACAATACTTTATTCGGAACCTTTGTTAATTACTATATTTGACTGCACATATGTGCTCATACAGACTTTGTTAAAAAGCACACACTGATATAGACTATTCAGCTAAATGAATATTGCTTTCAGATATTGTGCTCATTCAACATCCCATAAAACTAGACGATTACTTCTTTAATAGTCTTGTCGATGATTCAAAACTCGATTCTGATTAGCATCTATATGAAATCATCAACTAATTGATGCTGTAATTTTATTAAAAGAATTTATCATCAATATTTTTGGGTTAAAATGTAAAATATCATTTGTAACTTTTGCTGAACAATCATTCTCAGAGGAAGCATTTTATTTTATTTTATTTATTAATTTATTTACGAATTGATATGTACTTTTCCCTACAAATAACGGAGAATCAACGTATTTTGTCGACATTGAAGTATTGAGGGATAAAACACTGTTTTGTTTGGTTGGAAGGAGATGATACTGATGAATAATAAAAGATAAGTGATGGTTATTTGCTATTCTCCTACTGATAGGAGAGAGAGCATACGAGAGATAATATGCTTATAATATGATTATGTTACATAAATAATTAGTTATTTTGTATTTTTTGATGGAAGAGATCCATGAAAGAATATTGATGGAAACCTTATCCCACGTCCACTAGTTCGCCAAGATTCCCTCCTTTCCTTTTTCCCTTTCTTATTTATATCCCCTTTCTCTCTACCCACCGACAGCAACCAAAACCCACCGCCGCCGCGCAACCACAGCCCCGCTGATCCGCCTCGCCACCTACAGCCCAGCGCTGCATCTCGCACCAGACACCGCTGAGCCACTGCCATCAACCCCAGTCACAGCTGCTTCGCTCCTCACCCGGGTACACCCCCTGCAACCCTCCCTTCCCGAATCAAAGATCCGGGTTATTTTTTTACATGAACTGTCTGCCTGACCCCATTTTCCGTTAAGAGTCTAATTTACACAAAGGTTCTAGCGGGTTACGGTTCCTCTCTCCCCAACGTTTAAACCCGTGGGCTTATACATGCTATTGATTCCGGCAACTTAATTGGAGCTATTTGATCTCAGTTTAATCCCGTTTCTCCTGCAAGAAGTTACCAACAAAGTCGCCATTATAATCGAAGTCGCATGGACTATGTTCTACCATCTGACTTGGGTATGGGTTGCCATGAAAATAATGGCATGTTAGATGCATCATACAGAGCTGCATCATCTGTTCCAATAACTAAAATTTTGCATTTAGATCTTGGTATTAAGATTTGCTGTAGAATTACGTTAAGATCCCATAAAAGTAGAAGATTCATTCCTTACCAGTCCCGTGAATTCTCCCATACAGAACTCGATTTTAATTTGCGTCTCTATGAAGTCATCAATCCTGAATATTTCAGGATTTATCTGCAATTCAGATCGTTAAAAAAGCAATCCATTTACGTCGCTAGAAAAACTGAAGGATCTCCGGTGCATTCTCTCTGCTCCTGATAACGACCTTTAAAATTGTAACGGGAATTCATTTTTTCAGAAAAGATCACATCCCCTCTTAGAAGACAAGCATTCAATCCCTTTTTTCTTGAAATTTGTTAATATCACCATCAAAATGAATTGGTCTCCCTTCTGAAAATGTATCAACAGATATCGTGCTTAGCCGCAACTCCAGTTTGATAGTAGGATCCATGGGCCCATAGTCGCAAGTTAAAAGAATGGTGCATTACTTCAACAAAAAGTTGTAGGGATCCCATCAGAACTTTGGCCCCCTTCAAAAAGTCTCCAATAAAAGTAGGTTGATTTCCGAGCAATTAGGTGACCTTTTATCTTTCATCAACCTTCATTTGACAAAAGGAAAAATTAATAACGCCTCCCTAATGCTGCATTTCCAAGTCACCCCCGAGTACCCTAATTAACTAATATCTTGGCAACATTTGGAGTAACTTTGCAACTTGGATTTCCGCCTGAAGAAGCAGGGGCCGCAGTAGCTGCCGAATCTTCTACTGGTACATGGACAATTGTGTGGACTGTTGAGCTACTAAGCCCTGACCATTACAAAGGACGATGCAATCACATAGGGCATGTTACTATACCTATTTGTTTCTCGGAATAATAAAACATCCATACTTGATTCCCATAAATACTTCTCGATGGCATGCCTCTTCACCACTTCAACCCTATGCTCTTCCAAGTTGCAGTGGGGGAATAAGGATAATGATATATTAATAACTGCACCCCTCTATATACAAGAAGATGT
The DNA here is from genome assembly GCA_037367405.1 of Ottelia alismoides. Taxonomy (NCBI): domain Eukaryota; kingdom Viridiplantae; phylum Streptophyta; class Magnoliopsida; order Alismatales; family Hydrocharitaceae; genus Ottelia; species Ottelia alismoides. The sequence continues at coordinate 313,042 of JAZKJV010004844.1, forward strand.
TAAGGTTAGGAAGAGCACACATGAATAGAAATTAGGAAACTACCCCTGAGTGGTTGCAACTCTCATATACTCTAATACTCTTCCTTAAGTTGAAGCATATATATCTAACATACTTAACTTGCGACAAGTCATTCAAAAGAGACTCCAGAGAGTGCCTTCTTAAAAATATGTCTGGTCTGCAGAAAGAACACTGGAAGTGCACAGTAGTCCTTGCCAGACGAGATCTCTGGTGAAATTACGATCAACCTCTACATGTTTTGTTCTTTCACGATGCATAGATTTGTTTGCTATGTGCATGGCGACAACATTATCGTGTTTCAACTTTATCTATGTGTTTGGTGCAAGGTGAATGCATGTAACCACAACTTGGATGTAATACATCTATGCTAGTGCCTGGGCCATCACTCTGTAATAGCTCTCTGCACTAGAACGAGATAGTACTCCTTGTTTGCACGATTTAAGGTCTCATCTTTTTTTTCGTACTCTTTTAATGAGATTGCACTGTAAATGCATTAAGTTGCCATTGATCGTGCTACTGGTAACATGAATAACACCAAATTGTTATAACTGTATCTTCAATTATAAATATTTTTTAAGAGTTCAAATATTAATATTTTTTAAGAGACTGTTATTTGTTGTCTGTGCTTCCAAAAGCCAGTGTTAGATCACACCTCTATATTTTATTGATTCCGCTTGATAATAAAGAACAGTCTCTGATATTCTGAGATAGAAATAAACATTGACATCAATCTTCTCTATTCGAATAAGTTAAGCTGCTTGTAGAAATGTTGACTTGAGCTTTTAGAAAGTTATCATTTATGTACTTCCATAAAATACCGGCACCATAAAATATACTTATAGTGGAATACAAACTTTAGAGAATAGAGCCATGATTGAATGGCTCAACTTGGTGACTGAAATACTGCATTCATTTCAGGGGAAAAAGCAGGGAAATTCGTTAATAGGATCATAAATATTTTGACTTCCTCTATCAAAATCAATATGTGAAGGATTCTATTTCTGAAGATAGTCTTGATTGCCAAGTAACATAAAACTGATAAGATTTCAGGTGTAGAATGACAATTAATACAAGATAATAAGGGAACCATATAAGTAACTACATCTTGGATCCGATACATCTCTGCTAGTGCGTGGGCGATCACTCTGTAATAGCCTTCTGCACTCGAACAAGATAGTAGTCCTTGTTTGCATGATTTTAGGTCTTATCTTTTTTTCATACCCTTTTAATGAGATTGCTATGCAAATGCATTGACCATTGGCCACAATATGCTATTTATAACATGAATAACGCCAAATTGTTAACTGTATTTTCAAATATAGTTATCTTTTAAGAGACTGTTAATTGTTCTCCGTGGCTTCCAAAGCTGGGGTTAGACGACACCTCTCTATTTTAATGGTGCCGCTTGAGAACAAAGAAAGTCTCTGATATTCCGAGGTAGAAATAAACATTGACATTAGTCTTCTTTCAACAACAACAAAGATGTTTCCCACATTAAGTAGAGTCGGCTACATGGATTCTTTACCTCCATTCAGATCTATCTTGGATCATTCTCGAGCTTAGATCAAAAAAGCTATGATCCCTTCGTATAATCCCATTCCAACACTTCTTGGGCCTTCCTCACCCTCTCTTAACCGGCCCAACATCCCAAACTCGCATCTCCTCTTGGTGCATCAGTTGACGTTAGTCTTCTTTATTCAAATAAATTTAACTTCTTGTAGAAGCATTGCTTTACTTGAGCTTTTAGAAAGCTATTACCTCTGTACTTCCACAAAATACCAGTACATAACATATACTTATAGAGGATACAAACCTTAGAGAATAGATCCGCTATTGAATGGTCCAACTCGGTGACTGAAATACTGCATTCCTTCTAGGGGTAGAAGTAGGTAAGTCCATTAATAGGACCATAACTATTTTGACATCTTTTATCAAATTCAATATGTTAAGGATTATATTTCTGAAGTCAGTCTTGGTTGCCAAATAGCGTAAGATTGATAAGATTTCATGTGTAGAATGACAATTAACACAGGATAATAAAGGAACGGTATATCTTTTCTTTTCTCAAAATTGATTATTTCTGTTCCCTGATATAGCAATAAAGAATCAGAATAGGCTCCACAAGATGGACGGGGGAAATCGTTCGAGAAGGAGCCATCATTCGAGAGGATGTGAGGACGCGTGGTAGGGTTTATGGAGTCGTGAGCTGTAACGGGAGAGAGGTGCGAGAGTGGGAGAGAGGCCCGGTTGGTCGTGGGGGGTCTCCACCATGTTACTGGAGCTCGTGGGAGAGAGAGGTTTGCTTGGTCGTGGGGTGTTCGTGTTTTTTCTGCGTCATATGCAAGGGTTATGCTGGGATCGATGCATATGTCTCAAGGGTTATCGAGAGGCGACCACGTTTCAAAGATGGTGCATTGACTCATGGCCATCGTAGGACGTTCCATGTTTTAATATGCCGTTCACTTCTCGACAGCGCATCATTTTTCAGGATGCGTTGGACGGTTCTGCGAGGTGGTTGAGATTGCCGCGGATGGTCTCCGACCTAGAGATGACATCGATGTTTTATTGTGGTTGAGGGTTGTTCTGCTGATCATAGGCCATCACAGGACGTTCCATGTTTTAGATATGCCGTCCACTTCTCGACAACTTGACATTTTTCAGGATGCGTTGAACGGTTTTGCGAGGTGGTTGAGATTGCCACGGATGGTCTCCGGCCTGGAGACGACATCGATGTTTTTATTGTGGTTGACGATTGTTCTACTGGTTGTATTTTTGGAGTTGTGCATGTTGTGGACAGAACGGTTTTTCGACTTCATGTGTGAAATATTTGCCACCTTTTTCAGACCTCCTTCCCATCTTGACGAGACTCGATGCAAGGTTTTTTTGACTCCATGGATGTGTTATCTAGTGTGAGCGGGAATGCATGTGTCCTGGAGGTGGACGTGGATCCCTTGTTTGAATTTGAGTGCCGTCGTTGTATGGTTCTGGTGGACCTCATTTTCCTTTCCGACATTGTTTCGGGTTGTGGTTCTGCGATGTAGATGGATAGTGCAATCAAATTTTAGTATTACACCTGGCATGATTTGGTTTAAATTTAATTTAAATGCTTAGTAAAATGGATTAATGCTATTGTGGGTATGATCGCTACAGATGAATAACAATGCAATGCCTTGTTCCAAATTGATTTTCTGATGGTCAAACGGAACAATTCTTTCGTAAATTAGTAATATCCATTTTTTAAAGAACTGGGAACTTGATGGGGTAAGATAACCCTAAAAGGAGATAGGAATATCAACCTTACTTGTTTATTGTGACCCTCTTCGGCAAGGGATGGGGGTGCGCAGAACGCAACATACTGTGTCTAATGGCTGCCGGGGTGGTATTTGGAGAGTCGCAGCAGCGGAGGAGACGGGACGCTGCTGCAATGGTTCCGGTTATACCGGTTCGTTCGACAGTGGACATTCACTATGGGTAAGGTGCCATTTTTGGTGGAGAATGTTGGAGGTGGTGGAGATGGATAGGTAACATGAGTAGGGAGAAGGAGACATGGGGAAAAGGACAAGAGAGATGGAGTGGGGAAGGGAATGAGTGAATATGAAAGGAAGGAGGGAGGAGTTGTAGGGATGAAAATAGTCGAATACAGATATAGGTGTTACCATATCCTTATCCTTTTTAAAATCCGGATATGAATATGAATACAAATATCACACGAATGCGTAAAATGTAAAACCATATCCTCAAAATATGTATACGATTACAAAACGAATGTTGATGATTCGGATATGGATATTTGACAAATGAATATGAATTAATATACGAATATTATACATGTCCAAATTTACCTAAAAGCTATAAACATTTTACGTTCATAACAATTTCCAATGTATAAAAAAGTATATTAAATATTTTACGTGCATAAAAAATAACTAAGTAATAAAAGGAAACGTAAAGATAAAACTAAATAATAAAAGAAAGCTTACCAAATTGTATACCATGTAAGTATTGGTATCATCCAGAATTTGAACATTCGTATTCGTATTTGTATTTGTATTTCTATCCATCTTCGTATCCTTCAAAAATGAATATTTGTATTCATATCCTAAAAAAATTGGACATTTGTATTTACATTGTATTCGTCAAAATCGAAGATATTATATTCGTATTCGTCGAATGTTGAACATTTGTATTCGTATTCGCATTCGTATTCGCTAGATATGAGAAAATGTCATCCATATCCTCTACTTGACGAATGCGGATACTGACGGATACAAATATATTTGTATTCATTTTCATCCCTAAGGAGTTGTCTATGGAGGTGGAGTTAGAAATGGGGAGGGTAGAGAGAATGGGTGACTATGGAATATGGAGAGAGGGGATAGAGAATGAGATGGGGGAGGGAATTAACTTTGGGGGATTGGAGGAGAGAACATTAGAGAGGTAGAGAAGGTGAAATCAACACTCAATATTCATCGACCTTTCATACATTGGTTCCCCTTTATTTATAGGAGAAGGTACATGCCCCTTCAAATAAATAAATAAAACAAAAAAAACAAAATGCATCCTCTGGGAATGGATACTACCATAAAGAGTTGCCTTGACATTTTACATTTTAGCTCGAAAATATAACAATATTAACTCCTTTGTCAATTGAGCTGCATCAGTTCTCCCTTGCTAAAAAGACGTCTTGCTCATGCAAGATGGCATTAAAATAATTTTGGAGGAGAACAGGACGATGAGCACCAAGTTCTGCATCATTAATCCATGAACGATGGGTACCAAGTTCTGTATCATTAATCCATGAGCTGTCCTGTACATCGCGTTCGATCTATCGTACCAGGATCTCAGTGATGTTAAAGACGAGCGATGTTGGAATGTCTGGCAGAAGATAAAGGGCATATGCGTTTGACCCATGCGTTTGATAACGCGAAAGGGTCCAAATTTTCTGGCACTCACTTTGTGGTGGACACTACTAGGAATCTTTCCTTGCGGAAGTATACCATTACCAAATCTCCCTCTAAAAAATCAAGTTCTCTCCTATGAGCGTTGACTTGGGTTTGGTATCTACTAGTCATGGTTTGTAAGTGGGTACGGACTTGTTGGTGGATTTGAATTAGATGTTCGGCTAGTTCTTCGGTGGAAACTGTTTTTCCCTGGTGGGGTAATCGAAAGACGGTCCATAAATTGATGAATGGGGTAACCATAGACACACTCAAAAGTAGAGATTCTGGTAGACCGACTAGGAGAACTATTGTAGTCAAATTCGGCACGTGGAATGACATGTCCCATTGTTTTGGTTTGTCATCTGCAAGACATCTTAACAAATTGCCCAAAGATCTATTTACAACTTCCATTAGACCATCTGTTTGGGGATGATATGCAGTGCTAAATTGAAATTTAGTGTCTAATTTTACCCATAATGTGCACCAAAAATGGCTCAAAAATCTCGTATCATGATCGGAAGTAAATGTAAGAGGAATACCATGCATGCTGACAACATGCTCAAACATAAATTCGTGACATTAGAAGCATCTGATGCTTTCTTGCAAGGGATAAAATGCACCATCTTGGAAAATCGGTCATCAACAACAAAAATAGAATCGACTTTACGTGCAATAAGCGAAAGCTTTAAAACAAAATCTACGAAGAGACCTTCCCAAGGCTGCATGGAAATAGGCAAAGGAGTGTACAAACTAGTATTTGAGAGTGACCTTTAAAGCATTGGCAAATTTGACATTGTTGGAGAATTCTCATGACATCATGATTTATTCTAGGCTAAAAATATATCTCCTTAACCATGGACAAGGTCTTATCACGACCAAAATGACCTCCTAATCCTCCACCATGAATTTCACGTATTAATTTTTCACGAACAGATGGGACTGGAATGCAGATACTGGTGTCGAGAAAAAGATACCCGTTGTGGAGGAGATATTGAGAGGGTTGGGGAAGAGAGCCATCTATACATTCCCCATAAATAGCTCCAAAGTCATGATCAATCGGGTACAAATCTCGAATTGACTTAAAATCAAGTGCTTGTACAGATACAACGATTAAGACGTCCGAGCGTCGCATCAATGCATCAACCACTTTATTCAGTGTTTCGACCTTGTGCTTGAGGTGGAAGGTGTATTCTTGTAGGAAGCAAACCCATTTAGCATGCTTTTTGTTCAAATTCATTTGGAAATTAAGATATCGAAGAGCTTTACGATCAGAATTAAGAATAAATTCGTGTTGAATAAGATAATGATGCCAACGCTTCAATGCTTAGATGATAATATAAATTCAACATTAAAATTGGAATATCGTGCGCGCGCTAAATTCGTGCTGAATAAGATAATGATGCCAATGTTTCAATGCTTAGATGATAACATAAAATTCAACATTTTGTGCGCGCGCGCATCATTAAGCTTCTTGATAAAATAGGCCAAAGTCATCTTTCTTGACTAAGAACATCACCAATACTAACATGGGAAGCATCACAATCAACTTCGAATATTTTGGAGAAGTCGGGAAGTGCTAGAACATGGGCTGAGGTCAAAAGGTCCTTAATGCCCTGAAAACTCTCCTCGGCTGTTGGGGTCCAGGAGAAGGTATTCCCACGCAAGCAATCCGCAATAGATGCGATGACAAAGTTGAAGTTGCGAACAAATAGCCTATAGAAAGAGGCCAAGCCATGAAAACTTCGAATCTCCGTGATAGTCTTAGGCGTTGACCAAGATTGGAATGCAATGATTTTCTCTGGATCAACTTTAATTCCATCAGCGGAAACAATGTACCCAAGAACATGATCACATTGGTGAGAAAGGTGCATTTTTTGAGATTAAGATAGAGTCTATGTTCGCGTAAGGTCTGGAGAAACTGTCGCTGGTGTGATAAATGATCAGAGGTGCTAGTGGTATAGACAAGCTTGCCATCGAAGTAAACTGCAATAAATTTCCCAATGAAGGGTCGTATCACGTTATTCATGAAACACATGAAGGTACTAGGGGCTTTGGAAAAGTCCGAAAGGCATAACCAACCATTTATACAATCCTTCATGTATCTTGAATGCAGTTTTCCATTCGTCGTCCGATTTAATGTGTATTTAGTGGTAGTAAGTAGTAACCACTTCGAAGGTCCATTTTGGAGAAGATGGTGGCACTAGAGATCATGTCAAGCATATCATCAAGTTGAGGAATTGGGAAATGATATTTGACAATGATCTTATTAATGATACGACTATCAATGCACATTCGCCATGCACCATCCTTCTTAGGAGTAAGAAGGGATGGGACAACCATAAGACTCATACTTTCCCATATAAAGCCATTATCTGTTAGCTCCAAGACTTGGTGTTGCATTTCAGAGTGCTCAACGGGACTCATTCGATAGTGGGGAAGATGCGGGAATGTGACTCCCGTCACCAAGTCAATATGGTATTGAATATCCCGAAGTGGTGGTAAACCATCAGGTAAGTCCTCGGGCATGACATCAGCAAATTCTGATAGCAAAGGTTGTATCTCAAGGGGTACATCTACAGAGTCAGGGAGGCTAATATCTCTTCCTATAAGGGCATAAATAACACGTGAATCACGTACAAGAACTCTCAAAAGGAGTCGAGTTGATGAGCATCACCGAGTCAGTAGTTGGTTTACCATCCACGGGTGGAAGCGAGTGCGTAGGACGCGATGAAGATACCATCTAACGTTGGCTAAGAGCATCACGTTGAGGGCGAAGTGTGATTTGAGTTCTACCTAAAAGGAAGGAATATGTGTTTTGTCGACCCTTATGGGTAGTATTTCGATCATACTGCCATGACCTACCAAGAAGGATATGACACACATCCATGGGGGCAATATGACACCAAACTTCATCCTTGTAAATAACATGACCTCAAATTTCAATGAAATTCCATCGAATTTCTCTGAAATTTCCGTTTTTTCAGGTCACCGAAATTGAAATGCTACCTTATTTCTTTTTCTAGGATCTCAACGAAATTCTGTTGAAATGTCAACGAAATTTCATCGAAATTGCATGTCGCTACTGCAAAACAACAGAAATAGGGGAATCTATCCTTCGCTTTCATCGAAATTTCCATATATTAATGAATTTTCACTTATTTATTCCTCGATCTTATTTATTCCTCGATCTGTTGAGTTGTTAGAGTGCTTTACATTGTTTAAAGAAGTTTCTTTAGTTAGTTTCTAAATTTTAGATCTAAATCCAAATTAAATCATTTAAACACAAGATTTTAGATTTAAATTCAAATTTTAACTGAAGATCTTTATTTTTCTGTTCTTTCTTTATTTTATTATATATGTTTTGATTAGTAGTTATTATATGCATCACCTCATTCTTATTGGCGAGGTGATTATTATGGCTTTTGCTTCCAGCAACACGTTGCTCTACATATCAACATGTGTGATGATTACAACGATAGTACTACTTCAAAACTTATATTTACAATTCTATTTTACAAATAAGTGTGCACTTCTATTTTTTATTGACCTAGGAATATTAAAATCCTTAGTTTCTAGAAAAGTGAAGTTTAGAATCATTTCCAAGATTTCCGACGATATCACCAAAATTCTCCAAAATTTCCCTTTCCAGACAAATGGCTAAACGGAATTGAAATCCAAAATTAAGGATTTGCTTTCTTGTGGCTTCTCTCTACTACAAGTAGTATGCGTGGTTATGTGAGTTGTAGGTTGTTAGCAACCTTCCAAATCTTGTGACTGTAAGTACCTACGACCAGGTTGGATATATATTGTGTTTGTGAATGCTATGCAGTTTTTTCATATTAATTGATTTGTTTGTGTCTTGTATAACATATATTTTACAATCACAATCTATACAATGCATCTATTAGACATACATATTAGAAAGATTTGTGTTTGTGTGTGTATGTGTGAGTTGTAGGTTGTTAGCAACCTTCCAAATCTTGTGACTGTAAGTAGTTACCTACGACCAGGTTGGATATATATTGTGTTTGTGAATGCTATGCAGTTTTTTCGTATTAATTGATTTGTTTGTGTCTTGTATAACATATATTTTACAATCACAATCTATACAATGCATCTATTAGACATACATATTAGAAAGATTTGTGTTTGTGTGTGTATGTGTGCATATCTTATTTCATTTCTAAAATTAAATATATATCTAAGTTGAAAGTATTATAGTTAGATAAAAGTTATAACCTATCATTTCGACCTTCAATTTCTTCCATAAAATATCATTTTGCTAACTATTTGTTGGCATATGTTTTTATCTATTATTTCATGTGTCACCATTCTCTTCATATTCAAGAGGTGAAACTAATGGATCTAATTTGGTTTCAAATCTGGTTCTGATTCAGAATAGTATACTACTTTTTTATTGTTGGAGTATTGGATGAAAATAATCTAACATATCATATTAATATCTTACCATTAATAAAAAACGTGTATTTCTATCTCATTTATTGACTTAAAGAATATTAGAAATCTTAGTTTTTGAAAAAAAAATAGTTTTCAAGTAATTTCTTAATCCTGCAATTTCATCGAAATTCCACTGAAATTCCATTGAATTTCTCTTTCCAGACTCTTACTGAAACAAACCGAATTCAGACATTTAAGGCATTGGTAAATAGGCCCAATATAAAATTGGACGAGGCACTGCAATCGGACATGTATTAATGTTCCTCCTTTGAAGCATGCCACGCTGTATGGTTGGTCCAGTGGTTGAGTTTTCAACACTTCCTCCGTCAATGATTAATGAGCATCATCGTCCACTAGAGGAGCAAGTGGCATGGAAGATATTGCGTCGCAACCAAAGATCTTCATCATCCGCATGGGGAGTCAACATGATTTGCCTGATAGTCATCGTAGGTCCACTAAGAGCTTTTAGGGATTGTTGATGCTCAATTAGGGGGAAAGGAACAGAAGACTCTCCTTCAACATCCACACAATCAAAATCCTCATCCGGGTATGTGTACCTAACCATCATTGCTTGTTCATCAGCATCGAGTGAGTCATAAGAAGGTTAAAGTGTTCCTTCCTGAATTAAGTGGGCACTTGCTACACGTAGGTTAGGATACTCACCGGCTTAGTGTCCCTTCTAGTAGCATTGGAAGCAGGCATCATGTCCTACGTTGGGTTTGAAGCCTAAGATTCTAGGACCGGGATGGACCAAGAGCGAGGAGGAGGGTCCCATAAGAGAATGAGTAGGGGTGGGAGCTCAAGGTGGAGGGTGAGAGGTACTTGCAAAGTTCTTAGGGAAAGGAGAAGACTCAAGGGCTCCTGAGGGAGCAGAATCCGTAGTTGTTGTAGTTCCTAAGGCGAGTTAACTTCGTTTCAACTCACAAAGCTCTATTGTATGCATTATCAATTGTTTTGCAGTCGCACATGTAGAGCTCGTATTGTATGTTAACCCTAAGATCATGGAGATAACGAGAGACTAATCGAACGTCTCTCTCTCGTAAATTGTTCCTGACCACTAAGGTTTGGAATTCCTCTGTATACTCATTGACCATTCGAGTACCTTGCCGAAGGTTTTGCAAATGAGTGTACAAATTTTGACGTTACTCGTTCGGGAGGACTTTCTTTTGCATCTTAGACCGTGACCGGATTTTGTCACGACCCGTGCAGTGACACTCATCTTTTTTTTTGAAGTCTAAAAGGTAGGGGAAACACTCAGCGGTGACGCTCATCTTGTATTTGGTTCCACCAAAGTAAAGCATAGCCCTTGAGCTTGAGCATGACAAATTGAACCTTCCTCTCACTAGATAAGTCTTTCCATGTGAAAAAGTGAGCAATGTGGTCCATCCAATCAAGGAAGGCATCAGGATCGCAATGCCCATCGAAATCTAAAATGTCAATGCGAATGCTGTGATCCCAACCGTGGTCTTGTCTAGCTGGTGGGTTGTCATCTTCGTCTTACAAACCATCCCTTAAAGGATTTTGTTCCGCCCTTGGCTATGAGACAGAGCTATTTGATTCGGAAGAAGATGGAGAGGATGAGCGACAATGATGATGATGTCGTCGCGAGTGTCTACTTGAGGACCTACTAGATCCTCAAAGGTGATCTCTACCAACTCCACCCATAAAGATAGCCATTTGAACTCTCAAAACATTAATAGCCTTCTCTTTATGTCCATACAGTTTGGTTGATCTCCCAGGTTTTTTTCTTTTTTGGTTGGAAATATCAGGAAACTGCACAAAGCAACAACAGAAATAAAACGAGGGGAGCGAAAAAAAAAGAAATAAAACGAGGGGTAGATGAAACAAAACGATGCACAAAACATTACCAGAAAAATTGCCCAAAACATAAACTTTACGATGAACACAACTTAAAAAAACCCCTACTTTGTGACAATGGATGGAAGCGATTACACAACAATAAACACAAGTAAATCTGTTTTTCCAAGAAGTTTTGACAACATGTTAGAGAAAACAACTATTTTATGCTTAAAACAGTGAAATTTTCTCTTTTTTTTTTCAGAAGCCGAATGTACGTATTTTTTGACCCACAGCAGGCTGTGGCTCTGATACCAAATGATGCAGGCTGATAATGCAATCAAATTTTAGTATTACATCTTACTGGATTTGGTTTAAATTTATTTTAAATGACAAGCAAAATGGACTAATGGTGGGTATGATCTCGACATGTGAATAACAATGCAATGCCTTGTTCCTAATTGATTTTCTGATGGTCAAACGGAATAGTTCTTTGAGAAATTTTTTACTGTATTTTTTTAAAGAACTAGGAACCTGATGGGTTAAGATAACCCTAAACGAAGATAGGAATAACAACCTTACTTGTTTATTGTGATCCACTTCGGCAAGGGATGGGGGTGCTTGGAATGCAACACACTGAGTCAAATGGCTGCCGGGTTGGCGTTTAGAGAGTTGCAGCAGCGGAGGAGAAAGGACGTTGCTGCAACAATTCTGGTTATGCTGGTGCATTTGGCAGCGGACGCTCACCGTTGTAAGGTGTCGTTATTGGTGGAGAATGTTGGAGGTGGTGGAGTTGGATAGGTAACATGAGTAGGGAGAAGGAGACATGGGGAAAAGGACAAGAGAGATGAAGTGGGGAAGGGAATGAGTGGATATGAAAGGAGGGGGAGTGAGTTGTCTATAGAGGTGGAGTTAGAAATGTGGAGGGTAGAGAGAACAACTGGGCAGGGAATCTGGAGAGAGAGGAGAGAGAATGAGTTGGGGGAGGGGAATCAACTTTAGGGGATTAGAGGAGAGAACATTAGAGAGGGAGGGAAGGTGAAATCATCGGTCAATATTCATCGACCTTTCATACATTGGATCTCCTTTATTTATAGAGGAAGGTACATGCCCTGTCAAATAAATAAATAAAACAACAAAAAAACATAGCATCCTTTGGGAATGGACACTATCATAAAGAGTTGCCTTGACATTTTATATTTTAATCCGAAAATATAGTAGTATTAACTCCTTTGTCAATTGAGCTGCATTATTCTGGCTCACTACTGTCTGGTCCCACGTTTGTGCCTCTAGGCAAAGGTTTCTTATGGAGCGTCGATGGAGGTTGTGGTTTGCCATGCAAAGAAATATGAAAATATTACTTCATGTCGCAAGGTGCGTGCAAGAAGCATACCATTAAGATTCGTGGCCCAATGCCACTTGCAGGTGCTATCTGCAGAGATGCTCGTTGGAGGGTGTTCGTTTGGCTAGGCGACCTTTGGGGCGATGGCTGCATAGGTCGAGTGCCTCCATAGTGGTGTGTTTGTGTGCCTATGGTGGTTCATGATTTTGTTGTAGGCAATAACCTTGAGAGGTCTGCAACCCTTGAGGAGAAGCGTTCCATGGTTGTGAGATGCGTAGGGGTGTTGTTGTCAGGGGCGTCTCCCACTATTGCCAGATGAAGATTGCCTCATTGAATGTTCGTGGCCTTGGCCATGTGGACAAAAGGACAACGTTGGGTCCACTTTTGGAGAGCTGGAAGATTGTTATTGTTTGTTTGCAGGAGACAAAGCTGGAGGTTTGGGATCATTTCAACTGGCATGAATTGGCTGGATCTCGCTTTACCGAGGATAGTGCGTTACTTTTCGTTTGTGCCTCGGGGGCATGATCATTGGCTGGAATGGTGATGTGCTGGAACTTGTGGATTCGGTATGCAACATCCGGGTCTTGTCAGTGTTGCTGTGTAGAAGTGTAGATGGATTATAATTCTTGCTCTTTGCGATTTATGGTCCCACAGGTGCCCTGCTGTTCGAGATGTGGGATGAGTTACGCTTGGTACGATCATGTTTTTCGGATCATGTTTGGATGGTTGGTGGTGAATTCAACGTCATCTTGTTTGCGGCAGACCACCCGCATGATAAGGGTAGTCATGCTCCTCCTCCTTTGCATATTTTGTTGGTGATATGGAATTGGAAGTTTTGGATACTACAAATTTTGAAGTATTCCTAAAGGAACCCTTTTAGATCCCATTTGGATCGTTTCCTTGATTCGATTGGTTTGGTTGTTCATTGGGTTTTGTGTCAGCTTTACCAAGGTCGCACTCGAATCATAGGTCTATTTGTTGAATTTTGGAGATGGCCAGCATCCAAGCAACATTTTTTATTTCAAGTGTTCCTAGATGCAGGAGGAAGGTTTTCATGACATTATCATGACATGTTGGTAGGAACTAGTGGTGGCGTGGTTAGCTTCGAAGATAATGGCGGAGAAGGTTAAAGCTTTACGTGGCATGCTTATTCGATTTAGAAGGGAGTCTCAGGTACTTTGAGGGCAACATAGGGACTTAGCTTAAGCAGAGGTCGTACAACTTGATATGGTGAAGGATTCTAAAGAGCTGTTGACATTGAGATGTGAGCAAATCCACACTCTCTTGTAGGAGGACAAGAATCGAGAAATGGAGTGGAGGCAACACTCGAGGCAAAATTGGTTGAAGGAGGGGGATGCAAAAACTAGTTTCTTTCGTGTGGTGTCCAAGGGACGTTAATGGTGCAATCTTATTCAGTCAATCGAAGTCAATAGGGAGGAGTTGGGGGGTGCTCATGCCATTAGGGACGCAGTGAGGTGCCATTACTTTGAGCTCAACAGGCGTGTTTCCAGTAGCGGTGCTAGATGGTTGGGAAGAGACCTCCCATGTTTATCTGCCTTGCAATCCGAGGAATCGTAGTGTCATTTTTTGCTTTTCGAGGTCAAGCGAACATTTTTTTGATCTCAACTCTGATGGATCCTCGGGACTGGACGGCTTCTTGTTTTTCTTTTTCCGCGAGTTTTGGGACTTGGTGGGTGAGGAGGTGCAAGATGTGGTTGAGGAACTGTGCTGGTCGAATGATGGATTTGAGCATCTAAACCGTTCCCTTCTTTTCCTTCTACTAAAGAAGGATGTGGTCCAATGGATTGATGACTTACTCTCTATAACATTGTCAAATGCCGTTTATCTGATTGTTGCGAAGGTGTTGTCCAATAGATCGTGAGAGGTGCTAGGTTCTATTGTTGATCTTGCACAGACGACTTTCATCCTAGTGAGGTACATGATGGATGGGGTGGTGTTGGCATATGAAATTGTAGTTGAGTGGCGGAGGAAGAAGACGAAGGGGTTCATGTGGAAGGTGGATTTGTCGAAAGCTTATGACTGTGTAGAATGGCGTTTCATATCGGCATATTTGATCGTAGATGTTTTCCTAGTGAGTGGATTGTCTGGATGAAGAAATGTGTATCGATGACCTCCTCTGTGGTGAATGACACATAGGAGGGTGGTTTCTTTCGGCCGCAACATGGAGTACGACAGGGATGCTCGTTACACCTTTGCTTTTTGTGGTGGTGGCAGATGCTCTGAACATAATGGTATTGTAGGCAAGAGAGGGTGATATCTTGGCCAAATTCAGTGTATGTGGGGGGGGGGGCTATCTCTGTTCTCCAATATGCTGATGATACCATCTTCTTCGTGGAGGGTAAGGCTGTGGAGGGGATGTCCATGCTCGAGTTGTTTGGGCATGTCTCAAGCTTGAAGATTAACTGTGCCAAGTCTGCTTTTGTTCCTTTTGGGATGGATGGGGAGGGGTGGTGCTTTGTGAGGCTGCTTTGCAGATGTAGAGGGGAGCCCTACCTATCCTTGTGGGAGGCAAGCTTTGGCAGTTTGACCGGCTATCGATTATCGAGAGGACGGAGAAGAAGCCAATGAGTTGGCGTGCAAATTCTCTCAAGAGGTGGTCGATCGGTGTTTTTGAAGGCGATTCGATGATTTAGTGTTTTTCCTGTCTTCGTACTTGTTATGTGTTGGGTGAAGGGGAATTGGAGGGTCTTATGAGTCGTTTCTTCTGAGCATCCTCTGGGCAATCTCTTAAATGCCTCTAGTGGGGTGGAAGACTTTGGTGCTGAAGGAGGATGGCAGGTTAGGGATTCGAAGCTTGAGGGTGATGAATAATGCTTTGTTGTCGAAGCGGGTGACCTAGATCTGGGGGAGGAGGACCCGATTTGCTTTGTAGGGCTTTGCGCTTGATTTATGGGGCGTCTTTGACTCCTTTTCACAGATAGCAGTTGTATCTTTGTCTTCCAATTTCTGGAAGGGGATCTATTCCATGTTTCCTCATGTGATGCCGCTAATGAGCCTGCTGTTGGTGATGGTTGTCGGTTTCGTTTTTGGTTTGACGATTAGACCGGGCGAGGTGTTTTATGTGTACTTCACCCCAGACTTTTTGCCCAGCCAAATCGCGAGGGATGGCTGACTTTGCTGATCATTGAGGTCCTGGGTTGAGGGGAATTTAACAATGCAGGAGGCGTATAGGGCTTTCTACTCGTTGAAGGTTTTTTAGACGACAATGGCTTCCGATCTGTTTGTTAACATTTGAACATGGAAGGTTCTGTTGCGGGTCTTGATTTTTATCCGGTCACTTAGAAGGAACCGTCTTATGACAAGTGAGAGAAGAACACACTTTTTTCCTGGTAGTGATGGCACATGTGAGCGCTGCTTGGTGGAAGAGGAGAGTGTTGAGCACCCATTTTTTGGATGTGCTGTTGCAAAGGAGGTGTAGGTAGTGGCATTTGTTGATGGAGTCTATACATCCGACTGGGCTGATTTCTAGGTCTCTCTGGACATCTTAGGCCAATGGAGTAATCCGACCAAGATCGGGGTGGTGGCTATTGTATGGTCTTTGCGACTTGCGTGAAATGGATCTATATTCAAAGATGTGTATATGTATATGGAGAATGTAATCGAGCACGCAAAAACTCTAAATACTTTTTGATATATGTAACTATTTTTATTGTGAATACATATAAGCTTAAGGATGGGCATCTCCTTGACGGCATACCTTACTTTTCCTTGAAACAAATATTATTCCCTTATTGTAATTTCGACAGCTTAACATCTCTATCAGATATTAAATAAATCATGACATTAGTATTTTACACTGATAATTCACTTCAACACCCACTTAAATGGTCTGATGGTAGTGCAATGTGCCTATCACCCAAAAGACCAGGGTTCGAATCCCCCCTTACGGGGGGTTGTGTTAGGTAGTCGACATCCAGCGTAAAAAATAGTCGAATCTTTGAACATGGATTTGAGCAAGAATCCATGTAGCCGACCCTACTTATAGTGGGAGAAGGCTTCACCATTTTAGCCGACCCTATATTATTGTGGGAAAAGGCTTTGTTGTGTTGTTGTAATTCACTTCAACAAGAATATTTGAGTCCATCATTCTCAACAAAAAATGTGTGGGTAGGCACCCCTACTGGCCCCCACTTAACTGTTTCAACAGGTAGTAAAATAAAGCATAACAAAATATTAGAGGTATTCGGTTATGAAATCATATCCCTTACCATGACATGATATTGAGATTGAATATTCTACCACCTCTTTCAAGGAGTTTTTTTAAAAAAGCATTGCCTTTGGGGATTTGTTGACTTCAAAGTGGTCTGTGCGTGGTATCCTTTTTGAAAGAAAATTAGGGTTGGTGGTTAAAATTGACACATCCAAAACTTATCAAACATCAAGGAAGCTGTGAGAGACTTGTAGGCATTCTTGATTAAGAACACACCATCAACCCAACATATCACGGTACTCCTGACCATTTGAAGGCACACCCAATATATCCACGACCTCTGTCAACCTCGCAAACCCGTTGACCTTTGGTGAGGAAGATCCAAAAGAGAAGACGACGCCCACACACAATTAGACAAAGCTTCCAACATCTGCTGATCTTGGTTGCTGCCTGGCCAGCACAAACTACACTTGGAAACAATCGTGGACCCCCCTCTGCAGACCAGTCATCTCACGAATATATGAATTTCTTCTCATTTAGGTAGACACACTTGGAAACAATCTTGCACACCAAATGAAAAAGAAAGTCTTTATTGTCTCTCGAGATACATGAAACCCGCTTTGCTAGGAGTGCCTTATTCATCTACATGAGCTATAGCTCACCTACACCATTGTTGTCTATCGACTAAGTGAAAGAGTTACAATCCACCAAAGGGATATCCAAAGTCTCCCACCAAGCTCCAACCCAAAAGAACCTTCGCATCAAGGTTTCTGAATGAGCGCGCATTCCAATCAAGAGCAGGTGAGATGAGAAAAAAACACCGGATGGTTGATAAAACCCCCCATTGATAAGCACCAGAGACAACTTTCTAGGATGCTAGCTATTTTTCTCAAATTTCTTCACCAGAGGCATCCAATTGACCTGACACAACATCCCCCAAAACCAGCATGCACGCAGTTCGGCCTTCTTGTTGCTTTCCATAGTGTCAATTTTGATGAAATTCTGTATTTAAGAGTATTCAATTGTCAGTTGCTCTATTTTATTTCTGTTGTTATGGTGCTATTTCCTTGCATAAATTTATTAGAAAGAAGAAAAAGCAAGATACCCCCTCAGCAGTATATCTATGTAATCCAAAGTACTCCTATGATCTTATCTTGATTTGATAACGGCCATTCCACTTTTTCTAGTTGGTATCAATATCTGGATTCAACTATGGAACCAACTGATGCCTACTTATATTGTGTTTTTGTGTGTGAATTTTGAGATGGGCAGATTTTTTTAGTGTTCTGGCCTTGTGACTCATCTTAAACAAAATCAAATTAGGGAAAATAGTGATGGTGCAAAGCGAAGGTACGAGACAAGTCAAGGCCTTAAAAAAGTACTATGCCTTTGCCTTTGTGATTATTTATTCAGTAAATGGAATTTATGGATGACCATCTCTAACTTACCATCCTTTGACTTTTTTTAGAAAGAGAAGTCAAGGCCTTCTTTGATGCTTTGTTGATTTCACAGATTGGAGTTTTCCTTCTTTGGAGACTAGTTTTTAGATAATAGGCCTGCTGTTCAATCATCAGAAGTTCAAGATTTGTAAAGATTTGAATATTGGTCTATTGAATGTTCTACAATTTTTTAAGATAAGAGAGGGCATGCACCCAGGAAGTGCCCTCCCAAAAGTTAGAGTGGAATACGAATAGTTAATTATTAAACCTCGTGTTCTACATTTTTTTTAAGATAAGAGAGGGCATGCACCCAGGAATTGCCCTCCAAAAGTTAGAGTGGAATACAAATAGTTAATTATTAAACCTTTGAGTGGTCAGGTCTAACTGGTTAACATTTACTTCAAGAATGGACATTTATTTGGGATTAAAAATTTGGTACTCAAATTTGTTTGCTTGATTAAAGTGATATTGCTGTTATTTATTAACTTTATTGGATAGGTCGGGCATTTTAGGCTGCTTCCAGCAGGGAGTACTTTTTCTATCATAGCTATGGAAGGGACTGTATTTACACCATCTTTAGAAGGAATGAAGCATGTGAAAACCGAGAATGGAGAAATGCTGACGAAACCATTTCTTGAAGTTTGCAAGAATATCCTGCCTGTTCTAGGTAGCTTTTATCATCTTCTTACGTTCTCTTGTACCATCATGGTCAACTTTTACAATTATTTTGTATTTACTCATGCTACTAACTTGATATATGAAGATGCACTCGTGTTTTGATATATGTGTTTCCTTATGAAAGTATATGCACATGGTGTTTCAAGGGTGTTTACCAATTGATTAATTTTGTGGTTTAATTTCAGTTTCTTCTAAAAGATAGCGGGTAAAATTTTTAGAGAAGGATATCTTGTTATACTTTTTAAGTTAGATAATACATTTATTTTCCCACTAGGGTTTTAGTTTCCTACTTGCTGACCTTTGTGTTCTTATTTGCATAAATCTCAACCAAAAAGGAAATATACACTGCCTTTAGAGTTTAGACTGAGGTTTGAGAAGCTTACAGTTTTTCCATCTCCAAAACAGGAACACTTTTTTATCACACCACCCTCCCTTGATGGTTGATTAGATCTATGCTTTCATCATGTTCTTAATTATGTGAATTCTGTACCTTTTGTTTTCTGAATAGCATGTACCACACTGCCAAGAATAGGAGTGTCAGCTCGAGTTTAATATCCGCTCAGGTTCAGTTCTTTAAAGGTTCGATTTAAGATTCGACTAAAAAAATAAACGAACCGAGTCTTGATATAGGTTTGAGTTCGTTTATTTCAACGAACCGAGCCTTGAATTGGTAGGTTCGCTCAGGTTTGGTTCGTTAAAAGTTTGATACAACCTACAAGGCACATATTATATATGTATTTATATATATGAAATTTTCCTCAAAAAATTACATAGGAAATGAGGAGTTTGCACCATGATGCATAAAGTATATGCACAAAAGCTTGCAACCCTTGATCAAGTCATAACAAAGGGTTGCGGGAGTTTCACAGCTAATCAAACTTAAACAAACTGAATCGAACCTTGGCGAATCAAGGTTGAGCCGAACCGAACCTGAATACCATTTTCATTTATCGTACTGAATCGAACCTAACCCGAACCTTTAAAAATGCTAAGTGAACCGAACCTGGGTAGGTTTGCTTAGGTTCGGTTCTATTACACCCCTAGACAAGAATTTGCCACCTATCGAAGAACTTGTCTCCTTTAACATTTCATATCGAGATCAAGGCTATGTGCGCTAGGGCTCCTATTTTCTCTCACGGTAGGGGAAAACTGGTGCTGTGGCTCAATCGGGAGACAACGATGATTTCACCCTCAAGTGATGGGGCCTCCCTTCATTGCGTGGTGGGAGATAAATAAGTGCTGAGGCTTGATCGAGAGACTCTGAGGATTTCGTCCGCGAGCGACGAGTCGACGACACACCTCTTCATCGTAGAAAGGGAGAAAAGGATGGGGCGATATGGTCTCAAATATCAGTGAAATTCCCCGATATTTCAACGATATGTTGGTTTCAGCATTGCTCGTAATCGAAACTTACCCTTTATATTTTTCTCGCATATTAGAGAAAAATCGTCAACATATCAGCGATATATTGCCATGTTGGCGATACATCACCTGCAATAAGAGTTTTTCTTCATTTTTTAAGGAAAAGGGTCCCACATATGCTATTACCTAATCCATTCGCTCACATCAAACTTTAATACGAACTTTTAAACTAAATTTCAGATGTACATTGCTGCCAAGCCCCTATTGGGATGCACCCGCCTCCCCTGACCCTCGTCTAGACGATGGGCTTTACCTGCCAACGTTTGAGGAGGTTGCATAATAAAATCTGCAAACTGATTAAGTAGACATGTCATGATGCAAGGCTTTTCAAGATTCTTGACATCACAATTCATGACATATTATATGGTTAATACAATATATCGTGGAATGAGAATAATGAATTGTATTATCAAGAGGCCATAGGATTCTCTTATTTAGAGAGGAGAGCTTCTATTGGGCAAATTTACATAATAGAGATGAAAAGAAACATAAATACATGAAATACGAAAAGATAAAATATATCTCGACACTCCCCCTCACCATGGAATATAGATGTCAACCATGCTCAGCTTGGAACATCTCTAAATTAGCCCTCTGGCTAGAGCTTTGGTGAAAACATCTGTTGTCTGTTCCCTGAGCTGACACATGAAATGGAGATAAAGCCCCTCTGAATCATGTCATGAATGTAGTGACAATCCACCTCAATGTGCTTGGTCCTCTCATGTAAGGCATGGTTGTTGGCAATGAAAAGACCAGCCTGGTTATCGCATTATAGATGCATGGGAAAAGGTGTGTCAATAGCCAGGTCAATCAAAACATATATGACCCACATCATCTCAGTGCTTCCCCGCATCATGGCTTGGTACTCTGGCTTTGCACTAGATCTGGCAACCATAGTCTCCTTCTTGCTCTTCTATGACACCAAGGAGCTCCCTATGGACACTACAAAGGCTGAGGTAGATTTCCTGTCCTTGGGACATCCTGCATAATTTGTATCTATACATGTTGTAAAATTGAGGGATGACCCTACTAAAGAGCAATCCTGTACCTGGAGATGTCTTCAGATATATCGGAATCATGTGAATCGCATCCATATGTGCATGTCTTGGTTGCTCCATAAACTGGTTAACTTTGTTCACAACAAAGGAAATGTCTGGCGACTCTGGCATGGTAATGGTCATCAGCATGTCAGAGTCCGACAATCACATATGGAACATGATGATTCTCTTGAGATCCATGCTACGCTGGCATGTCGGACTCAAGAGAATCATCATGTTCTCTTGAGATCCATGCTACGCTCATTACCTATTTATTTTCTATTTGTCTTTCTACGTCCTATTAATATCCTAAGGATGGATGTTTTGCAGAGGAGGTTCTTGTAGCTGGGTTTTGAGACATTACAAGTTGGGATGCCTTTGGTGAATTGGAGTGAGGTTTGTTGTCCGGTAGAGGATGGTGGCCTTAGTATAAAGGATATGGGCACCAAGAATACGATTGCTTAGCCACAGGGCGAGCTTTTGAGGATGTACTCATTGAACTTTGAACTTGGATGAGCATGGAAAACTTCCACGTGACTGCCACTTTTCATGAAGGGGGTGGTGAAGGTGATTCCTCATGTTTGGCCTCCTTCGGGAGATCTTTCTTAGGTTGATGGACCTTACGATTGACTTTTCAACGACAATGGAGGATGACTGCATGTGCTCTATTGACAACTATGGTGTTTGGGCTCCCACTTTTTGTTACTCTATTTTTTAAGCCTGATATGCAAATTTCATGCCGTTAATTAGCACATATTGGTGGTTGTGAGTACCATGAATTGGAGGGGATGATTTCTCGATGTCTGGTTTCTACATGAAATTTACAATAGAGTCTGACACTCTTGATGCTTCACATTAGCGGATTAAGATTACAGTTTGGAAGACCAAGTCGTGATCATGGTCAAGATTTTGGTGTGGTTACGTAGGAAGCAGATGGTCTATCAAGGTATATAGACAAGGAAATTCAACCTACATGCCCTTTTATACTTTCGTAATTACCCATTTATAATTTTGGATAACTACCAAACCCATGTATTGTGACTAGCCATTACATGGCATGCTCCTGTTTTAACTTCCATCCATCCTTGTTCTTTAACTTTGACGATAAAAATGAAGTCTTATCCCACTTAAGTAGGGTCGGCTATGTTGACTCTTGCTCAAATGCATGTCGAAAGATCCGGATATTACATTGGCTGTCAGCTTCCTAACACAACCCTCCCAAGGTAGGATTTGAACCTTGGTCTTTTGGGTGGTAGGCACACTGCACTACAACCAGATCATTGAAGTGGGTATTTTCTCAAATGTTGACATGCTTGCCCTTCTCCCTCTATCATGTTTGCCAATTATACCACTGCTCCTCCCTTTCCCTCATCCTCCGTCATCTCTCCATCCTCTTTGTCCTGACGTTCAACATCACTTCCGCTCCGATTCCACCACCACCTCCGATCAACTCCATCACTGCCTCCACCCTGACCCCGTCGCCACCTTGTAGCCCTCATGACCATGGAATCCTTCACACAAAACTCCAATGTGCTTGATTGTGTATAGTAGCCAACTTCAAATGGATGTAGAGCAAGGTTTGAAAAAACTAAAAATGTAACGAGGCGATTTCCCTGGAATCGAGGCAATGCTTAGCCTCGAGACGTAAGCCTCAGTTTACAAGGATAAATACCTATAAAAACTATAATAAAAATAATGAAACTATATATATTCTGACTAACATATAATATATATCACTATAATATATGATGAAATTATAAAGATATGAACACTGAAAGAAAAGATATACAACTATATATGATTTTTTACTAATTTTCCATCCAATCAAAGAATGAATATGTCTATATTCCCATGAATTCTAACCATCTAACCAAGTTGAAAAATCATCGTATGCACCCCCTCTTGCCATACCATATACCAACAAGACAAGGATCCCGCTGCCCGGTCAACGATCCTGGGAGGGGGGAGGGGTTGGGGGGAGCAGGTGCGCTCCCCCCTGCGGGGATGTGGAGGCAGTGCCTCCGACGATATTTTTTATTGAGGATTTTATTTCTGTTCGGATATATGGATCTGTTTGTATGGAAGTAGTACATAAACTCCCCTTGAATTCCATCTTGTTTGTCCTTCTTGGTATATTACATATCTCATTACGTGACCCCTTCTTAAAAATAAAGTTTACGGGTAATGTTTTCTATGATATTTGCGGATTCGTATGTTAAGGGTATAATTTAAGAGTTTTTTTGACATAATTGAATATGTTTAATGGTAAATATGAACATAAAGCGGTCAAATTTAAGCATTCATTTTGTATAATTATATCTCAAACAACTAGACCTTTATAAACATATGAAATTGCTAATAGGACAAATGATTTACATAAAAAATAATTTGAAAATAAAAAATGCCTCGAGGACCGCCTCACCTCCGCCTCGACTGCCTCGAGCAGATGAGGCGGTCGCCTCTTAGAGACATGCTAAGGCGACCTTTCTGGGACATCTCTAGATCGCCCCGCCTCGAGGTGTACGCCTCATGCACCTCGAGGCACATTTTTTTGAACTATGTCGCAGAGTATCTGTCAATGCAACAACATTTACTACAAACTCCGATGTTAGTCTTGCCTCCACGACATGCCATTAGTTGTATTATTATTGATACTGGAACTTGTATTCCTTAATATCCGGCCCAATGGGAGACATAATTCCCACTTAAGGGAGAACTCTATCCAATCGAGCATACAAGCCCGCTACCTATACCTTGCTTGGCGTGCCGTATGTCAATGCAAAGATCACCATTGTCAGCTCTCAAGAACACAACAGAACCCCCAATCACAAGCTTCTTTTGGTTAACAAATGTGCTCCAGAGGGGGGTCAGACATGGTTCTGAACCGCGCAAGAGCCAACTCATCCACCAACCGATTGGATCAAGCTTTGTATCACAACAACCTCCTTTGCTGTGCTTACGAATGACATACCTAAAGGGGGCTTCTTTCAATCCTAGAGGGAGGTCAGACATGGTTGCCCTCTTGCTCTGTTGCTTTTTGTGATTGTTGCTGGCACGTCGACAGTTCAATTGCAGCTAGCAGCTGATGGAGGTTGGTGCGATGGTTATGCTAATGGTGATGTCTCGATTACTTTGCTATAGTATGCTGACGATGCTATGATGCTCCTGAGATCAGATTTGAATATGATTCGGTGTGTGGTGAAGATTGTGGACATTTTCGGTGTCATCTCAGGATTGCAAATCAATAGAGATAAGTCCACATTGGTGCACTTTGGGATGTCCGAACAGGAGGCGCAGACGGCGGTCGGCACTTGATGCCCCATTGGCACTTTGACTATCACATACCTCGGGCTTCCCTTTGTGGCGAGACGCCTTCGGGCTTGTGACTGGATGATACAAATAGAAAATTACGACGATGGATAAATAAATTTTGATGGTGGCATTTCTGGGTGAATAAGAAATTGGAGGAAGGGAGAAGAGAAGGCGCGCCGCTTGCGCGAGATTCGAGGAAGAAGAAGCGTGAATATCGTGTAGGGGATAAGAGAGAAGAGAGAGATAAAATCTCAACTTTAATTCAATTTCAACTATCCAAAACAATAGACTACCACCCCCTTTATATAGGAGGGGTGGGATTACAAGATTAGAAAGAAATTCAAATTTAAATTGACTCTAATTGATTTGAATTAAAATTGAAATCTACCTTATCCTAATTGACTCTAATCGATTAACCACTAAATATAACCGACTAATTAATTAATAGAGATCACACGATCTCTTTATTTAAATAAAATTGCAACAACTCGATAATAAAATTAGCCTCTACTTAACGACAAAATTAAATAAATAAAGCCCTATTTATTAATTTTGCGCTACATCATTTCTCCTCCGCTTGATCTTCGACGTGCCGTTGGAGAATTCGATCTTGAAATTGTAGCTTCAAACTTCCCAATTAGATCCTTTTCAACGGTACACTTGTAATTTCTTTCCACTGAGGGGTATGGCTGCAAATATTCTACCCCTTCATTTGAAACAATTTCGTAAGAGGAGCTTTTGTATATCCCCTTTGAATAAAAACTTTTGTAAGGGGGACCTTCCTTGTAATTTCTCCAAATTAATCTCCCATACCTGATCTTGTGGGATTCGATTACCTTGGAAGAGAACCTGCATGTTAGGGTTCCTCGTGTCTTTATTTGGCAGCGCCGGCGGCGGAAGTTTCGAATCCATGGGCGACGACGTCGATCACGTTGGATGCACGAACGATGGTGGCTAGGTCCCCCAAGGGACGCACGGAGTAGTGTCGGGTCTCGAAACTTGCAAGGGGACGGTAGTGTCGGATGGAGAAGGGGTGGGGGTTGGTGACTCTTCGTGGGGGATGGCGGCATCGGGAGCTAAGGGTTGGGAGGCGAAGGATGGTGGCGGCGCGAGCGATGGAGATAACATGCGGCACGTAGGAAGGTGGAGGGGCCTGTAGCGAGGTTGGGGGCTCCACTGGGCATACGAGGGCAGCGGGAGGGGGTGATGGCAGTGATGGGGCAGACGGGGTCGCTGGGGGCGCGAGGGATGCATGAGGGGATGTTGACGCGGGGAAGGTGAGGGCGGGTGGTAGCGGAGACGGGACTTCGTAGGGGATGGAAGAGACTGATTGCCGGTCTGGGAGGGGTGATGCTGTGATTGGGGAAGGTGCCGGAGGTGTTGGGGGTCCGCGAGAAGGTCACGGGTGGGCTGTAAGTCGATATATCTGTCATTGGCAAGTTTGAAACGGCCTGGACTGCGAGCAGTTCTTCGATAACAACATTTTTTTCTTTTGAAACGGGTTGGACAACGAGCATGTCTTCGATAACAACATTTTTTTCTTTTGAAACGGGCTGGACAACGAGCAGATCATCTTCGATGGCGAGTTTTTCTGGGTTTTCTTCATCGAGAACTTGAATGGAAGCTTCGAGGGCACGGTGTGGTGCATCAACAATCTTTTTGGCAGTAATTTTGGCGTCATTCTCTTCTAGTTGGCGCGTCAATGCTTCAACATTATGTAGCTCTCGTATCTGCGACACCAAAGCTTGCATATCGGCACTAACTTGGATCATATTAGATAGTGCTTGTCTAACATCAGCACGCCATGCACGGTCGTTGGAGCGAGATCCTTTGGACTTTTTGCGTGAGCGACGGGAGGGATCGCCACATCGTGAGGACGATTAGATGCCATGCTCTGATACCAATTGATGCATATAGAAAATTGCGACGATGGATAAATAAACTTTGATGGTGGAATTTTTGGGTGAGTAAGAAATTGGAGGAAGGGAGAAGAGAAGGCGCGCCGGTTGCGCGAGATTCGAGGAAGAAAAAGCGTGAAGATCGCGAGGGGGAGGAGAGAGACGAGAGAGAGAGAGATAAAATCTCAATTTTAATTCAACTTCAACTGTCCAAAACAATAGACTACCATCCCCTTTATATAGGAGGGGTGAGATTACAAGATTAGAAAGAAATTCAAATTTAAATTGATTCTGAATGATTTGAATTAAAATTGAAATCTAAATTATCCTAATTGACTCTAATCGATTAACCACTAAATATAACCGACTAATTAATTAATAGAGATCACACACGATCTCTTTATTTAAATAAAATTACAACAACTTGATAATAAAATTAGTCTCTACTTAATGACAAAATTAAATAAATAAAGCCCTATTTATTAATTTCGCGCTGCATCACTGGAGACCCGTTATGGCAAGGTTGGAGGGTCGATTGGCAGGCTGCAAGGCAACCACATTATCAAAGGGAGGGAAATTGATGATGTTGAAGCATGTCCTTTTTGTCATACCAATTTTTTTGCTCCACGAGAGTGTTGTCTGTTGGGATTTGCTCGGAGATGGAGGTTCTTATGAGGCGGTTTCTTTGGTCAGATGGTAGATAAATGAAAAATGGCTTTCATTTGGCTGATTGTGTAAGGTCACAAAGACGAGGAGGATGGGAGGTTTGGGGGTTGTGAGATTGGAGGAGATGAACACGGCACTTGTGGCAAATTGGGTGGTTCGACTGTGGAGGAGTTCGGAGGATCTCGTCTGTCGGTATTACTCTATCATTGGAGGCTGCACAGACTCGTGCCCTCTCTTTGTTTTGGCAGGCTATCACGAGGGTCCTCTCGGAGATGATCGCAAAGATGCTTTCTGTGTTGGGGAATGTGGAGAGGTTCTGATTCTAGCTTGGCAGCTGGACGAGTGACGGGGTGCTGAGGCATAGATTCCCTAGACTTTTCAGTTTGGCATGCGACAGAGAGGGGTCGATCATCCTTATGCAGGAACATGATGGCTGGAATTTTCGGTTCTCCTATATGCTTTATGATCGTAGGTTGGAGGAGCTCCTTAGGCTATAAAAGGAATTGGCGGAGGTGGAGGGGTCATCGGCTGGTCAGGACCATTTGGTGTGGGGTGGTAGTAGATTCACGGTGAAGAAGACTTACCGTTTCTTCACTGATAAGGAGGGGCAGGTGAACAATGATACCAAACTAGATGCATGCATCATTTGGAGGAGCAGGATACCCAACAAAGTCAAAGTCTTCATGTGGTTGTTCAACCTTGGGAGGGTGCTTACCAAGGGCCACCGTGGCCAGTTGCTTGAGGTGGCTGACTGCTGATGTGACCGACGCGGACTGGAGATGAAGGATTTGGACCATCTCTTCTCTTGTTCGCACTTGACGCGGGTCTGGAGCTGTGCACACATTCCTTGGATTAGTGTAGAAAATGGGTCCAGCTTCTGGAATTGCATCGGGTCGGTGTGCGGGAGTAGGCGTGCAGATGCCTCCTATCCTTTTGCCATCTTGTGGGCAATCTGGTGTGGTAGGAATGATACACTATTTCGTGGGTTGTTTTACTAAGAGAATGTCATTGAGCATTGTTGTGCGCTATGTGCCTCTTGGAATCATGTAATGTAACGTAATATAAATGTAACATAATGTAAATGTCATCCTTTTATCTATAATTTATTATAGTGATGGGACCCAAGTTGGGACTCCGCCCTTATCCAAAAAAAACAAATGTGCTCCAACCACGGGTATGCAGGTGCCTGCAAGGCATCCCCCGCTATATATGCCAGAACTTCCACACTACCTCGTACATGTCCTTTGCAAGGATTGTCTGCACTAGAGGATTTGATGAATTATCTGGACGAGGAAAGATGGTCTTGGTGCAGTACTGGGCGCCAAGAATACACCACCATCGTTGGCATCAAATTGTGTCAAAGTCTTCACACAAGATGTTTTCTTGCCAGGTCAGGGGACCTTGATACTTTGGCCACACCTTAGGTGTTGTCTTCAATGGTAACGGGCTAGTTGGGCTTGACGGGAATCATATGCAATTTAACATGCACCTGATCAGTGTCTCCCTCAGCCAATAATTTGGTGGCACCGACCTTGCGGAGGATCGAGCTAAACTGAGGTCACTGCTACAAGGGGTTTGTTCACCCTTCAATCTTCTCGTAGTCGAGGTCGTCGGGCATGGTTATGAAGATGGCTTGATGAAGAGTGGAACAATGGTGGCAGTGAAGGGGGTCAAGGGAAGAGGAGATGCCGGGGGAGGCAATGGTGGGGGTGGCAGAGTTGAGGAGGGAGGCATGGCTCGGAAGGGAGAGTTTTTGAGGGAAGTTGGAGATGAAGGTGGGGTTCAGATGCTGGGGATGGGAGAATTGAGGGGAGAACGATGAAGAGGGGAGGGGAGAATAAAAACTTAAAGAATATCATTAGTTGGATATCTGTCTAGTTTGATTAACTCAAGGAATGGTTAGGTTAGTTTAGTAAAGTAAGAAGTATTAGTGTGTAAGACGGAGTGACTATCTAGGGATCTGGGTGTAATTCAAAATTATAGAGGAGTCAGAATGGAGTTACAAAAATATAATGGGCGTGTGTAAACATCCTACAGATGAACCTCATTTTGTGGCGCAAGTTCCCTTTTTTGCTCCAATGTGCAAGTTGATGCAGAGAACCTTTTCTTTCAATAAATTTTTTCTCAAAGGATGTCTGGTAAAGTCTCCACCTGGTGTTGCTGGGTAGGACTTCTATGGACTCTTTGTAACACGTCTTCAGGGAAGGAAGGAGAGGAGATATGGGGGCAGTATACATGCGCAGATGGGTTTGTTTAAACCTTTTGCAACAATTTCGGCTTTGCGAGTGCAGAGGAATGATGTCGTGTCCCATTTCTCGAGTTCATGTGAGGAAGAGATACATCACCGATCCTTGTTATTTGCCTTTGGGTCTATTAGTAAAATTTTCTGGATAATTGTGACCTCTGATGGTCATCCTTTGGTTTTCAAAAAAAAAAAAACTTACCAACACCTTCCACTCACCTGCTCACAGTTAGCAAATTCTCTTTGAAGCATATGTCTGAGATGGTAATTCTTCTGCTGCCAACTGCACAAACACACGTACAATAAAGTTGGATATAAATATGTATTTTTAAGAATCTATTCATAAAGTTTTATCAGTATATAAGGATTGTTACAGATACTAATCCTTATTTTGTAAGAGGAAAAGAACATTATTTTGTTGCAATAAGAGGCTTTCCCAAGGCAGCTTTTTTTATAGTGTAGAATGGTGTCTACAACGTTCAACAACATGGACTAACCTGCTTTAGTTTCATCTCAAAACCTTTCTATTGGTAGATAATTAAATATTATGCCATTTCTTCTGGAGTCTTTGACTTTCCAATAGGCTGCGTGCTATGTCAATGACAGACAGCTACAGCTAATTTTTATGCTGGACACGATAAGTGTCAAAGTGTTAAACCGTTTCTAGTTGGAGGTTCTGTTATAAGAAATTCTGAATAATTTTACAATTTATGCTTTTGGACGTGAGATTTGACATTTGGTAAGCTGTTGCCAGATAAGTTTGGAGCTGCAATGGCACTGGTAAAATCTGATATTGGTGGCAACATAACGGTGAGTACTTCTATTCAGTTTCTTCTTCTTTTGCAGAAAACACATATCATTTATTTACAATTAAGAATTTGCCCCTTTTGGCGGTAGATCCACTCCAATTGTCTGGTGGTAGTGCAGTGTGTTTACCACCCAAAAGATCAGGATTCAAATCGTCCCCCTCCCCATTTTGGGGGTTGCGTTAGGTAGTCGACAACCAACGTAAAAAATAGTCGGATTTTTCAACATGGATTTGAGCAAGAATCCATGTAGCCGACCATACTTAAAGTGGGAGAAGGCTTCGTCATTTTTTAAAGAATTTGTCCCTTTTCTTTCTTATTATATAGAACTTTACATGGGTTTTGGAGGTGTGTGTGTGTGGAGGAGGTGTGGCAGGTGTTCGAAGCAAACTTTCATATGATATGACTTTCTTGATCCAAGTATGGATAGGGCCAGCGAATGATATATTTGTATGTGGCAAGTCCATGAAGTTGACCCCCCTTAACATGGAAAGAGGCTTACTTTGGTTTAGCTTAGGATGCACTTTAGCGGTTATTTGCTTACTGCACTTGTATAATTTTTACGTGAGCTTATCCACCTTTGCAATGTTGAAAATGATTCCCATTTAATACCAAAATGAAGATATAGAACTCTTATATTCTCTGTTTAAATTCATTTTATGTTGATAATATGGATGCTTATAAAGTTCACTCCGTGCTCTTCCCTTTGCGCTTAAAACAATTCCATGGATTTTTTTGCTTTGCTCAGTATATATTAGTATTTATTAGTGTTGTTTTCTTCCTTCATGTCAGAGGCTGGAAACGAAATATAAGGCTGATCCCTCCAAATATAATCTTCTGTACACTATGGTTCAAGAAGAAGTAGAAAATAAAACAGCCAAGGGATCTTCGAGTTGTACAAACGGTCTCTTGTGGTTGACAAGGTAAATATTTCATCTTTGCCGTGATGTTTATATATTATCCTGGTAGTTAAATGAAAATCAAGTCAACTTTTGCACAACTTTCTGTATGCAACCCACTTAATGAGATTGTTTTTGGTGGAAGAATCATGCATTTATTCTCCTTGTAAAACCGTCATGCATTTCCTTTGAATATCCATAAAATTTTCTTCAGTCTTGTTTATGTTGCTTTGGATGGTATATACTTGAGTATTATTTGGACGTTCAGGGCAATGGATTTCTTGGTCGAGCTTTTCCGAAACCTCTTGACACATAAAGATTGGAGCATGTCAGAAGCCTGCACAGATTCTTATGGAAAAACATTGAAGAAGTGGCATGGATGGCTGGCTAGTTCTAGTTTCTCTGTAAGTTATACATGCTTCTATGATTACGAGGAGCTTCGATTTAGTATTCTAAGGAGACTATTTTTTCAAGGTGTATTATTTTCTTCTGCAATGCAATGTTTCAAATCATGGTATTTGTTGTTAGAAATTACCAAATGAGCACGAGTTTTTTTACCAGTTCTAGTTTCTTGCGCCGTTTGCAACTATCAATTTAATGGAAACTTCGTTTATTTTTTGGGAAGAAAAATGGTGCATTTTTTTGAAAGGAAAAAGTGAGTACTGTATAGATGTGCTCCCAAAAACTTTACTATTAATTCACAAGGTTACAAGTACAAGGATATTAAAGCCAAAATTATTTACATGACCCAAATATAAGCTAGTGTCTTAGCACGAGCAATTACATTTTCACCATAGTATCTTTTCTGACGGAAGACTATATTGTTTATCACAAGCCACGTAACGTATACAACCTTGGTTCTCTCTTCCTCTTCGCCCCCATTACTCACTGCTCATACCCAATAGACTCCCAAAAGTTAACAACACAGTTCGTCTTGATCAGCGTGTTCTCCAAGTTTTGCCAAACACATACAGAGCTTGCATATGTGAAAAGGAGGCGATCGGCATCTTCATTATCCTCCAAACAATGTGCACAAGTAGAGTCCGTGCCTTTGAAGAGGTGTGCGAAAACTTGTCTTCTGTCATCAATCGTCTACGTCTTAAGAGCCAGAGAAATGCTTTAATTCTCGTAGGCACCTTCCACTGTTGGAATTTCGTATAGTCAGCACTGCACCCTCATGGGTCAAAAAGCACTGATCTCGTCAAGGTTTTGTAAGTTCTCCGAACGAAGAATCTTCCATTAGACCAACACCAACAGTCACACCCTTACGAAGGTTCCTTACGATCTTCCAAAACCTCCAACAACTCCATAAGATTTGTTTATCTGAATTATCAGGACGAAAGATGGGAAGAACGGTACCATCCCATGCATCGGCCATTATACTGTCCATGTCATTCACCAATGCCATCATATAGGAGAACCTTACTCCCAATACTCCACTTTCCGTCCAATCATCATGCCAGAACGAAAGCCTCTCTCATCCGCCAACACGGGCCATAATAATGGGCGAACCTCATCCATCATCGAACAAATCTTCCTACAGAAATGAGATCGCGCAACATCAAGCTCCCTAGATCCCAGAAAGAGGACGTTTGGATTGTCACTCTCACCCCAAATGCGGGTGATCCACTTGCACAACACCTTGTTTTTCTCCCCTAGGTTTTGGACTCCAAAGCCACCATAATCCTTGGATAGAGTAACCATCCTTCGATTCACTAGTGCTAGACCTGCGGAATGCCAGAATCACCAGAAGAGGACCAATAGAAGGTTCTCATGATGGTTTCAAGTCTCTTATTTGCAGACATAAAAAAATTCTCTTACTTGCACCTGTGGGGAGAAGCCTAGATGATTGGAAATAAAGTCCTCTTAAATTAGACTTTTTCCGTTCATTTAAATTAAGTCGTTAATTTAAATTATGGTTAGGTTAGTTGATAATGTTTACCCAATTTGAGTCCCTCGTAATTTCTATTTTTATTTAACTAACGAGATCTTCTGTGATCATGATTAGTTAATTGGTTGAGTTCATTTTTAGGAGGATAATTAAGGGCTATTTGGGATATATTTTATTTATTTTCTTTTATTTTGTAGTCTCACCCCTCCTATATAAAAGGGATAGTAGCCATTCTTTTTGACGGTTCATGTTTTATTAAATTTGGTGTTTCTTTAATTATCTCCTCTGTAATTTATCCCTCTCCCTCTCCACAATCTTTGCATTTCTCTTCCAAAACATTGCGCAACTGGTGCATTTCTTCCATCCTCTTCCATTCTCCAAATTTTTTCTCCACCAAAATTTTCTACCATTGGATTTTTTTCATTTGCATCAGGAAGTATCGGATGCTCTCATTGTTGCAGTCACTGCTGTTACTGGTACCACTCCCATCCCTTATGTGCTCTCAACATTGCTATAGCCTCCTGCACAACGCCTCCCAATGGGCACGCCAACTCCACCACCCTCTCTAATGCATTTCCAAAGCCCCATCCTTCCTACTTCCCTGTTTGCAAATCAACCCTACCCTCCACCCTCGTGTTTAGCCCACCTTCCCAACCATTACAAATGCCTTTCCACCACAACGCTGTCATCGACACCACCCTCAACCACACCTTCCACCCCTATGTGCTAGCGATATCCACACCCCACCCTTCCCCAATACACCACTCTCCCTCTCTTCCACCCATAAACCTGCCCCATCCAGCGTCCCGTCCCCCATCACTGGCGCAAATACGATCCAAAGCTCCAACGCTGCTTGCGTCGACCACCCCAACCCTCTAGCAACTGGCTCTCACTAATGAGCGAACACCCGGTCCATTGCACGAATAATGGGAGTCGATAACACCCTTGCCTTAATGCCCGTCACTACCATCCCTTGAGGGGGTGTCAATGCAGCAATGAGTTCCACTAGAGATGCAAATATACAGATACATATATAAGTGCTACCATATCCTTATGCGTTTTTAGATATTAATTTAGATGCATATATTAACATATACTAAGACTATATTACCATATCCTTAAAAAACGGATACCGATGTGAAACAGATAGTGATCGAGTACAATTAATATTAGAATACTTCATAAGTTAGTTTAATTGTATATGTATTGATGGAATACAAATGATATAAGGAAAAAATTGGGCTGCCCCTAAGGGAAATCAACATGGCTGCCCTGCCCCTATTTCACAATTTATTTTAATTTTTTAGCCCCACTTGGTCCAAGAATGGGGGCGGTGATTGAAAAATATCATCATGTATATTCATCTATATATCCCTCCAATATGTCATTCGAATTTCGTCAGAAACATAGACTCATATGCCCTCCATCTAGAACATGTAATTTTAATGGTCTAAACATTGCTATAACTGACCTATTCTAGACAGAGGGCATAGGAGTCTCTGTTTCTAATGAATTTCGAGTGACATATAGGAGAGATATATAGATGAATATACATGGTGATATTTTTTAAAAAAAATAAAAAAATGCTAAAAATGGGGCAGGGGCAGCTCCATTGAACCCATGATATAAATATGCTAAATTTGCTTATATCATAATAGTTATACCAAATATGGTGAAAAAGGTAAAAAAATTATGTTAAATATTGTTAAAAATAAGAGCTTTTAGCAGTTGTACCCCTCTGAAATATTGCAATTTCAATTATGCTCCTATTTTTCTGGGAATATCAGTCGTGTCCTTGACTTCTTGCCGTTCTATCACTTGTGCTCCTCAGGTTAGTGGTTGCCCAAACTCGACGCATATGGACGTTAATTTTGAGAACACAAGATGATTAAATTTAAAAAGAGGGCTGGAAAAATCATCCCCATCCTCTTCCTCCTCTCCCCATCTTCTTCCTCTTCCTCCCCAGCCTCTTGCTCCTCCCCAGCCTCTTGCTCCTCCGCCCCCAGCTTCTCCCTCCGCCCTCAGCTTCTCCACCCTGCCCCATGCCTCCCCATCTGCCCCCGCTCATCCCCCGGCTCCTCCCTCCTCCCCTGTGCCTCCTCCGTCGCCCCGAGCTCCTCCCACCTTCTTTCTGTCCCTGTGCCTCCCCCTCTGTCCTCGCTCCTCTTCTGTCACCTCCTCCGATCCGAGCTCCCCTCGCCCTTGCTCCTCCATCCGGCCCCACGCCTCCCCTTCCGCCCCCGTTCCTCGCTCAACTCCTCCGCCCCTATGCTTCCCCCTCCTCCCCTTTCTCCTCCTTCCACTCCCTAGCCTCCTCTGTTGCACCTTCTTCTTTGCCAACTTCGGCCCCAACAACACCATCTTCACCATCCCCATCAAGATCTTCCCCACTCGCCTCAGGTCCACGTGCCACGGCATCTCCGCCGCCTCGAGGAAGGTCGTTGCTATCATGGGTTCCTTCTGCTTCCTTTACCTCGCTCAGAACTAGGACTCCTTCAAGATCGGCCACAGATACCCTCCAGGCATCGGTGTGAAGAGCTCCCTCTTCGTCCTCGTCTGTTGCAACCTCATCGGCACCCTCTTCACCTTCCTCGTGCTCGAGCCCAAAGGTAGGTCCCTCGAGGAGATCCACTCCCGCTCCTCCTTCCCCTTCCTCCAACACCCACTACTCCTCCCACTCCCCAACCTCTAGCGTCTCCTCCTCTTCTTCCCACTCTTTAGCCTACTCCACCCCTGCTCCTCCTTCCCTTCCTTCAGCGCCCCCTCATCCTCCCACTCCCCACCCTCCTTTGCCTCCTCTTCCTCCTCCTATGCAGTTGAAACCGACGAAGTTCTGTGCAACGACGAGGATAATGAAGGAGGAAGCTAGAGGGCGTGGGGCGGCGGAGGAGGGACTGGAGGAGGATGAAGAGTGGGAGGGGGGAGTTTTTGGACAGTTATGCCTCTCTTAACCTCAACATGGTTTAAAAAAAGCATGGATAAGTTCAACTCATTGACTAAAGTAACGGAGGGGAACACACGATAGAACGACAAGAAGTCGGGGGCACAATTAATATTCCAAAAAAGGTAACTGATATTGCAATATCTCAGAGGGGCACAACTGGTAAAAATCCTAAAAATAAATATGCAACTATATTTATATATTTAAATGGATATATGTGACACAAATACGAATGTTTGCGGATATTAACGTGATATCCATATCCGTAACCATTTTAAAATGAATACACACATTTAAATATGTATAAAGCAGATATTGTGGCATATCAGATTCGGATACATTCCTATCTGTTCACATCCCTAAATTCCATGCATGGAACCCTAGCCCCCAATCTCAATTCCAGCTTTGGAGAAGAATAGCCCTAAGAAAGGTTGGGATGTCTCCGGAAAGAATTGAATCCCCTAAATTAAGGGTATACCATTGATTTGGAGTACTTACAAAAGGCCCTCCACTTAAAAACTCTGTATGTAAGGGTTAAAATTGGAAGAAGGGACCCATTTATTAAAAGGTAAAAGAATTGCTATTCAACCCTTCTACTCAATGAAATTACCAGAAAAACATCGAGGGTGGAAAAAGAGGACTAAACGGAATTGTTGGGGAAACAATCAATGAATCTAGCTGCAACCAATTCATTTGGCATTGTAACCAAGACCAATCAATTCATCAGGAGATGATTTTTTCCAAGCGATCAAGAGCTGATGAGGTGCGGAAATGAAAAATTAAGGTAAGTTTAGGGTTTGTCATCTGCCTATTTTGTCCAAACTAGGGTTTTATTAAATTAGGATTTTTGGTCCCTGACTAAATAGAGTCATTAATTTAAATCAGTGTTAGATTATTCAGTTTGAGCCCGTCACAATTTTGATTTTTGTTTAAGTAACAAGATCTCTTGCTTGAACAAAAATCAAAATTATGACGGACTTAAATGGGATAAACACTATCAACTAATCTAACCCTATTTTATGCACCACAAATTGGTTTAGATGAAAGGATTAAACAAGCTTTCTGAGAGGATTTGGATAAGATCATGCAAGGAGTCCCACAAAGAGAGATGATTTGCCTAGGTGGAGATCTTAGTGGACATGTGGGAAAGGATTTTTCAGGCTATGCTAGTGTTCATGAAAGTCATGGCTTCGAGGATAGAAATGAAGAGGGAAAAGTCATTCCAGATTTTTTGAGAGCTTATGATCTTTTCATAACAAACACTCTCTTCAAGAAGAGGGAGAAGCATTAAATTATTTATATGAGTGGCCCGACTAGAACATAGATAGATTACTTTGCGTTGAGGAGAAGACATCGATTGTATTGCAAAGACCGCAAAATAATCTCAGGAGAGAGTTTGACAACCCAACATCGCTTGTTAGCTATGGATGTGCAAAGAAAAGGAGAGTTTCAGAGATTACTAAAACTAGATGGTGAAATCTTCAATTAATGCAATCAAGCCTCATGGAGAAGTTTTTTGAAGACTTATGGGATTGTAATGGAAGTGCAAACGAGATGTGGGAGACGGTAGCATCTTGCATCCGAAGGGTAGCCAAAGAGTTGCTAAGCGAGTCAAAGGGAGGAGCTCCATGCTAAAAGGAGGTTTGGTGGTGGACATGGCCTCAAATTTCGGCGAAATTCAGTTGAATTTTGATCAAATTTCGATTTCAATAGGTTACCGGCCGAAATGATCAAAATGGCCGAAATATGAGGGGCGCTAGTACAAAAATGACTGAAATGATCGAAATTTCAGTCGAATTTCGACTGAAATCGCGTTTCGATTGGTCACTGAAATGGTGACCAAAACCGACATTTAAGGCCATGGTGGTGGAGTGGAGAGGTGCAAGAGAAGCTCAAAATTAAAAAAGCATGCTTTAAACTATGTCTATGGATATAACAGAGGAGACTATCATAAATTGCAAAATAGCGAAGAAGAAATCAAAGAAGGCTGTAAGCGAAAGCTAAGTCAAAAGTTTATGAAGTTTTGTACAAAAATTTCGACTCTACGGAGGGTCAAAAGGATATAGTCAGGTTGGCCAAAGCAAGAGAAAGAAAGATCCTTTCTCAAGTAAGATGCATTAAGGATGAGGAAGGTCACATGCTTGTTACTCAGAAGGATATAGAGATTAGATGAAAGTCGTATTTCCATAAGCTTTTCAATGCGAGGGAAATAAAGAGATCACTTTGGGAGATTTAGCTAGTAGCGAAAGCTATTTGAATCGTGCAAGGTATAGATGAATGCAAACGAATGAAGTAGAGGAGGCTTTGAAGGTTATGAGACATGGGAAAGGTGTGGGACATGATGACATTCCTCTATAAGTATGGAGAGTTTTAGGTGAGCGTGGTTTGACTTGACTTAAAAATTTATTCTAATGTTATTTGGCAAAATAAGAAAATGCAAGATTTGAGGAGAAGCATTGTGGTCCTCTTTATAAGAACAAATGAGACGTTCAAACTTGTTCAAATTACGGAGGTATCAAGCTGATGAGCCATACTATGGAAATTTGGGAATGTGTGATAGAAAGAAGGTTGAGGCACGTTTCCAAAGTAAAAGAAAACCAATTCAGATTCATGCCAGGTCGCTCAACTATTGAAATCGTCCACTTGCTGAGAACAATGGAGATTTATAAAGCTAAAAGGAAAAATCTCCATATGATTTTTATTGATTTGGAGAAGGCTTATGATTCCGTCCCACCGGAGACATTGTGGAGATTTTCGGAGAAGAGACAAGTTCTTATCCGATACATTAACCTCATAAAGGATATGCATGATAGGTCTTCATCTTGTGTAAGGATCTAGTATGTGAA
The DNA here is from genome assembly GCA_037367405.1 of Ottelia alismoides. Lineage (NCBI taxonomy): Eukaryota > Viridiplantae > Streptophyta > Magnoliopsida > Alismatales > Hydrocharitaceae > Ottelia > Ottelia alismoides. Next base: position 351,846 of record JAZKJV010004844.1, read on the forward strand.
GTCTGACTATTTTGACATCAACATTAGTCTGCATCAAGGTTCAGCTTTGAGCCCATTTCTTTTTACTTTGATTATAGACGAGTTGACAAGTCACATTCAGGATGAGATACCTTGGTGTATGTTATTCGTTGATATGATATTGTGTTGATTGATGAGACTAGAGATGGAGTAAATGAGAAGCTTGAGATATGGAAAGATGCTTTAGAGACTAAAGGATTTTGTATAAGTTGGGCTAAGATTGAATATATGGAGTACACTTTAAGCAATGGTGAAAAAATCGAGGTGAAGATTGGTGATGATAGCATTCAGAAGAGATTTTTTATATACTTGGGATTTATTTTGCAACATGATGGGGAAATTTGTGGAGATGTTACTAATAGAATAAATGCACGTTGGCTAAAGTGGAGAGGAGCCTGTATTATTCTATGTGACAAGAAATTTCCTTTGAAAATCACAGGAAAGTTTTACAAAGCATCCGTGAGACATGCTATGCTTTATGGATCTGAATGTTGGCTTGCGAACCATAGACATGTGCAGAGAATGGTAGTAGCTGAAATGAAAATGCTAAGGTGGATGTGTGCACACACGCACACGTAAAGATCGGATTCAGAATGATGCAATCATAAGGAAAGTTGGTGCAACTCCGATTGAGGATGAGATGCGAGAAAACCGCTTAAGGTGGTTTGATCATTTACAAAGGAGGTCAACTGTGTACCAGTTAGGAGATACGAGTTTTGGGATGTTGAGCCGACGAAGGGCCTGTTTGGTTGATGGGTTGGATTGGGTTGGGTTGGGGTACCCCTGTGAATAGTAATATGTGAGAAGGGTTGGGAGGGTTAAAGAAGGGGTACACCGGTGTACCCCAACCCAACCTAGCAACCAAATATGCCCTAAGAGATGGCGAGGACGGCCCAAGAAGTGTTGGAATGAGACTATAAAAAGGGATTTTATTTTTTGGAGCTAAGCTCGAGAATGATGCAAGATAGATCTGAACGGAGGCAAATAATACATGTAGCCACCCTGCTTAATGTGGGAAAAGACTTTGTTGTAACGAGGTCTCTTGTGATCTCCCATCAGTTATTCTGTTGAGCCAATTCAGGTGGATAATTAGCATTTGTCGGGCATTTATTTTATTTATTTACCTGTATTTTATATTCTTTCCCCTCCTATATAAAGGATCTAGTAGCTATTGCTTTAGACAACTCAAGTTATATTAAATTTGGAGTTTCTCCAATTATCCCCTCTCCCCCTTTCTCCTCTCTCCACACAATCGATGCATTTCTCTCCAAACCTGCGCAACCGGTGCGTTCCTCCACTTCCTCCTTTTTTTGTCTAAATTTCTTCTCCACCAAAATTTTCCTTCCATCGGATTTTTTTTTCATTTACACCAACCCTACTTAATTGTGGGAAAAGGCTTTGTTGTTGTTGTACACCAACTTACCTACTCTTCATCATTAATGATACCTCGTGATGTAAGTCAGTAGGATCGTCTTTCTTACTACTTTTCTTGTTATGATAAACCTATAGTTCTTGAATTCGGTCGTGGTTAATTTTCTTTTGATCTTTATTAGCTTATCCAGGAAAACTAGCAGCCATCTTCTTGGTCTTGGGCCATATCGTCATCTAGATGACTTGCTTTTGGATGAAGCTCCAAACATATTAGCTCCAGCAGTCATGAGTGCAGATCGCTCAATATTCTTCGTGTCCTCAGTATTAGTTATCATAATCCTTGTCTATTCTTCAGCTTTGATTTGATAGTAGACTTTGACAATGCAAAGACGTGTTTTGATTGGAGAATTTGGCTCCTAACATTCTTGAGTTTAGAATTAAATCCTCCGTGAAGGATACATTCTTCCACTTTTTTCCTTGTATAGCTTTTTATCATCTCTATACATCCAGGACTACTAAGAATGGTATAGACGTCCTTTTTAATTGGACATATGGTCACCATAAAATATGAAAATGCTGTAATCGCGAGTCCTGAAAAAGACTAAATTTCTTGAGTCAATTGATAAGCCCATATGCCTTACTTTATTTGTCCATATACAGTCTCAAGGATCGATCACATGACCTTGGATATTGTCATCCATAGTACGAGAGATTGGATATCGCTTTAAATGACATTGACATTCTAAGTCTTCATCTGGTTATCCTCAATATATCATTATTTTCATGAGAGATCCTTTTCATTAGACTTGGTCTTGCTTCCGTTGATGTAGCCACTTTGCCTCTATCAGCAATTAGGGCTGGCTATCGAGCCCAAGGAGCCGAGCCAGCCCCTGGCTCGGGCTCGGGCTCGAGCTCGGGCTCGTTCGAGCCCAGCCGAGCTGGCTCGAGCTCGGGCTCGATGAGCTCGAGCCCTTATCGAGCTGGCTCGGGCTCGATAAGGCTCGAGCCGAGCCCCTTATCGAGCCTGAGCTCCTTATCGAGCTTGGTCTGGGCTCGAGCCCAAGTCGAGCTTGTTAAGGAAAATGGTACCTTTTGGTGGAAAAGTGTTTTGTATGGATTACTTTATTTGTCCATATACAGTCTCAAGGATCGATCACATGACCTTGGATATTGTCATCCATAGTACGAGAGATTGGATATCGCTTTAAATGACATTGACATTCTAAGTCTTCATCTGGTTATCCTCAATATATCATTATTTTCATGAGAGATCCTTTTCATTAGACTTGGTCTTGCTTCCGTTGATGTAGCCACTTTGCCTCTATCAGCAATTAGGGCTGGCTATCGAGCCCAAGGAGCCGAGCCAGCCCCTGGCTCGGGCTCGGGCTCGAGCTCGGGCTCGTTCGAGCCCAGCCGAGCTGGCTCGAGCTCGGGCTCGATGAGCTCGAGCCCTTATCGAGCTGGCTCGGGCTCGATAAGGCTCGAGCCGAGCCCCTTATCGAGCCTGAGCTCCTTATCGAGCTTGGTCTGGGCTCGAGCCCAAGTCGAGCTTGTTAAGGAAAATGGTACCTTTTGGTGGAAAAGTGTTTTGTATGGATTCGAACTTGAGACCTGCTCCATCATGGTCTGTGTTCCTTACCAGTAGGCCACTAACCAAGTTGTATATAAAGTCTTAATTATAATATATATTGTAACATTATATTTTCTTATAAAAAATGACTAATTTTCTAATACGTAAGCGGGGGGCAAATGTGTGGGCGGGAATGGGATTGATTTGAGAATTGAGTCATGACTCGTGGGAGGGTCAAAGTTAGTGGAGGGAAAATAGCAAAGGACTAATTTTATCTTATTTGTATTATATATAAATATATAAATAATATATGTATATATATATATCTCCTCATCGAGCCCCTTATTGAGTTATCGAGCCGAGCAAGACTTGGCTCGAGCTCGGCTCGTTAAGCTATCGAGCCCAAAATTCTGGCTCGGGCTCGGCTCAATAGCTTAATGAGCCGGGCTCACGAGCCCTTATCGAGCTGAGCTCGAGCCTGGCTCATCGAGCTGTGACTCAATAGCCAGCCCTATCAGTAATGACCTAGATGAGGCAGTTATCCTTGGTTAGTTTTATAGTAGTAACTCGAATTGGATGACTCCCTATCATATATCTTCCAATATAAGCTTTTTTAGTTTTCTCCTCAGATGTCATCACAAATGAGAAAACGACAACATTGATTAATCATTGATGCATGGATCACACTCCAGATAACTATGAGTACTGAGCTATCATGGAAAGAGATTGATCGATCAGGACCAGCTCTTGTTGAATACAGACCAAAGAGTGATAGATCACTCTGGTTGAGGTGATCTATAGCACCCATGCTATGGAAGGGATTCAGTAAGCGACCTTAATCACTTGCTAAGAGGCGATCAATCTCACACGGAACATGAGCTGGAGCCCGTGAAACTCACTGTAGGCACAGGAAATAAAGAGGCCACATTTGGATTGCGATCCCTGTAGGAAGATTGGTAATCTTTTTGTGGGAGACCTTAATATCAAACCATATGTAACAATCGTGGACTCTCAATGTGTATCAAATACACAGAACCTCCACAAGAGTGCTTAATCATTGGTTGGAGTGACTCAGCTACCATGTTGAAACAAACAAGCAAAGAAACCGTGGAAAACACATGGATTCATGTGGAAAATCCAACCACGGAAAACACATTGATTCATGTGGAAAAAATCCTTCTCAATATAAGGAAAAGATAACAACAAGGGTGTCCTAACACATGCGGTCAGGATTGTCTTTTTTTCGCATCCGAAAAGAGTTATTAATGGATTCTTACGTATGACCCATTAACCCATATAATACAAAACAACTCAACATAAGAAAAAGTAGCGCTTCTAATTGTTTGTGTTTGTGGATGGCACGATCTTAAGAGATGACACAAAGGAGATTGATTAATAACTCAAGATAAAGCTTGCAAAGGAATTCGAGACTAAACACTTACAAATTTAAGATAATTTTAGGAATTGAGAATGATAAACCCAAAGAGTTGATGGAGAAAAATATGTTTTTGATCTACTCAAGAACACTGAAAAATTGGAGTGTTGTGTTGTCCTGTCAAAACTCCCATCGATGCATAGCATATGCTAAGCTGAGTCCTAAAGATGGAAAAATCTTGAATTAATCGCTTAAAGGGTGCTCTTAGCGACTTGTAGGGAAACTTGTTTATATCACCTTATCATGTCAAATATCACATGCTGTAATTGTTGAGTTAATTCATGCATGTTCCTTGTATGTCCACTTGAGCACCGTCTATCAGATCCCACGATAGTTTTAGAGAGTGGATGCGGATAGACGTAGATTGGGCTAGATGGGTTGATGATCATTGCTCTACCGCAGGATACTCAATATATGTGGATGGCAATCTTATAATATGCAATAACAGAAAATAAAATGGGTGTAAAATCCAATGCTGACGCTGAGTAATCATGTCATGGCTCGTGATGATGCTGGATTTCGATAACGCTTCATGATAAGGTTTCAATCCAACATGCCTATGAAGTTAACTATGACAACAAGATGGCTATCGATCTTTTCATTTCAGAGAAAGATTGACATCGGGCAACTATCCAACTATCATATTTTTAGCAGGAGTGTCATCATGATTCAACACGGATGAAATAAGTCAGGCGTGGTTAACAACTGTTCCCAACTTGAGGGTAGTATCGAATATCTTATGTGGGTTAACTGCTTGTGAATGCTTTGCCATCTCCTCTTGCTGTTTTTCCCTTCCGCTGCAAAGGATTTTCCATGTAAATCCTCTTGTTCTTGTGTTTGTTTAGTTGCTTGTTTTCCCACTTTGTTGACGAGTCATCTTTGGCTCGGTAATTTCTGTTCTTGCTACGCTCCTTGATGTTATTTTTGCATTTTAATTTAAATTTTACTAGCAAAAAACTTTTCTTATGTCTGTGTTCTGCTTGGCTTTTTGTGTTAAATATTTCTCTTCATACCTGGAGGATACGCCTGTTAAAAAATAACTATTTTTGCCACCGAAATATAATGTTATATTATATGTCATGATTTAGAATATTACAACGATCACGTCTAGTTGTAGTCCGTTCAACGTGTAAGCTACTGAAACGTGCCATGTTGTCATACACAGATCGCCATGAAACTTGCTCCAGACAGGAAGAAGTTCATGGATGTGATTGGCCGTACAGGGGATGTTGATGCTGACATTGAAAAGTTCTGCTCCACTTTCCCCCCCTTCCTCGAAGAAAATCATAAATTCTTGGTATGTGTTTACAGTTCTGCTGCTTCTGAATTGCGCATCATTTTATTCCCTTCAAATAACAGTCTCGTGTTATTGTCTGTAGGCAAGTGTCGGTCTTGACGATCTGAAAGCCTCCTGAGCTTAAAGATTCATGCTCTCACCGGCCTCATCATATGGATCTACACCTGATAATTATGCTCATACTTGGAGTTAAATAATGATGAGTTGCACTGTATCACTATCGAGATCCATGATTATCTTCTCTTGTGTCTGCTTCTCAGTAGAAATAATAATATAGTCATATGCAAACTTTCAATATGTAAACTTCTCAATCTGCTTACTGAAATATATAATGGTGACAGTATTTCCTTCTAAAAATAAAAATTATATGGCAGCATTCTTCCTGTGCCGAACTGTGTTCTATGGACATAGCTTGAAGAGTTCCGCATCACGCTAAATGTTCCCTATTGTGCAGACTAATCCCTATTCTTTCTTACAGTGGCATAAAATGATGTTTATCTTTACTTATTCTGGATGCAGGGCGGAGTTCAGAAAGATTAGAATTTAATTTGAACAGGTGAGTTTTTTATAGCACAGGCTGCACAACTTGGTGCATATGTTAATACAAAGACTGGGGACGGAGAGGTAGAGAGAAAGAGATGGATGGGAGAGAATGGCGGAGGATGGGAGAAAGAGCATGCTATTATAAGATGTGCCATATTAAGCGGGAGACAATGTTTTTGTTCCTATCTCTCTTTCTTTACCCCATTTCTCTCTCTAACTTGATCATACTTTCTTTTAGATTTATTTCTCCTCTCTCATCTCTTCCTCCTCTCTTCTCCCCTTTGTGGAATTTTAAGAACAAATGGGAGGAGCATGTGAAGAATGGCAGTTGGTCATATAAGAGATCTGCCCAATTCTTGGGTTGGGATTCATTCACCTCCAAGGTAACATGGGTTATTCTTTTAGGTCATGCTTTTCTTGACCAAACTATAAAGCTTTCATGGAAAAATAACTTTTGTAGGTTTAAATTTTGTCAAGAAATAATGGATGGACTAATGGAAGGGTTTGGTGCTTGATATCCCATTAATCTTAGCCATAAGGATGAACTCTAAGGTGAAAGGCCTACTGAAAGGCCTTAGATACATCTCACAAATCTTTGGTAAGGATCATGCCTCAGTTACACAGAATCTTTCTTCTTCTTTGCTGTCATCATCATCATCATCTTTCATCTGATAGAAGCGAATACGGAAGAAGAAGAGGAGCTGGAGATGCAGATCGGTCTCCCGACCGACGTGAAACACGTGAAACACGTGGCGCACATCGGATGGGATGGGCCCTCAGTGAACACCCCAAGTTGGGTATGCCACTTGAATATCCGCAAATATATCGATCATTCTTAAGTTTTTCCCATATGACAATACATTGTGATAAGAGATGTTCTTAAGCAAACTTCTGATGAAGTTCAATTCCGCAACAGATGACCGAGTTTCGGAATGCTCCGCTCAGTAGCCTAGGTGCTGAGGCCATGGGAGAGGTCAATCTGACCAGTATGGCGAACGTATTTTGTTACTTTCTCAGAACACGCTAACGTATTCATTCCTTGTATATCTAATTGCAAAATACGTGTCGCTTTGACCTCTAATGGCAGATTCGAACCAGAACGCGAGGATCGTCCAGGGCTCCCCGCTTCGCGACTCGAGGAAGGCGATCGTGGACTCAGATAGCCATGTCGTCCCTGAACCTCCGCCATCGAAACCGGGGAGGCGCCATGCTTCATCAAACTCTGGCCACGAAAATCCGGCCGCCCAACCAGAGTCACCGCAGTCGGCACCGAGACAATCTCGTCGTAACAAGTCAGCGGAAGTAGCTACGCATGCCGACTCATCGGACACGGATGGACAAGTGGAAGAGCCTCACCGGAGATCTCGGAGGCAACATCGCGTCAAGGAGCCAGGATCCGGGAACGAGGCGGGCTCGACGACACAAGACGGGCCGGGCATTCCGAAACAAGTCCGGAAGAAAAAGAAGCCCAAGGGCCCATCAGGAGAGGGAACCGGTAGGTCATCATCATCCAATAGGCCCAGACGCTCCACTGGACAATCGGATCCTGATTTGGACTACGGGAAACCCGAATCCGCTCCGGCCCTCAAGACCGTCGATGAGTGAGAACGGACGGCGGATTCGATTATATTGTCCAATTCTCTTCCATACTCGATCTCCTTATAAAAAATGGAAAAAAGAAACTCATATATCCATCCAGTGTGCATGTATGTATAAATTAAGCGGATGAAGGACCATGTAGCTCTCCTTTGAAAGTTTTAAATTATATATATTCATACCATCCTTTTTTAGCTTTAAATTTTCCTTTATTTGCTTTGGCATTATTCTTATGCACAATTATTGCTTTAATTTTTTGTTATAGACGAGCGAATAACGGAGCCTCAAAAAATGAGTGAGATACTCGATTTAAGACGCTATGCTTCGCTTAGCAACGACACGAAGAATGTTACAAAGTCGAGTCCTACAGCATATCGGATCAACCGTGCATGTTAGGATTCAAGGCATTTCAACAAGTTAAGTAGATGGGGGTGGGTGCGATTGTCGGCTGAAACGAAGAGAAGAGAAGCAAGAGAGCGAAGAGATGGAGAGAGTTATGCTTGTTCTTCTTAGTGAATTTTCCTTCTTGAGTGACCGTGAGAGGTGATTCATTGTTGTTATATCGGTTGTCTGATTATTCACATGCTTTAGTGGTGATGATTAATTATGCATCGGATTGCTTTCATATCCCCAATAACTAGTATCAGAGTCTAAGCAATACCAATTTATTAGGTAGACGTCAATGAGAGGACATGACATAATACACGCATTATTTAGAAGCTCTGAAAAAGGGTCACTGGACATAATACACATGCATTACAAGAAAAGGGTCACTGGAGAGCACGTATGTCCTTCCTAGGTGCTGGCTCGCACCTTGCCAGGTGCTCGCCAAGCAGTCCTCCTTATATGGCCACATGCTAGCATCAGGTGGTGAGGACTAGTGCTCACCTACACCTCGCCCTTTTTGAGGAGCGAGCACAATGTCCTCGTCGAGTTCTGCCAACATGCTCATCACTAGTTCCTTCATGTAAGACGTGGGCGAGGACAATGTGCTCGCTAAATCTGTAGACTAGGAAAAATAATACATGTTTGCCGAGGCTTGGAAGCCTCTTTGAACTTGTACAACCTTCCATAAAACCACTGTAGATATTCAAGTGAAAGGTTTAAGACATACTTGTGATATGAAGTGTAACAATTTCTTATCTAACCATCAATCATAAATAAAACAATTAAATAATTTTGAAAGTTACAGTAAATAGAAAAACAGAATTTATTTATAATACATACAATAACGATTTTTAATATTTAGATACATAAAATACATAATAATATTCTCTTAAAATATAAAAAACAAATTCACTTCTTCGATCAGAAGAGCTTTGAAAGCAAGCTTTGCTTGGATTTCTTGTTAAGTTGTTTTTGCATCATTGCTATCTATCGTGCTTGTTCTTGGAGATCCTCTTCCTCCTCTTCTCCAGCTTGATGCTGAGCAAGAGCCTTCTGTTTCCTATGTAAAAAAAATAGTTAGGTAAAGGAGAAATCAATTGTGATTTGTATCTACTTAATTATATTATACACTTACTTGAGATCTTTAAAGTCTATATGCATCTCTTGTCATCACCTATTCAATTTCGGATATCTAAGACTATATATCAAGTGTACTATCCTTACATGTTTCCTCGATACAGACCACCATCGCTCTCATCCGATACCTATATTCAACATATATTAAAAAAAGGTAAAATAACTTAAAATAACATAATAAAATGTATTAGCCAATAATGTACATGCTTCCGCATGATTTTATTAAAACTAGGATCATCCATAGGAGGCTTACTATCCCATTTATGTGTAAAGAGCTAATGATTCGAAATATAAGTAGAAGAAAATTATTTCAGATAATATATGAATTATATACTAGTATTGACATATGATATTTACAAAATACTTACTAAAACTTCATAAATAAAATTCTAAACAATAGGAACTTATCAGCTTGACTCGGATTTGATTGTGGCCCTTTAAGCCACTGGTCAATCTTATTTGTTGTTTATGACAGTTCGCCCTACCCAACTTTTACAATCTCAAGATTAGAACTAAACACATCACAAAAATCTTAACAGATGCAAAAATATAAGAATATAAGAAATTATGACAAATATAAGTATTTTTGAAATTTATAATGAAAAAGTTTCTTTACCCATGCTAAGTGCACCAAGATGGAGGAGAGGAGATCTCTTCGTCTCCTCAAAATTCATCTCATCTCCACATGTTTTCCTATGTGATTCCCTCCTACCCTTAAAAAATGCACCTATCATTCGCTTCTCCAGCATAAATGTAAGCACACAACGATAAGATTCTTTCTTCAACCCAAGTCCGAAATAGTATCTACTTTGAAAAATTTGAAGGATGCATGGGTTTGATTTATCTAGTATGTTAATTATATTTAAAAGTCACAACTCCTACCAGAAATATGTCAAATAATTTCTCTTCCTCGGTGATGGAAATACACCAAGACCAATACTCGGTACCAGTACCATATGTCTTGACAATGCTCACGATCTCTTTAGTAACCATATTTCTATTTTGAAAATACCTATAACATTTATATAAGTTCATCTGTATATATAAGAGATTAAAAATAAATAAAGGATAGGATTTACCTCTCATTTGATGCAAGTAGGACTACATGGAAATATGAAGATTGTCCTACAGACGATCGACATATATGTCACATCCTACGGATCACGATACCCAGCAACTGTTCTGTAAATGCCACATTCAACTTAAGCACAAACATACAATCGTAAAAATGTATCTATTGCAGGAAAATAAGAAAGTAAGGAAGTAAATGCATGTGCATGATTCATTTCATTTACCACATGACGTGCGCGCACGCGTACACACACCAAACTGTTCTCATAAGCAACATGTCTGGAATAGTACAAAATAAGTAATTGTCCATTTAAAGCATAAGTACCAAAACACTATCTCTAATGTATAAAGCATGTCACAAATACTACCACAAAAGAACCATCAAGCACACACCTTGGAAGTGCGGCTGAGCCTAAAATGCTCCAAAACACCAGAACTATAACCTTATGCTGCGGTGAGTTCTGCGAACCTGTTGAATCACACGAAAAAGAGTATGTTATGAGCAAAACTGGACAGTACTGATATACTTAAATGACAAGTAAAACAATACATAACTTGGTAAAAGTAGCAAGCAATGTACCTACTAAATTGAAACAAGTTCACGTGAACACGAGTGTCAATCTCGGGGGTAAAGGATACAAGTAGAATCTTAACCCCATATTACTATCAGTTTTTAATTTGATCTTTTCTTTTAAAACTTTCCAACACATTCGTTAGTAATAGAAATAGTTTGTGGTCTTGACCATGAGGGTCTCACACTATGACTCCAAGATACGTAATATCTTAGAGTTGTGTGCCTCCGTAGACATGCATGAAGTAGATGCACCTTAACTAAGTTCCCAATAATTTCATTTACTAACCTTCTCACTTTCCTTCTAGATTATTGTTCTCATTTCATTGATTGTTTTTTATCTTCCAGAATTAGATCACATTTCAAGTGGATCGATCTAATGTCCAAAATGATTCCTTTTCAAGTAATCTAACACTAGTACAATGAGACTGAATGAAGCAACTCATTTGACAACCACTATGCATTGACAAGAGTCCTTGATGGTAGGCACAACTCAAGTGAGATATGAGATTATAATATATGATTTTCAACTCAATTTGTTAGTCAGACTTACAACCACCTTCCATTTTTCTCCGGATACAGGGTAAATCGGTAAGAACACCTCATTCGCTCACCACATCCTTAAACTCCCCTCATAGAACTAAGCCGAGTAACCAACTTGAATAATCTACCCTCATTAGACACTCGTATTAATCTTGTGATGTAAAGCGAAGACCCGACTACCAAAAGTGCATCTGCAAGGCGACGTCTCACGACAACCCCACAAAAACCTTGGGGCAATGTCAAGAACTAGACGTCACCCAATCAACACAACCGAGATTGTAGCAATCTAGTATCCTACCCAGGCCCTAAGGTTTCTAGCCCATCCCTTAGCAACATCTACTCCTCTACCCAGGGTGATACGAGAAACTGCACCATGTGCACCACAATCCTCAACACAAGAGAGTACTTCGATCGTTGAGACACCAAAGCACAAGGCACGCGGGGAAAGGGTTCCAAACACGCCAACCAGATGCCATAGAGATCTAAAGTACTCAGATCAAAATAGGTTTAACATTGATCAAGGATTTCACTTAATTAACCAATTTCATTCATTATCCAATTAGCATTTAGATAACCTACCATGGTTCATTGTTTAACCACTTAGGATATATTTATAAAAGATCTCACTGTAGTTAGGTAATTAACTTATTTAGATGACCAATATTTGCTAAGGCAACTACTCATTACATCAATCAAACCACTTGTGTGGTCGATCATCGTCGTAGACCATGAGTAGGTGCTTCGATTTGGTGTCCAACCTTTTGTTTTAGATTTGGAAACAAATTACGTGCATGTATAGAGCATGTAGTAAGGATAAATCTGACCTAAGTTTCATATTTTTAGGATACAAGATCTCTCGGAAATCACAGTTGAATGCGGTGGGTGGTCCGATTTTGTGTCTGATTTCGAAATAAATTACATGCATGCATAGAACATGGAATACATATAAATCTAATCTAAGTTTCATATTTTTTGGACCATCGGATCTCACAAAAATCGTGACAGAAGTCGAAGATACGATCTGAAATCTGACTTTGCATGCACGATTCTAGATGATCTGGACATCAGATCGACGTGAAAATTATGAATATGTGATGTACGGAAGACGTACGACCCAACAACAGGGTAGAAAATCAAATCCATTGGTCATTTCCTGGATATTTCCTCCACTCTTAAATATGCGATTTCAAGATGTGTAGCATGAAACACACACTAGCACGATGTGGACCTCATCCTCCTTTCGGAAATGACACATTCAGATCGCCGATCGGAGGTCGAAAAAGTCACCAATGGTGAAGCACTGGAGAACTCTGGGATGGAGCTTTGGTAATGCAATTGGATATAATGGCTAAGTAGTTCAGCCACTTAGCCTTATATCGACTCGGGTTACAACTCAAAAGCAGTTAACTGTTGTATTTCGTGCGCAACTTTTGTATACAGTGTCCGTTTTCGACGTTCTTGGGTTCGTTCGAAAGGTCTCAAAGAGTACTATAAAAACTTATTTCTTTACTTTAGATATTGGATCAGTTCAAAAAATAAGTTTTAGTTTTTTTTAGTTTTTTAGGGTTTTAGAATATATATGTCGATAGACAGGCGTGCATGAGTGGGAGATGCCACTCCCTTAGACGTATATGCTAGAGTGGTGGTAGAGACGAGCTCAGATTTTGCATAAGAAGAACACACACCATAGAAACCTCTGTAAAATGGAGGGGAGGAATACTTAGAGACTGGTGATAAGCCACGAGCGCTTGTGCATGCTCAAAAGGAGGCCAATAAAAAGAGTGCCCTTGAATACCCACACATACATATATACTATAAACTTTAACATGCATATACCGACATACTCACACATACACATACTATACACACATATATAAGACATACTTAGGGACACATATTATATACACATATAGACAAACACATACAATGCATGTCCACATACTACACATATTAAAATACCAATACATACTAAACTAGACATACTCATATATACTGCACATTACCCATACACATACCACACAAGCTACACTACATACATGCACACTCGCCTACGTACCTGATGAGCAGCCGAGCGACACAGGTTAGGGAATCAATAGAAATCAAGGGTCATTGCGACCCGGATCAGAAGGCAAATGCTCAACAAGAAAAAGAGAGAGACTCACAATCACACGAGATAAATCAATCAAAGCACAAAGAAAATGTTTGCGGTCTCCGTTATTTATTTTAACCTGGTATAACAACCAGGGTCGAACTCAAGGAGCACGAGAAATGTATGAAGTAGTCGAAATTCAGAAAATAAAATGTATATTTTTATTGTTTTTAATTTTGCAATTTTTTTAGAATTTTTCATTAAGGGAGAAAAACAAACTAGTAAGGAAACTATGCACATAAGCAAGTCTTTTTAATTTTTATTCAGAACTAAAATGCTAAAAAATTAGGAATAAAGATATTTTTGACTTTTTTAATTATTAAAGTATTTTTGGTATTTTTTTGGGTTTTTTTTCTGATTTTTTTGTGATTTTATAAAAATAAAACAAAGGTTAAAAATCCAAACAATGCACAACTAGGACAATATTGCAAATTAAAAATAATTAAAGTGCCCTAATATCTTGGGGAGCATTTTTATGAAAAGGTAACTAAAAAGAGCTATAAACAGGAACTGAAATTATTATTTTTTTTTGATTTTTTTTTAGATTTTTAGAAGTTTTCGAGTCTTTTATAATTTTAAGGCTTTTATAAGGATTTAAAAAAAACTAGTACAGAAAGTAAAGCACACCAAAACACACACACACACAATTTTTTGAATTTTTCAAGTGATTTTTTGAATTTTTATGTATTTTCTAAAACAGACAATAAACTTTTTATGGGTTTTTTATATTTAGAAAATAAAATATGAAACAAAATTAATCCCAAAAATTACAATACATATTACGTGTTAGCAAGAGCCAACAATAATATTTATGTAATTTTTGGACTTAATTTGGTACTTATTTAGTTAAAAATAAGATACAAAGAATATAGAGACCTAATTGCAATTATAATAAAGTTCATGGCCAAATTATAACACACACATGAAGTTTACGGCCTAACTTGCAAATTATCTAGGAAGCCACACGCATAACATGAGTCAGGCCAACATGGGTATAGATGTAAATATTAAAAACTTTCCATTCAACTCAGAACATACATAAAGTCCAGGGTGTAAAATGCAAATATAACAGAAAAGCACATTAGACTACACATGAGTTCACACAGACTGGACTAAAATACAAATACTGGAAACACAAGGGTCCATTTGCAAAATATCCAAAATATTTTAAACTAAGACAACTATTTACAGGATTAATTAGTAAAAGCAAAAGAGAGAGGGACCTAAGAACAATTTACTCCTTATCAAGCGCAATCCAACGCTCGATGGTGCTCCACTTATGGATGAATGGTCAAGATGGGTGGACACCCATTCGACGATGGATGGCGAAGATGAGATCCTCAGACGGATCCTACGGTCAGACGCCTCTCGATGATGAATGACTGCGATTAGAACTAGAGAGGAGCCTGATTCGACATCTGGGACGCTATCTGGACGAATGGGGAAGAACTTTCCTCCGATGAGTTTCAATCGGCGATGGCGCATGGGTCCGGCATCATCAGGAGCTACTGAGATGTGGGAAAGGTCGGCGACGACAGTCCGCAGCTACTGGATGGCTTAGAAGGGCCCATGACCAAGAGAGGGGTCCTGGGGCATCACGGTGGACCTGGAGCTTCCTTGAACTACTCAAGACCTCCAGATGAGGTCTGGATGCGCATCTACCCTGCAGGAGAAAGGTCTTGCTCGGAGGAGTAGCTCAACTGAAGGTTAGAGCGCTATATGTATCGGGAACATAGATGGAGGGTGAACGTGGCAGGTCTTCGGCGACGTGAAGGATTCGATTTGATTTGAGGCTCCAGCCTGATGGCTGGAGTCAGATGGGAGGTTGCGGAGCAAATGTAGAAGTGATAGAAAGTCGAAGTGGGGCGCGCGAGAGTCGGAATGCGGCAGAGATGTGGAGAACGGAGGATGATCGAAAGTGCTCTGGATGACCGATTCAATGGATGATGGAGGGTATAGTGAGTACCTGGAGATGAAGGAATACGTCTGGGAGTGCGGATGGTGGTCCACGGGGGTCTTAACCTCAATAGCCGGTGCAACTAGAGGCTGGGCTCCTTACGACGGAGCTGAGGAAGAACCTCGCTGGACCTGGGGCTCTCACGCTCCAAAAAGGCTCCCTCGCCCTCTCCCTCTCATGCTGGCACTCTGGAAAAGGAGGAACGGGTATGCAGGAGGTGGTGGCGCAACCAACTATGCAGGAAAAGGATGAGGGGATGCATGATATATTGGTGAGCAGGTCTGAGAAGAAGGTGGTGAGGCCCATGAACCAAGGCGCAGATCGTGGAGGAAAGAAGCGGGCGAAGATTAGGGATCCACACTCTTGATTAGGGCGAGGGATCGGATGGAATGGTAGTCAGTTCGAATCGCTAAAAATGGGAGAAAATCAAGCAAAACCCGATTCATCAAAAGAGAAGGGAGGGGCGGGGGGCAGTTGACCTCGGTCAACAATCTGAGGTGACCCAATCAGAAGGGGCTACAAATAAGGACAAAAGATGCCACATGACAAAATAAGGGTAAAAATAAATATATTTAAATTAAAAATAATAAAAATGAATTTAAAATAAAAAATAAATAAAATGAAAAATGTTTATTATTTTTCAAGGAATTTTCTGTGATTTTTAATTATTTTTATGAAAAATAAAGTAGTGTATGTACAATATATAATATTATATACATGAATAGTACACCTATGTATTATGTACAAGTATTTTTATTTTATTATTTTGCACAAATACCCCAATTTTATATTTTATTTATTTTCAATATATTTTTAGAAATACAAAATAATTTTTATTTTATTTTTACAAATTATTTATGATATATAATAAATAGATGGTGTGATATATATACATATGTTTTGTACAATGAAAGGGGGATTTTATTTTTTATTTTTATTTAATTTTTCTGATTTTTATTTTATTTCTAGAAATATATACAAGGAAGTAAAAATAATAAATTAGTTTTACTTTTTTTTTCAAAACTAATTATTTATATACATAATTAATATGTACAACAAAAGGTAGACCCTATCTCTCTCTACTTCTTTTATTTTGCGATCAATTCAAGACTTGACCTTCTCTTGGGGTTCGTGTCACTCTGTATTTATTCTAAACACCTTCTTCCCTTTTCTTTTCCTTTATTCTTTTATTTTTGCACAAAAACATGCTAATTATGCAATATTAACAAATGCATGCTGAATGCTAAGTTATTGTATTTACATGTATTTACATGCTGCTTTGCTAAGATAAATAGCTAAAATAAAAAAAAATAAAAAGTGAGAATCAGGGATTCATCAGTACCCCACACATATACATACCTATACACATACTACACATGCTACCCTACACATACTCACCCACACACATACTCCTCGCATGTTGTACCACACATACACACGTACTCCACACATGCTACACACACACGCACACACACTAAAGGAGGGTTATATGTATGCCAATTTTTACTAATATATATATCACAATATATATATATATCACAAATTTACTATTATATTTCTCAATTTCATCAAAAACCTTCCATACATAATCAAAATGGATTACTTACTAATCTAAATCTCAATTTAATCACTCAACAATATCATAATACAAATGTACTACATACTACACCAATAATAAAACCAGATCATGAACATTATCTACAATTTTGTGAAAAACATTTCAAATCCTCAATAACATTAAAAAAAAGTCATCGTAACATCTAGCATAATAAACACGATGAAGCGAAATACCTTAATGAAGGGACTAGAATGCAGACTTGAAGCAACTGGAACATCAACGTTGAAGTTGGGGCAAAGATGATCCATCAGAGGTAGGTTTTGAGAAGAGAGACTCAGGTAGATTAGAGACTTGGGTCGATGGTCTTTCTATCTTATGTCCTCGCCAAGTCGTCGCCACCTTTTTCACCACATACCATGCCATAGGAGGGCATAAATTCAAGTGGGTTAGGAGCCTGGATGAGCATGGATTCTGGCCAAGTGCTCGCTTAGTCATCAGTAATGACACGTGCGCACTCCATCCCTGCCAGGTGGTGTAAATGTGTAAGCATCCTCGTTTCAATATAATGAAAAGCATGCTAGGTATTCACTTTAAAGACTGAATGGCTATTATGAAAACTTTTGCATCTTAAGTGTTCTCCATACATATGTTGTGCGATTATATGTATTTCTCTTATTCAATCGTTATTATACTTACGTATTTTTTTATAGGATCCATTCACAACTATTGCTAACAGTCGTAGTTTAGATATCAACCTCTACATCAATGGAAAAAGAGTAAAAGATGAAGATCGAGAAGTTTAATGATTCACATTTCAGAAGATGTGAATCGAAGACTTTCTATATTAGAAAGATTTCCATCCGCCAATTAAAGGGAAGAATTTTGAATACATGAATCAGGAGGAGTTAAAGGTCATGCCTTGAAAGGACTCCATATATGATTAATAAGAGTTTATTAGCTGTGTTAGAAAGCAAACTTCAAGTCACTTAAGCATTGTTGGATGCATAGCTTATGATCATATTGAACATGGGGATAAAGAGAAGCTAGATCCAAATTTGAGGAAGTGCATCTTTGTTGTTTATGGTGTAAATAGATATGGATACATAATGTGGGATTTGGAGAATATGTAGACTATAAAAAGTATAGATTTTACCATCAAAGAATACTCCTTATACAAGAATAAACTCATAGACAAGGAAACATAAAAGTGTTTATGAAATGATTACATTTGCATTATTTGTAATATAACAATTCCGCATACTTATAATTAAATAAAATTGTAATTTAGTATCACAATTCAATTATAACATATTTGGAATACAATAATGTTATTAAAGTTTAAGTTATATTTATCCAATTTCCATAATTTCTCTTATACCTCTATTATAAACATGTTCAAAATGTAGTCAGTACTTTTCAAATTCCGATTTTTAAATTTTTATGTGCTTGTAATTGAGTGACATTGAAATCCATTTGTAAGGTTATGCGATGGGTTACTTTTCAAAAAAGCATGTTTTATGCTATTAGAGGGAATTATATAAAATAATCCAGGAACAAGTCTCTATTCAAAATTAGACCTGTCCAATGGGTCAGGGGCTCACTCGTCCAATTCCGCTCATGGTCGAGCTTGAGTCAAGAGATCTCATGAACGGGCCAGTCTGACCCGCTTGTTGACCCGTCAGTCAATCGAGCGGGCTGTGGACATGTGCCATAAAACTCGGCTCGGCCGGGCCCGACCCACACACATAAAAATATAGGTTTAAAAAGTATATTTTGGATACAATTTAATATAATATACTTCAACCTTTTATTTTACATTATCAATATA
>JAZKJV010004845.1:0-48979 GCA_037367405.1 Ottelia alismoides
TCCGCATACGGGATGACCGGCCAGAAGTGCTCGGCGCTGTCGCGGCTGTACGTGGATCGTGAAGTCGCGGACGAGCTGATCGCGCGGCTGCAGTCGCAGATCGCCGCGATCCGCATCGGCGATCCGTGCCTGCGCGAGTACTGGCTCGGGCCCGTCGTGAACGAGGCCGCCTACGAACGCTACGCGCGCTGCGAGCAGGAACTGCAGGCCGGCGGCGCGCGGCTCCTCGCGGGCGGGCGGCAGCTGCGCGACGGCGCGCTCGCGCGCGGCTACTACGTGGAGCCCGCGCTCGCGGAAGCGCCGCTGTCGCATCCGCTCTGGCAGCAGGAGATGTTCCTCCCGATCCTGATGCTCCATCGCGTCGCGGATCGCGATGCGGCGATGCGCCTCGCGAACGAGTCCGACGTGGGACTGACCGCCGGCTTCTACGGCGGCGCGGACGAGGTCGCGTGGTTCCACGAGCACATCGAAGCGGGCGTGACCTACGCGAACCGCCGCCAGGGCGCGACCACCGGCGCGTGGCCCGGCTACCAGCCCTTCGGCGGATGGAAGGGCTCGAGTTCGACGGGCAAGGGCATCGCGTCGGAGTACTACCTGCCGCTCTATCTGCGCGAGCAGTCGCGCACGGTCGTCGATCCTTCGTAACGCACGCGCCGGCGCGACACCGCGCCGCGCCAGGAGCCGATCTTGGCCAATCCGCACATCCGCACCGAACTCCCCGGCCCCCGCGCCCGCGCGCTGCTCGCGCGCGACGTGGGCGTGAGTTCGCCGAGCTATCCGCGCGACTACCCGTTCGTGATCTCGCACGGCCGCGGCACCGAGGTCTGGGACGTCGATGGCAACCGTTTCCTCGACTTCGCGGCGGGCATCGCGGTGTGCTCGACCGGGCACGCGCACCCGCAGGTCGTCGAAGCGGTGAAGAGCGCAGCGGACAAGTTCCTGCACATCTCGAGCGACTACTGGCACGAGAACATGACCGCGCTCGGCGAGCGCCTCGCGCAGGTCGCGCCGCTCGGCGAACCGGTCATGAGCTTCCTGTGCCAGTCCGGCACGGAGTCGGTCGAAGGCGCGCTGAAGCTCGCGCGCTACGTGACCGGCCGGCCGCGCTTCATCGGCTTCCTCGGCGGCTTCCACGGCCGCACGATGGGCTCGCTCGCATTCACGTCGAGCAAGTACACGCAGCAGAAGGGCTTCGCGCCGACGATGCCCGGCGTCACGCACGTGCCCTACCCGAACACGTATCGACCGCTGTTCGCGGGCGCGGACCAGGGGCGCGCGGTCCTCGACTACATCCGCATGCTGTTCGAGCGGAACGTGCCCGCGTCCGAAGTCGCGGCGATCCTCGTGGAACCGATCCAGGGCGAAGGCGGGTATCTCGTACCGCCGGACGGCTTTCTCGCGGGCCTGCGCGCGCTGTGCGACGAGCACGGCATCCTGCTGATCTTCGACGAGGTGCAGTCGGGCGTCGGGCGCACGGGCCGCATGTACGCGTGCGAGCACTGGGGCGTGCACCCGGACATCCTCACGTCCGCGAAGGGCCTAGGCTCGGGGCTGCCGATCGGCGCCGTGATCGCGAAGCGCCGGATCATGGAACAGTGGAAGCGCGGTGCGCACGGCAACACGTACGGCGGCAATCCGCTGAGCTGCGCGGCCGCGAACGCGACGATCGACCTCGTGCGCTCGCAGTACGCGGCCAACGCGGCGCGCGTCGGCGAGCACTTCGTGACGCAGCTGCGCGAGCTCGCGCGCGACTATCCGTGCATCGGCGACGTGCGCGGCAAGGGGCTCATGATCGGCGTGGAGTTCGTGAACGCGGACGCGGAGCGCACGCCGGCGCGCAAGCTCGTCGACGACATCGTCACGCGCGCGTATCACAACGGACTGATCCTGCTGACCTGCGGCGTGAGCACGCTGCGGTTCATGCCGCCGCTGTCCGTGACCCCGGGCGAGATCGACGAGGCGATGGGCCTGCTGCGCACCGCGATCGACGAAGCACTCGGCTGATTTCTCCGGCCACGCGCACGAGGTGCACATGCGGACGGAGAAGCAGCTCGGGTTCTGGATGTGCACGGCGCTGGTCGTGGGCAACACCATCGGCGTGGGCATCTTCGTGCTGCCCGCCTCGCTCGCGCCCTACGGACTGAACGCGATGCTCGGCTGGTGCGTCACGGCGCTCGGCATGGTCGCGATCGCGCGCGTGTTCGCGCGACTCGCGCGCCGCTATCCGGACGCGGACGGCCCGTTCGCATACATCGAGGCGACGACGGGCGGGCCGGCGGCGTTCTTCGCGACGTGGTGCTACTGGGTGAACTGCTGGATCACGAACGCCGCGATCGCGACCGGCGCGGTCGCGTATCTCGGCACGCTCACGCCCGCGCTCGGGACGGTGCCGCCGTCGCTGCTCGCGCTCGCGATGGTGTGGATCTGCATCGCGATCAACGTGCTCGGCGTGCGCGCCGGCGGCGGCGTGCAGGTGGTGACCACGGTGCTGAAGCTGGTGCCGCTGTTCGCGATCGTCCTGCTCGGCGCGTGGCAGCTCTTCGTAGCGCCGGCTGCGTACGTCGAGCACGTGCCGAGCACACCGCTGTCGCTGGGCGCGGTCATGGCGGCCTCGACGATCGCGCTCTACGCGATGCTCGGCATGGAGTCCGGGGCCGTGCCCGCCGGCCGCGTGAAGGATCCCGCGCGCACGATTCCGCTCGCGACGACCGTGGGCACGCTGCTGACGGCCGGGGTCTACGTGATCGTCTCCTCGGTCGCGCTGCTGCTCGTGCCGCAGTCGGAGCTGGGCGCCGCGAACGCGCCGTCGTGAACGTGCTGGATCGTCTGGCCGGTGCGGGCTTCGGCGGCGTGCTCGCGGTGTTCGTCGGCATCAGCGGCTTCGGTGCGCTCAACGGCTGGACGCTCCTCGTCAGCGAACTCACCGCGAGCATGGCGCGGCACGGCACGCTGCCGCGCGTGCTGGAGCGCACGAACGCGAACGGGGCGCCGGTCGTCGCACTGCTCGTGACCGGCGTGCTCGCGAGCCTCACGCTGCTGATGAACTACACCCGCTCGCTCGTCGACGGCTTCACGTTCCTCACGCAGATCGTCACGGCGGCATCCCTGCCGCTCTACTTCTTCTGCGCGCTCGCGCTGCTCGTCGGACGCGCGCGCGGTCCGGTCGCGGGAGCACCGGCGATGCCGCGCGAGATGCCGGTGATCGGGATCCTCGGAGCGGCGTACACGGTGTTCGCGTTCATCGGTGTCGGCCGCGATCCGTTCCTGTGGGCGCTCGCGCTCGGTGCGGCGGGGCTGCCGTTCTACTTCTACATGCGACGGCGGTCGGCGCCGCGCGCGGAGGCGATCTCGCATGCGGAAAGCTGAGGCGTACTCGCGATGGCGACGGCGGGCCGCGGCGCTGCTGCTCGCGGTCGCGGGCTCGACGGCCGGCGGGTCCGGGGTCGCGACGGCGGACGATCCGAGCGCGACGCCCGCGGCGCCGACCGCGGCGCCGACCGCGGCGCCGACCACGGCGTCGAGCTCGGCCCCCACTCCAGCGGCAGTCGAAGCTCACGTCGCGCCGCCCACGGCGCTGCCCGACGCGCGCGCGCCGATCGCGACGCTGTTCGCACGCTTCGACACGCTCGAGAGCGCGCACGGCTGGCAGCACGACGTCGTGTACGCGTATCCCGGCGAACCGGAGCTGCGCATCCGCGCGTGGCGCACCGCGCGTCGCGGCCCGGCGCTGTGGCTCATGTCCGGCATCCACGGCGAGGAACCCGCAGGCCCGAATGCGATCGCGACGCGGCTCGCGCATCTCGTGCAACTCGCGGACTCGGGCGTGCCGATCGTCGTGATCCCGCTCGCGAACCCGAAGGCGTACCGCAGCAACTGGCGCTATCCGAACACGCCGGAGCGCGACTGGAAGAAGGGCGGCTACAGCGTCGGCGACGCCGAACACCTGCTCCCGGATCTGGAACGCGGGACCGGGCCGCGCTCGCCGGCCGCCCCGGGCCCGGAGACCGCGGCGCTTACGCGGTACGTGCTGCGACTCGCCGCGGACTATCCGCCGCAGCTGGTGCTCGACCTGCACGAGGACGAGCTGTCGACCGAAGGCGGCTACATCTACTCGCAGGGCACGCAGCCGCACGACAACCCGGTCGGCGCGGAGGCGATCCGCCTGCTGGAAGCGACCGGCATCCCGATCCGCACGAGCGGGCGCACTCGCTTCGGCGAGCCGATCGACGCCGGCGTGATCAGCCGGAACGACGACGGCACGACGGTCCGCGACGGCTCGATCGACGAGCTGCTCGCGTCGCCGGACGTGTTCGTGGACGGCCGGAAACAGGCCGGCCCCGCGGCACGGACCGTGATCGTCGTCGAGACGCCTGCGTTCGCCGGTTCGCGCTTCGACCTGCGCGTCGCCGCACAGGGCGCGATCGTCGAGAACGTCGCGGCGCTCTGGAAGCTGAGCGCCGGCGTGCGTGCCGCCGGCGCCCGGCCGAGGCGCCGTACGATGTGCCATCGGCGCCGCCGCCTTCGGCAGGCCCTTCCGCGCGAGCGGGCCGATTCGGCACGATGTGTGGCACCGCCCGCATAGTCTGAAAGCGCGGTGGTCCTGGAGAGGGAACGACGATGAAACGACTCGCGGCACTCGCGTCCGGACTCGCGCTCGGCGCACTGCTCTGCGGCACGGCCGTCGCCCACGGCATCTGGTTCGCGCAGCGCGCCAAGCAGACGGCGCTCATCTACGGCGTCGGCGCGGACGACCTGGACTCCGTGAAGCGCCAGCCGCTGGTGCAGTCGACCGCCGGCTACGACGAGACCGGAGAGCCCGTGAACACGAGCCTCCGCGTGGCCGGCCCGCTCCTGCTCGTGGACTCCGAGCTGCCGGTGAGCGTCGTCACGGCCGTGCTGTTCAACGGCATCTGGAGCCGGCGTCCCGACGGCGAATGGGTGAAGAAGGGGCGCGACGAAGTCCCGGACGCCACGATCTCCGAGAAGAACTACAAGTACGCGGTCGCGATCGTCGGCGCGATGTCGAAGCCGCTCGGGCCGCTTCCCGGCCAGACGCTGCAGATCGTGCCGGTCACGCCGATCCCCGCGCTGCTCGACAAGCCGATCAGGGTGAAAGTGCTGTTCGAGGGCAAGCCGGTCGCGGGCGCACAGGTGCTGCGCGACTACGTGAACGACCCGGACGCGAAGCCGCTGCGCACCGGCGCCGACGGCACGGTCTCGTTCCGCGTGCGCAACCAGGGCCTCAACGTGGTGGCGGCCATCCACACCACGCCGTCGGACGAGCCGAAGAAGGCGGACCGGATGGAGCACCTGGCGACGCTCGCGTTCACGCTGCCGCACGCGCCCGAGTGACGCACGGACCGCGCGCGCACGCCCGCATCGATTCCTTACCTTCGGTGGCCGGAGCATCCGACATGAATCGCAGAGCACTCCTCGTCGGCGCGGCACTGTGCCTCACCGCACTCGCCGCGCCCGGTATCGCCACCGCGCACGGCAACGACAAGCCGCAGCACGGCGGCATCGTGAAGACGATGGGCGAGACCGCGATCGAGCTCGTCGCGGGCCCGGACGGCGTGGACGTGTACGTGCGCGAGGAAGTCGACGAGGTTCCCTCCGCCGGCTGCACCGGCAAGCTCGTCGTCGTGAAGGACGGCACGCGCACCGAGACGGCGCTCGTCCCGGCGGGCGCGAATCGCCTCACCGCGAAGGGAGCGAAGGTACCCGCCGGCGCGCGCGTCTCCGTGCAGATCACGCTCGCGGACGGACAGACGAAGGTCGGCGCGAACTACGCGATCCCCTGACGTGCGCTCACGCGCCGCGCGCCGCATGCTCGCCGCCGTCGGGCTCGCGACTGCACTCGCGTGCACCGCGCTGCCCGCGTTCGCGCACGGCGTCTCCGGCCGCGACGCCGCCTTCGTCGAGAACAGCGACGGCGCGCAGATCGTGCCGTTCGTGTACCTGGGCGCGAAGCACATGGTCACGGGCTACGACCACCTGCTGTTCATCCTCGGCGTGATCTTCTTCCTGTATCGCCTGAAGGACGTCGCGCTCTACGTCACC
Organism: Ottelia alismoides; assembly: GCA_037367405.1. Lineage (NCBI taxonomy): Eukaryota > Viridiplantae > Streptophyta > Magnoliopsida > Alismatales > Hydrocharitaceae > Ottelia > Ottelia alismoides. The sequence goes on from JAZKJV010004845.1 coordinate 6,061, forward strand.
CTGTTCTCCATCGGCCACTCGATCACGCTGCTCGCGGGCGTGTTCGGCGAACTGCACGTGAACCCGTATCTCGTGGACGCAGTGATCGGGCTGTCGGTCGCGTACAAGGCGTTCGACAACCTCGGCGGGTTCCGCACGGTGTTCGGGTTCCAGCCGAACACGAAGGTCGCAGTGCTCGCGTTCGGGCTCGTGCACGGCTTCGGGCTCGCGACGAAGCTGCTCGAACTGAAACCTGCGGGCGAAGGGCTCGTCGCGAACATGCTGTCGTTCAATCTCGGCGTCGAACTCGGGCAGCTGTGCGCGCTCACGCTGATCCTGCTCGCGATGGCGCGGTGGCGCGAGTCGACGGGCTTCGTGCGGCACGCGGTCGCCGCGAACGTCGCGCTCCTCGTGGCGGGGTTCCTGCTCACGCAGTACCAGATCGCGGGCTACTTCCTGCAGAGGGCGGGAACGTGAGCGCCATTCCCGAGCCCTCGCGGCGCCGGCTCGCGATCCTGACGGCGGGCGCGCTCGGTGCGGCGACGCTGATCTTCCTCGCGGTCGTGCTGCCGGCGGAGTACGGGCGCGATCCGCTCGGGTTCGGGCGGCTGACTGGGCTGACGCGACTGGCGTCGCACGGGGCAGCGCCCGCGGCGGCGCCCGCGGCGGCGCCCGTGGCGGCGATCCTGCCCGCGCCGGCCTCGACGGCGGCCGGCGCTCCGGGCGGGGTCGGCGCCGCCGGCACCGCGAACCACTACCCCGCCGCCTACCGCACCGACACCTTCGCGATCCCGCTCGAGTTCGCGGACGAGCTCGAATACAAGGTGCGCATGAAGCGCGGCGACACGCTCGTGTACTCGTGGACGGTCGAGGGCGCGCGCACGCCGGACGACTTCTACGCGGATTTCCACGGCGAGGTGCCGCACAGCGAGCCCGAACAGGTGGAGGAGTACCGGCAGGCGACGGAGAGCGCGGCACACGGCGCGCTCGTCGCCGCCTTCGACGGCGTGCACGGCTGGTACTTCCAGAACCGCGGTGAGCAGAAGCTCGTCGTGCGGCTGAAGATCAGCGGCTACTACGAGCTCGTGCCTGCGGGCGAGACGGGGAACGAGCGCGGGATCGTGCCACGGAGCTGAGCTACGGCGCCTTGACGTGATTCTCGACGCTGAACTTCAGGAAGAAGTTCGCTTCCTTGTAGTCCGGATACAGCGCGATCATCTGCCGCATCGCCTCGTCACGGGACTTGGCCGCGCGCGTGATGCGTACGTAATCCTGCAGGTACCGCACGGACGCATCGAACAGGCTCATGTCCGTCGGCTCGCCATGACCCGGATAGATCTTCGGATTGCGCGCCGCGTACTCGCGCTTCAGGCGCCGCAGCTCCTGCTGCCAGTTGTCGATGTCCTGCCAGCTGATGTCGTCGCCGAGCCAGTGGTGCACGCGGTGGTAGCCCAGATCCGCGAGGAACAGCGCGTTCAGGTCGGGGCTGTACACCGTCGTCATGTAGTCGGCTTCGGTCGGCAGGTAGTCCGTCTGCAGTTCGAGCGTGCCACCGCTCGGCAGCGAGATGCGATTCGCGTTCAACACCTCGATCTCGCGGTCGTAGTCGAAGCCCTGCGGGTACTCCGCGGTCTTCGGCTTGATCGACGGGTCGAGCGCGGGCTCGCCGGCCGTTGCACCGCCGCTGTCCATGTAATCCGCGTACTGACGCACCGCGCGCTTGATGTCCGCGTTCGCGACGACGATGCGTGCCTCGGGGAAGGCCTCCTTCACGATCGCCATGCCGGTGAAGTGGTCCGTGTGCCCGTGGCTGATGAGGATGTACTTCAGCGGCAGTCCGATCGTGCGGATGCGGTCGACGAGCTGCCGCGCCTCGTTCGGCTTGCGCTGCACGTCGAGCACGAGCAGTTCGCGCCCGTTGGAGAAGATGAAAGAGTTCACCGTCGCGTAGCCGCCGGCGTGCACGGTCACCGACTCGATACGCGGCGACGAGGTGCTCGCGCCCACGGGAGCGGCCAGCGCTGCGGCGCGCGGCCGCGGCACGTCGCGCAGCAGCCGGTACAGGCGCGATCCGCCGAACGCGTTGGGACGCGACGAACCTACGCGCTGTGCAGAGCGATCGAGCGTCTCGCGCGCGATGCGCTGCGCCGCCTCGTCGGACTCCGCGTAGATCTCGTACAGCGTGAGGAAGCGCGGAGCCGTCTTCGGCTCGATCATCAGCACGCGGTAGAGTTCGTACCGGCGCACCGACAGCACGCCGGGATCGAACGGCACCCGTTCCCCGCGTGCGTCGTAGCGACTCAGGAAGCCACGAGCCTCTGCAGGCTGCTCGCAGCAATCGGCGCGTTCGACGAGCAGGTAGCGGGTCTTCCGGCCTGAAGCGTCGCGCGACCGCCACTCGGGCGCACGCTTCCGGTAGTACACGCGTTCGGTGACCCGGAGCAGGTCCGTGGAGCGGCCGCGCGCTTCCATCTTCCGCGTGGCCATCAGCATCTCGATGATGGTCTTGTCGATCGCCGGGGACCCGATGTCGTAGAGCGCGACGTACGGTCCCTCGCCGGTCGCGGGCGCGGGCAGCCGATCGGAATCGACGCGATGCCCGCGGCGGGCTCGCTCGTGGCCAGGCACCTCGAGCACGTCCGGGATGTCGATGTCGTCGTACCAGGCATTGAAGTCCGCTTCGCGCGTGGGGTCGGTGCTGCGCGTGACGACCATCATCAGCCAGTCGCGGTCCGCGGCCGCGACCGCGACTACCGGCAGGCACGCGAGCCACCCGGCGATCGCCAGCGCCAGCGCGAATCCGACGCGTCGCATGCTCATCGGTTCGCTCCCGTCTTCGGCGCGGTGTAGACCACCCTTCCGCCGACGATCGTGTGCAGCACCCGCGTGCGATGGATCTCTCGCACGGGCGCCTCGTATGGATCGCGATCGACCACGATCACGTCCGCGAGCATTCCGGGCTCGATCGCGCCGACCCGGCGCTGCTCGCCGCGGTGGCGCGCAGCGTTTGTCGTGAAGAGCGCGAGCGCCTCCGGCACCGTGATCGCCTGCGGTTTGCCGAAGGACTCCGGACTGCCGCCCGGCTTCTCGCGGGTGACGAGCGTCTCGACCGCGATCCACGGGTTCACGGAGGGCACCACCGCCCAGTCGGAGCCCGCGACCACGAGCGCGCCGGCGTCGAGCATCTCGCGCACGGGCCACACGCGCGCGATGCGCTCCGCGCCCGTCGCCTTCGTGATGTCGTCGTTGATCGGGCTCGGCGCGAAGAGGTACGGCGACACTTCGAACGTCGCGCCGATCGCCTTCGCGCGCGGCAGATCCGCCTTCGAGACGAACGTGCAGTGGCCGACGTCGTGCAGCCGGCCGCTGTAGCCGTTCGCGCGGCGCGCAGCCTCGATCGCATCGAGCCCCGCGCGCACCGCGGCGTCGCCGGCCGCATGGAACTTCACGGTCATGCCCAGCCGATCGAAGCGCGTGACCGCCGCGTTCAGTACCGGCGGCGGCACGAGCAGCAGCCCGTAGCGGCTCGCGGCGTCGTCGCGTCCCTCGACGGTGCCGACGTACGGCTCGAGCATCGCGGCCGTGTGGCTGTCCGTCGGCACGCCGTCGAGGAACATCTTCACGCAGTCGATCTCGAGACCAGGCCGCGCGTACCGGTTGCGCGCCGCGACGATCGCGTCCGGCGTTCCGTGCTCGCGCTTGTCGAGACTCGGCACCCACGTGAGGCAGACGCGCACGCGCTGCTTGAGCACCCCCGCGTCCGCGAGCGCCGCATACGCGTCGAGTTCCTTCTCCGGCCCCGCGACGAAGCCGACGGAGGCCTCGGTGAAGCTCGTGATGCCGAACGACAGCATCTCGTTCACCGCCTGCTCCAGGGCCGCGCGTACTTCCTGCGCGGTCGGCGGCGGCACGTGCACGCGCACGAGATCGATCGCGGATTCGCGGAGCACGCCGGTCGGCTCGCCCCGGGCGTCGCGCTCGACGATGCCGCCCGCGGGGTCCAGCGTGTCGCGCGTGATGCCGGCGATCTGCAGTGCGCGCGTGTTCGCGACGGCCGAATGCCCGCTCGTGTCGTCGAGGAGCACGGGGTGATCGCCGGACGCGGCATCGACGAGCGCGCGGTTGGGGATGGCGCCGAGCGCCGAGGCATCCCACTGCCCGCCCGTGACCCATGCGCCCTTCGAAACGCGCGACGCGCAGGCGGCGAGCGCCCTCTGCAGCTCCGGGGCCGCCGCGCCCTGCGCGATCCGGCACCGCCGCTCCATCATGCCGGCGAACACGGGGTGCACGTGCTGGTCGTCGAGGCCCGGAAGAACGGTCGCGCCGCGCAGCTCTACGACCTGCGTCGCGCGGTCGCGATAGCGCTCGAGGTCGCGGCTCGTGCCCACGGCGAGGATCACGCCGCGCGAGTCGACCGCCACCGCTTCGGCGACGCCCGACGGGGTGCGTACACGACCGCCGCGCAGCAGCAGTCGAGCACGGCCGTCGCCTTCGAGTGATCCGGTCGGCGCGGTCGACGTTGCGAGAGCCCCACCCGCCTCGGCACCGATCGCCGCATCGGGCGCTCCGGCGGCGAGCGCTACGACCGCGGCCAGCGCCACCACGACCGACGCGCTCGCTGCCAGAGGTACGCGCGTCCCCGCCGTCGCGACGCGTGCCACGCCGCCGTCAACGTCCCGCTTTCATCCGCATGCCTCCTCCCGCCGGGCGTATCGTCTCGCTGCGCGCGCGCGCCGCTCGACTCAGAACCTGTACCCGAGCGTGACGCCCCACGTCGCCGGCATGCCGTTCATCCGGACGAACGTGCCGTTGCTGCCGAATGCAGCCGTCCAGTAGTGCTCGTCGAACACGTTGCGTGCCCAGAGCTTCGCGCTCCACCGGTCGTCCGCACTCTTGACACCCACGCGGGCGTTCACGAGCGTGTAGTCGCTCACGAGATCCTGCACGCTGCCGGAGGTGTCGTCCCTTGTAGGCCGCATCCGCGCCGACGAACATCTGCAGACGATCGCTCACGCTCCACACGTAGTCGAGCGACGCGTTGAGCTGCCAGTTCGGCGCGTTCGCGAGTTCGTTGCCCGAGGCGTCGAAGCGGATCACGTTCGGCCACACGCTCGCCGGATCGATCGCGGTGTATTCCTTCACCTTCGTGTCGACGCGCGTGACGCCGAGGTCGAACGTGAGCCCCGGTACGATCAGCCAGCGCAGCTCGAGCTCGGCGCCCTTCACCTCGGACTTCGGCACGTTCGTGAGGCCGGCGATGTTGCCGACCGGCGTGACCGCGAGCGTCGGCTCCTGCTTGTCCTTGTAGTCGTAGTAGAACGCCGACAGGTTGAGCTGCAGCCGCGAATCGAGCAGCGTCGATTTCACGCCGAGCTCGTACGACGTGAGCGTCTCCGCCTTGTACGGCAGCAGCTGGCTGTGCGTCTGCGCCTGCGCGCCGTTGTACCCGCCCGACTTGAAGCCGGTCGAGATCGTGCCGTACAACAGCACGTCGTCGTTCGGCTTCCAGTCGAGCGTCGTCTTCCACATCCACTTCTCGGTCTTGATGCGGTCGCTGAACACACCGAACGTGCCGAAGCCGGGCGTGCCGGCGATGTCGTCGTAGATCGCGCAGCCGCCCGGCGGAACGAGCCCCGGATCGGGCAGACCGTTCGCGAGGATCGTGAACGGCGTGAGAATGTTGTTCCAGCCGAAGGCGAGCGAGCCGTCGCCGCTGTCGTACGTGCAGCCGGACCAGCGGCGCTTCTCGGAGGTGTATCGCAATCCGCCCGTGAGCTTGAAGCGCTCCGCGAACTCCCACTCGACGTGGCCGAAGCCCGCCACGCTCTCGGTCTTCTGCTCGTAGCGCGTGTCGAGCGTGTTGATGCCGAGCGCGAAGCCGAAGAACGAGTCCGCCATGTACATGTCGTACAGCTCGGCGAGCTCGTCGTGCGAGTAGTGCACGCCTGCGAGCCAGTACACGGGTCCGTCGTTGGCGGACGACAGGCGGAGCTCCTGCGAGAACACCTTCAGGTCGGTGCCGTTGTCGGTCACGCCGTCCTGGAACGGCAGGCCGGAGAGCTCGAAGCGATCGAAACGTTCGAACTCGTCGTAGCCCGTGATGGACGTGAGGTCGAGCGCATCCGTCAGCTGCCACGTGAGCTTCGCCGCGACGCCCTTGAGTTCGTCGTCGCGCGTGGGGCGCAGCGCCGGCGACCAGTCCGTGAGGCGGCTGTTGCCGGTCGAGAAGTACGGCGTCGCATCGAGCGCGGTCGGCAGCGGCTGCGAGGCCGGCCGGCCGATGAGCGTGCCGTCGTACGCGGTCGGCGCCTGATTGTCGCCGCGGTCCTTCGACCAGTGAACGTTCAGCGACAGCGTGGCCGCGGGTGTGAGATCGATGTCCGCGAGCGCGCGCACCGCGATCTCGTCGCGCTCGCCGAGGCGGTCGCCGGGCCGGCTGATCGACTCCTGCCAGCCTTCGTTCGACCGCACGATCTTCGTCGCCAGGCGCGCGCGCACGCGCTCGCTGAGCGGACCGCTGACGTAGCCTTCGAGCTCGAGCGTCTCGAACCGGGCAAAGCCGAGCTGCACGCCGGCTTCGAACTCGCTCGTCGGCTTGCGCGGGATGAAGTTGATCTGGCCCGCGGTCGTGTTGCGGCCGTAGAGATCGCCCTGCGGACCTTTCAGCACCTCCACGCGTTCCAGATCGAACAGCACGCCGCGACTCATCACCGCGTACGGGATCGAGACCTCGTCGACGTACAGGCCGACCGTGCTCGACGATGCGGTCGAGAAGTCCGAGAAGCCCACGCCGCGGATCGTGTACACGGGCACGCCGGTGGGCGCCGCTTCCGTGACCGTAAGACCCGGCGTGAGCACCTCGAGATCCGTCGCGGACCGCACGCCCTGGTTCGCGAGCTGCTCGGCGGTGAACGTGTTCACCGTGATGCCCACGTCGTTCGCACCCTGCGCGCGCTTCTGCGCGGTGACGACGACCTCCTCGAGCTGGGACTGCGGCTGAGTCTGTGCGTGCGCGAGGCCGTTCGCAGCCGCGAGCGACGCGAGGACGGCGGCACGAATGAGACTGCGACGTGCATGCATGGCGGTTCCCCCTCCGCTGGATGACGGTGTGGGAGGTGATACGCACGAGCCCAACCGACCCGCCATCGCGTTCCGCGGGCGAATCGCGCTGCTATGGTGACGGCCGCCGGCGGACCACGACGACGCCGGGCGCCTGCTCGGTCGCGTAGAGATCCGTGTGCGCGAGCAGGCGCTGCAGCGCGGTGCGCGGCGTGAGGCGCCCATCGATCGCGGGCGCCCTCAGGTTCGCGACGACGGTCGCTTCGAACATCAGCTGCAGATGCGCCTGCCGAGCCAGTTCCCGGAGCGCGTCGTCGAGCGGCTGCGAAGCGAGCTGCAGCGTGCAGACGGTGTCGAGGGCGTTCGTCGCTCCGTCATCCGCCGCGGCCCGCCGCACGAGGCCACCGCAGCACAGCGCGAAAAGCGCGACCATCGCGTGCCTTCGTGTCGCGCACGGCGCCTCGGCGACCATCTCGCTCCTCCGCTGAGGCGGCACACCACGCGCGCGCCTGCTCGTTCTACGCACGTGCGGAATGCGCCCGCCACGGCGTCGCCGCGCGGACCACGGCACCGTCGCTTCCGCGCGCGCCGCCGCGCGCGGCGCGGCATCGCACGCGCACCGTCAAAGCGTGCGCAGATCGTCCGTCTGCTCGCGCAGCGTGCGCAGGAAGGCTTCGAGCTGCGCGCGTCGCTCGGCGACGCGGCGCTTCCCCGCCGGCGACTGCACAGCGGCCGGGACCGTCGCGAGGTTCGTCTCCAGCCGCTGCACCATCGTGGGTCCGTCGGGTGCACCGCCGTTCGGATCGACGAGCGCGAGGAGCCGCGCCACGCCGATCGCGCCGAGCCAGTCGAGCGCGTCCGCATCGTGCAGATAGAGCGCCTCCGGTCCGGTCGTCGGCGTGCGGAAGAACATGTGCGTACGGATCGCACCGCGCACCGCCTCGACCTTGTCGCGAGGGAAGCCGGTCGGCGCGAGGAACTCGCCGACGATGCCGGCCGCGACGTCGGCGTGATCGAGGTCCTTCGCGGCCCAGGGTGGGAACGCCGCGGCGTCGTGCAGGAACGCCGCGGCGTACAGCACGTCGTCGTCCAGCTTCACCCCATCCTCGCGCGCGAGTTCGGTCGCGAGCGCGTACACGCGCGCGGAGTGCGATACGCCCCACGCCGGGTTGCGGAAGTGCTGCTGCGCGAAGGCGCGGACGCTCGCGCGCCACGCATCCGGGGTTCCGTCCCCCGCGGCGGGCCGCGGCGAATCCGGGGGCAGCGCGATGGCCGTCGCGGTCGCCGCAGCAGTCGCCGTGGCGGCCTGCGCGACCGCGCCGTCGATGCCGCACGCCGCGAGCACCACGCACGCGACTACGTGTCTTCCGAACCTGCACGCAATCCTGCTCATCGGCGACCTCTAGTATCTGTAGGTGGCGGTGATCCCGGCCGTTCGCGGCCGGAACGTGATCGAATAGAACAAGGGCGTACCGCCCGTCGGCGTCGCGATGTCCTGCAGCGCGGTGAGCCGCGGTCGCGCGTCGAACGCGTTCTGCACGAAAGCGGATACGTCGAGACGCCCGAACGCGACGCCGGCGCGCACCGACGTCGAGCTGCGACGGGACAGCCCTTCGAACCACAGCGCGTAGTTACCGTTCAGCGGGTTCTGCGGCGGCACCCGCTCGGTCTGCGCGGCCGCGTATTCGTGATCGACGCGCACGTACGCCGACCGCCCCGCCAGCCGCACGTCCCACTGCGCGAACGCGGCCACCGACCACGGCGGCGTCGCGAGATGATCGCCGTCGCGCACGATCGACTGCACCGTGGGCTGCAGCTGCACGTCGCGCGTGAACCGCGCGCTCGTGTACGCGAGCGTCGCGCCGAGCGAGACGCGCTCGGACGGCCGCAGCGCGAGCTGCACGTCGAAGCCGCGGCTCTCCGCGGCGCCGAGATTGCTCGTGAACTGGAACCCGCAGCCGAGGCCGACGTTCTGCTGGATGTCGCGCCAGCGGATGTAGAACGCGCTCGCGTTCGCGAGCACGCGACCGCCGGCGAACACGCCCTTGCCGCCGAGCTCGTAGCTCCACAGCGTGTCGGAGTCGTAGGTGGGTGGCTCGCGCGCGAGTCCGATCTGGTCGAGCGAGCCGCCCGGGCCGTAGCAGAACTGACCCACGCGCGGGTTCACCCCGCCGATGCGGTAGCCTTTCGCCGCGGTCGCGTACACGAGCCGCTCCGCGCCGAGGCGATACTTGAGCCCCACCTTCGGCGTGAGCGGCCACTCCTGCTGCCGCCCGCGACTCGACACGGCGCTGCCGACGACGAGCGTCTCCGGATACGTCGCACGGCCTTCGAACTCCGCGTGCGCGTAGCGGAGCCCGAGCGTGAGGTCGAGCGCGGGCGTGAGCGCCACGTCCGTCTGCCCGAAGAGCGCGAGCTGACGATCGATGCCGACGCGCGGATCCTCGACGTAGATGAAGCCGTCGCCGAGGGTCGGAGGCACTCCGAGCGCAACCAGGATGTCCGGGTCGTACACCCGATGCCGCGTGGTCTCCTGCGCACGCTGCCAGAACAGCCCCACGGTCCAGGTCGCACGTGCGTCGGCGCGCGTGGATTCGAGGCGCACCTCCTGCGTCCAGTTGCGCTGTTCGTCCGCCCAGTATCCGATGCCGACTTCGCCGGCCGGCGGATATGGATCGTCGAGGAAGATCGCCCGATCGAACTGCGAGTAGTCCGTGACCGCGCGCTGCGTGCGCGAGAACCACGAGGTGCTGGACACGAGGCGCGCAGCACCGAGATTCCACACCAGCTTCACGGCGGGGAGCACGAAGCGATCGGTGTTCGGGCTCGCGATCGCGTTGCCGCTGCGCAGCGGCGACGCGAACTGTCCGCCCGTCGGATCCGGTTCGCCCGCGCGCGGCACCCAGTAGGCGGACGTGTCGTCGACGCGACTCTGCTGCCAGACGATCGACGGCGTGACGGTCAGCGCATCGCTCGCCGCCCACCGCACCGCCAGTCGCGCCGTGCTCGTTCGCGCATCGTTCGCATCGGCGGCGACCGTACGCGAGCGGTGCCAGTCCACGCGGTCCACGTAGCCGCCCTCGCGCCGCTGCGACACGCTCGCCCGCCAGGCGAGTCGCCCGGCGATCAGCGGCGCACCGCCCGCCACACCGAGGTCCGCGGTCGGGGCCCCCGCGCTCCGTGATCGCCGCCTCGGCACGCGCGTACAGCGACGCGCTCTCGAGCGACGGCTCCGGCGAGATGAAGCGGATCGTGCCGCCCTGCGAGCCCGCGCCGAACAGCGTGCCCTGCGGCCCGCGCAGCACTTCGACCCGCTCGACGTCGAACAGCGCGGGATAGGTGTTGAACGACGGGAACGACAGGTGCCGCCCGTGGATCGGCGTGTCGTCGACGTACACGCCGGTGGTCGAGGCCCCGGCATTCGAGGCGATCCCGCGGATCGCGACGTCCGAGGACTCCGCGTTGTTGTTGTTCGCGCTCCGCACGTAGGAAACGCCGGGCGTGAGCCGCGCGACGTCGTCCATCGCCCGCGCGCCGCGCGCGTCCATCGTCTTCCGGTCGTGCACGGTCACGCTGATCGGCACGTCCTGCAGGCGCTCGAGGCGCCGCTGCGCGGTGACGACGATCTCCTCGAGATCCGTGCGCGGACCGAGCGGCAGCGTGGGCGCCGGCGACCCGGGGGCTGCGGACCGCGCAACGGATGCCCCTTCGTTCGACGACGGACGGAGGCGAACGACGAATACGTTCGGCCCGCGCTCCTCCGCCAGCAGGCCCGTGCCTTCGAGCAGTGCGTCGAGCGCGCCGCGTGCGGTGAGCGCACCGGACACGGCCGGGGCGCGCCGCCCTTCGACGAGCGCCGGCGCGAACAGGATCTGCAGGTCGGCCTGCTTCGCGAGTGCGCGCAGCGCGTCGCCGAGCGGCTGCGGCTCGAGACGGAGCGCCGCAGGCGCGAGGCCGGTCACCGGCTGCGCCGGCACCGGCAGGCCCGCGACCAGCAGCGTCGCGGCGGCGAGCGCGCCGCCGAAGCCGTGTCGCGGCGCCCCAGGGCGGCGCATCCGCCTCATGCCGTCCCCCTCGGTGCGAACTCTGGTACCCCGTGCTGCCGTGGACCGCCCATCGGCGTACTACGCCCGGCGACCTTCTGTCCGCCATCGGCGCCGACCGAGGCCGGCCGGTCGCGCAGTGGCGGCCGGACGGGGTTCGTGCGTAGTCTGGGGCATGGAACGAAGCGGGCCAACGCCGGGGGCGGACGACGCGGAGGCCGCGGGCGCCGCAGCGTCGTCGAACACCGGAGCCGAGGTGCGCCGACATCCGGACGCCGACGCGGACCCGACCCGGGAGAATCAGCGCGCGTTCCTCACCCTGCTGTTCAACAAGTATCGCGGCGCACTGCTCCGCCACGTCGAGCGGCTCGTCCGTTCGCGGGAGGACGCGGCCGAGCTCGTGCAGGACACGTACCTGCGCGTGATGGACCACGTCGAAGCCTCGCGCTTCGAAGCGGCGGCGCGCTCGTACCTGTTCCAGACCGCGACGAATCTCGCGCGCGATCACCATCGCCGGCAGCGCTTTCGCGCGCACGACCGGCTGGACGCGCTGCCGGAGGGCGAGCTCCCGGTCGGTGACGCCCCACCGGATACGCAGGTCGCCGCGGAGCAGGTGTATGCGCTGATCCGCAGCACGATCGCGGAACTGCCACCCGCGACCCGTGCCGTGTTCCTGAAGGCGCGACTGGAGAACCGCAGCTACGCAGAGATCGCGCGCGAGCTCGACACCAGCGTGCGCACGGTGGAGCGCCGGATGGCGGAAGCGATGGCCGCACTGGTCGCGCGCCTCAAGGACGCGCCATGACGTCCGCGCCGGAACCGCGCCCCGCGCCGCGCACCGCGGCGGAGTGGTTCGCGCTGCGGCGTGCGCCGCACGACGCGTCGTTCGAACGTGCGTTCCAGTCGTGGCTCGCGGAGAGCCCGGAACACCGCGAGGAATATGCGCTCTGCGAGGTGACGTGGGAGCTGAGCGCGGAAGCCACGCGCGGCATGTCCGTGGGCGAAGCGACGCCGGCCCCGCGCGTCCGCCGGCGCGGGCTGCTCACCGCCGCCGCGGCGCTCGTGGCGGTGCCGGTACTCGCGCTCCTCGTGCTGCGCGACGGCGGCGAGGCGACGACCGTATGGCGCACTGCGCCGGGCGAGCAGCGCAGCATCGCACTCGCGGACGGCAGCCGGGTGATGCTGAACACGCGCACCGAGCTCGAAGTCGAGTTCGAGCGCGACCGCCGCCTGCTGCGCCTGAAGAGCGGCGAAGCGTTCTTCGAAGTCGCGAAGGATCCGTCGCGGCCGTTCGTGGTGGAGACGAGCTTCGGGAGCGCGCGCGCGGTCGGGACGCGGTTCAACGTGCTGCTCTCCGAAGCGCGCCTGGACGTCGACACCGAAGAGGGGCGTGTGCTCGTGAGTGCGCGGGACGCGACCGATGCGAGCGGCGTGCTCGCCGTCGCCGGCACGCGCGCGACGCTGGAGGCCGGCGCCGTGCGCGCGACCCTCTCCCGGAGCGACCTCGCGCGCGTGCAGAACTGGCGGGCGCAGCGACTCGAGTTCGACGGCGCGCCGCTGCGCGAAGTGCTGCGCGAGTTCAGCCGCTACACGCAGCTGCCGGTGCGCGCGGACTCGGCGCAGATCGGGGACGTCCGCGTCTCTGCCGTGCTGCGGCCCGGCGACATCGAGGCGCTCCGCGCGACGCTGAGCGGCGCCTTCGGGCTGACGCTCGTCGCGCGGCAGGACGCCTGGATCGTGACGGCGGCCGAGACTCCCGCGCGCACGCGCTGACGCGGATACGGCACGCGGCGGCGGCGCCACGGTGCGCGGGCGTGCATGGTGGCCCGCGTCACACGAACGTCGCGATCTCGGCGACCGGCTTGCGCACCAGGATCCGGCACCCGCACGTCTTTCGCCGGATACCCCGTCACGAGCAGCAGGAACCGGCCGCTCCAGATCCTTCTGGCGGCCGAGGATCTCGTTCAGGAAGCCCATCGGGCTCGGCGTGTGCGTGAGCGTTGCGAGGCCTGCGCGATGCAGCGCCGGATCAGGAACACGCACGCGATGCCGACGACTCGTCCGTGTAGTAGTGCTCACCTTCGAACCGTCCGCGCGGCGCGCGAAGCGCTGCAGGAACACGGCGATGAGCCACGGCGCGGTGTCGAGGAACGGCTTGTGCTCGTCCGTGCCGAGCGGCTGCAGCGCCGAGAGCCACTCCGGCGGCGCGCGGTGCGCGTAGAACTCGCGCTCCTCCGCTTCCGCGGCTTCGCGGATGCGATGCTTGATACCCGGATCGCTCACGCACACGAAGTGCCACGGCTGCTGATGCGCGCCGCTCGGCGCACTGCCGGCGGTACGCAGGCAGACCTCGATGAGTTCCCGCGGGACGGGACGCGAGTCGAACTCGCGGACGGTGCGCCGCAGCTGCATCTCGGCGTCGAACTCGCGCGCGCGGGCGAGCATGTCCTGGTCACTGCGCGCCGGCAGCGGCGGCAATGCGACGAATCGGTGCGTCGACATCGGGCGAACTCCTCGGAGTCAGGGCAGCCGCATCACGGCAGGCGCACGCCGAGCGCATTCACGGACGCGAGCACCGCCACGAAGGCGAGTCCCGCCAGTACGAGCAGCGCGCAGTGCCACCGCGCGAAGTGCTCCCGCCATCCACTCGGCGGCGTAGTGCCCAGGCCCGAGCGCCACGCGGCGACCGCGAGCCCCAGGACGGTGGCGGCGAGCGCGTTCGAGACCAGCGCGAATGCGAGCCAGCGCCCGGTCTGGCCAGACAGCAGGTAGTACGCGAACCCGCCGGGCGTCGTCACGACGAAGAGCACGAGCGGCAGCGCGATCGTCAGCAGCGCCGCGAGTACGGCGCACAGGCGGGCCACGCCTGCGGCGCGCATGCGCGTCTTCCATAGGAACGCGAGCAGGCCGGTCGCGAGCACGAGCGCACAGATCTGTGCGATCCGGCCGCGATGGCCGAGATCGCGGGCAGGCGACACGCGAACGGCGGTATCGGTCGCGAAGTAGTCGGTCAGGCGCACCACGCTGCCGCCGGCATCGCGCGAGAACGCGTAGAGAGGTCCGGCCCAGCCTGGGTTCGGCACGTAGTCCTTCTTCCAGAAGCGATCCGCGCCGATCGGCACGTACCCCGGCACGCCCTGGATCGCGAGTCCGCCGCGACCGTCCTCTTCGACCACCTTCACCATCGCGTTCGTGCGCGCATCGCCCGTGGACGCCTGCACGAGCGCGAGCACCGCTTCGAGGTTCGACTCGTTGCGCTGCACGTTCTGGTAGCGGCCCACGTACTCGCGCAACGACTTCGGCAGCGGCTCGCGCGTCTCGTAGCGCTGCGGCCCGAACAGCTGCGTCAGCAGACTCGCGCGCACCTCCCAAGCGGGCATGAAGCCTGCCGGCTCCCGCGAATCGCCGACCGTCGTCAGGAAGATGCCGATGCCACGCGCGGGGATCAGCGTTGCGAGCGAGATGTTGTACGGCCAGTTTCCGCCGTGCTCGACGAGCTGCTCGCCGTTCCAGCGGGACGTGAAGAACTGCATGCCGAACTGCGTCACGTCCGGGTGGTTGCCGAACCTCGGCGCGTGCATCAGCGCGAGCGTGGCGGGCGACAGGATCGGCGGCGTGCCCGCGGGCGACGTGCCGAGGTGCGCGCGGAGGTACTTCAGCATGTCGCGCGGCGTGGTGCTGATGCTGCCGGCCGGTGCGGCGGCAACGCTGAACGGCAGCCACGGCAGTTCTTCGGGCGCGCTGCCGCCGCCGACGCGATACGCGTGCACGAGATCCGCCGGCCGCTCCGGCGAGACGTTCATGCGCGTGTTCGTCATGCCGAGCGGCGCGAAGATTTGGTCGCGCACGTAGGCGTCGACACGCTGGCCCGTCACGTCCTCGACCACCGCACCGAGCAGGGTCGTGCCGAAGTTCGCGTACGACGAGTACGTGCCGGGCGGCATCACGATCGGCGTGCGGTAGCGCTCGAGCAGTTCGGGCGTCAGCGGGATCGGCTGTGCCGTGTACGACGCGAGCCCGGCGTTGCGCAGCTCGAAGCCCGCGGAGTGCGTGAGAACGTGCCAGAACGTGACCGAATCGCCTGCGGGGCCTGGCAGTTTGAAGCGGCGCAGGTACTTGTTGACGGGGTCGTCGAGCGACGCGATGCGCCCGGTCTCGAGCAGCTGCGCGATCGCGGTCGCAGTGAATGTCTTGGTGGCGGAGCCGATCAGGAACTCGGTGCGGTCGAGGTCCACAGGACGGTTCGTGGCCGCATCCGCGACGCCGTACGCCTTCTCCACGATCACGCGATCGTGCTCGACGATCATCACGACGGCGGCGGAAAGCCGGTGCGCAGCGACGGCGGCGCCGACTTCGCGATCGGCCCAGGCAGCGAGCGCATTCGAGTCGAGCCTCGGGGAGTCCGCGGGGGCCGCGGCGAGCGTCTGCGTCCCGGGCGCGGCTTCCGCGGCGTCGGCCGGACGAATCGCGGCGGCGGACCCGCCACACGTGATCGCGAGCACGAGGCCCGCGGCGCGCAAGCGGTTCTTCTTCATTGCACCCCCGTGAGACGCCGGTGCAGCTTACCGCACGGCGGTCGCGGGCCGTCAGACCCGTGCGGACGCCGTTGGCGGCTCTACGTCGACGCTGTGCACCAGCGCGAGCTGCCAGAGCTTGCGGTGGATGAAATCACAGGTCTCCGGCGCGACGTCGGCGAGCGTCGCGCGGATCTCGGCGCAGCCAGTTCCGTCCAGTCTCATGTGGAACTCGCTCGGCGCAACGTTCGCGAACGCGAGCTGCTGCGCCACTCGGCCCACTACGCCGGGGTCCGCGTCCGCGACGACCCGGAACCGGACGCGGCGTCCGCCCAGCTCCCGCGGCAAAGCTTCGTCGCCCGCGTACACGTCTCGCACCATGCCAGCCCCCGGAAATCCATCGGCCATTCTTCCGCACAAGCCTAGCGTCCTGGCCGCGCGGGCGCGTTGCATTCGACCGCGTTCTGGCCGCATTCTTGCAACGTGCGTTCGCGCGGAGACACTTTTGTGAATCATACGTTGCATGACCTGGATCGCGTCGACGTCGCGATCCTGGAGCGCCTGCAGGGCGACGCGGCGCTGTCGAGCGCCGAGGTCGCGGAACAGGTGGGCGTGACCGCGCCGACGGCCTGGCGCAGGATCACCCGACTCGAGTCGCTGGGCGTGATCCGGCGGCGCGTCACCCTGCTCGGACGCCGCGACGTCGGCCTGCGCGTGATGATCTTCGCGCACGTGAAGCTCGTGTCGCAGGGGAGGGATACGCTCGCGCGCTTCGAGGCAGCCGTGCGTCTGCTGCCGGAAGTGCTCGAGTGCTACACGATGCTCGGCGAGACGGACTTCCTGCTGCGCGTGGTGGCGCCGGACATCGACGCGTACGAGACGTTCTATCGCGAACACCTGTCGCGACTGCCGGGCGTGCACACCGTGAACTCCTCGATCGCGCTGTCCGTGATCAAGGAGACGACGGCGCTGCCGCTCGCGCATCTCGGGCCGGCGCGGCCGGCAGCAGCGCCGCGGGCGGCGGCGCGGCCGCGGCGCGGTCGAGGGTAGCAGCGCGACTCAGGAATCCCGGCGACATCGCACGCCTCACGACGCGCGCGCACTCGCCGCCGCCCGCGCGTACTCGAGCGGCGTGCGCCCCACGATTCTCCGGAACCGCCGCGTGAACGCGCTGTGGTCCGTGAACCCGCACTCCTGTGCCACGCGCGACACCGGCGTGCCGGTCGACAGCAGTTCCAGCGCGCGATCGATGCGCGCCATCGTGTGCACGTCGCGCGGCGTCAGTTCGAGCACGCGCGTGAAGTCGCGCTCGAGCTGCGAGGCCGAGACGCCGCACGCGCGCGCGATGGCCGCGAGGCCGAGCGGCCGGTCGTAGCCCGCGCGCACGATGCGGATCGCGCGCTCGACGCGCTCGTAGGTGCCGCGCAGCCGATCCGGCGGACGGATCTCGCGCGATACCGCCGCCACGCCGACGGTCTCCCCCTGCTCCGCGATCGGCGTGCGCGCGTACATCAGCCACGTCGGCTCGCCGCGTCCCGAGCGCACGCGCTCGAGCTGATGCGTCACAGGTCGGCCGGACGCGAGCACTCGGCGATCGAGCGCTTCGTAGTGCCGCGCGAGTGGTGCCGGGAAGAAGTCGGCCGCGCGTCGCCCGACGAGCGCGGATGCGGACCTTGCGCCGCACAACCGCGCCATCGCGGTGTTCGCGACGACGTAGCGCAGTGCCCGGTCCTTCACGAAGAACGGACAGTCGGGCAACTGCTCCATCAGCAGCTGGAAGGATTCGAGCGTCACTGCGTGCATGCGCAACGCACCACCGGCCCACGGGCGTTCCCGACTATGCCGGAATCCGCATGGCCGGTGCAGCCCGCACTCAAGACGGCCGCACCCGGGACGTCTAGGGTCGCGCCATCGAGAAGGAGACGCACGCATGGCCGCGACCCGACATGCCGAGTACCGCGATCGGTCCTGGGCGCCGCAGCCGGACGCCGAGCGCGTCTGGCGCTCGATCCTGGACGCCGCGCTCGTCGCGAATCCGGCCGTGGGCGAGTTCGCGCGACGACTGCTCGCATCCACCGCCGTGCGCGTGCGCGACATCGTCGATCACGTGGTGCTGGCGGAGGGTCCGGACCTGGCGCGGCTGCGCGCGGCCGGCTGGGAGCAGCGCCTCGACGGCGTGTCAGTGAACCCGCGCGGCGAGTTCCCCGAGGTGATCGTCGGCGCGTCCACCGTCGTCTGGCTGCGCGTCGAGCACGTCGGGCATTTCCTGCGGACGCACGGACTCGACGCCACGATCGAAGGCGAGGAGCACGGCCCGCTGCAGCGTGCGCTCTGCTTCCGCGGCGCGACCGCATTCGGTGTACTCGCGCGTCGCGGGTACGGCGGCTTCGACGTGCCACAGGTCGCCGCAGACGCGATCCGCTCCGCGCGCCTGCATCACCAGCGCTTCCTCGCGCGTCGCCGGCAGTTCGATACGGTCGAACAGGGACTCGAGCACACGGAGCAGCTCGTGGATGCGGCCGTGCGCGACCTCGGCCAGCACTGGGCGTGCGCGTTGTGGCTGGACGCGGAGCGAGCGTACTGGATGACGCGCTGCCCGACCGGCCGACGACAGAAGGAGCGTCAGGACCGCGCCGGGATCGGCTGGGCCAACCTCGATCACCACACGTACGACGGCTCGCGGCGCCACTACAGGCATACGATCCGCATCCTCGAGAAGCTCGGCTACGAGCTCCGCGAGATGCTGTACGCGGGCGAGCTCGCGGGCTGGGGCAGCCAGGTGCTCGAGCAGCCCGTGCTCAAGAGCACGATCTTCGCGGACGTGGATCTCGCGCCGCACGAAGTCGACGTCGATTTCGCGCACGAAGCGCTGCCGGAACTCGAGCGGCACCGTCGTGCGGGGCTCGTGTCGCTGCTGCACGGCGAGTCGATCCTCGACGCGGGCCTGAACCACGTCGCGGGACTCTACGACCAGCGACGCTTCCGCGAGATCGCCGCGACGGACGGTATCCGCACGATGCCGCCGTTCTCGACGTTCCCGTTCCTGTACCAGGAACTGACCGAAGGCGACCTCGCGGCGGTGCAGAGCGAGCGGATCGAAGCGCTCGAGGCCGGCGGTCACCTGAGCGCGGCGGAAGCGGAACACATCCGCCTGCACGGGTTCATCGCGGCGCATCTGGAGAACATCGAGCGGAACGACGGCTACAAGGGGTTCAATCGCCCGGGAATCGACGGCGTGCTGCGCGCGCTCGATCCGCGGGCGGAGGTGCGAGACTCTGCGCCGCGCGGGGCGTGAGCGCGCTAGAGGGATGGGCCCGCTGGGATTCGAACCCAGAACCAAGGGATTCACTTCGCCCCGCGATTTCCCGCGGGAGTGGACTATCTCTTCACCCTCGCCGCGCGCGACTCGCCTGCTGTCGCAGTCGCTTCACGCGCGCCGGTCGGGTGCGGGACGCTCTCGCCTGTGATCAAGGGCACTTCGCGCTTCGCTCACGCCGCTCGCGCGGCGCTCGCTCACGCAGCCCCCAGGTAGTCTCTGCACCTTCCGGCGGTGCACCGCCGGCTCGGCTCAGGATTGCCATCGGTCGGCTCGCTTGCGCGAACCCCGGAAGGGTTCCCTGAATTCGTCCCGTCCACTTCGCGCGTTACCGCGCGAAGGCACCGCGACGGCCGCCGCTCCGCATCGCGCACCGCGGGCATTCACCGCAGCGCCCGACGCGACGCACCGGCCGCATCGATGAGTCCCCTGCTCTGACCGTTGAGCTACAGGCCCTCGCCCGCAGTGTAAGCGATCGCGCCCTGTCCACGCCCCGGCGCGTGCTCTAGCATCGCGTCACCGTGACGCCACCGACCGCCCCACCCTCGCCCGTGCCGGATTCCGACTCGGCGTCCGCATCGGCGCACGCTGCCGCCGTAGCGGCTTCCGTCACCGCCGCTGCCATCTCCGCGCCCTCTGCCACCTCGGTCGTCGTTTCCGCGGACGCGGACTCCCCCGACGAATCCCTCGTGCAGAAGGTCGTCGTCTGGGTCTCGCAGGCGATCATGGACGGCCGCTACTCGCCCGGGCAGCGCATCGTCGCGGCGGACGTCGCGAACGAACTCGGCATCAGCCGCATGCCGGTGCGCGAAGCCTTCGCGCTGCTCGCGGGCCAGAACGTGCTCGACATCGAGAAGCACCGCGGCGCGACGGTGAAGCGCCTGACGACCGCCGAAGCGATCGCGGTGCTGGAACTCGCTGAAGCGATCTGCTGCCTCGGGATCCGCCTCGCGGCGGAACGGCTCGATCGCGACGAGCACCGCGAGCACGTCGCGCGCGCGTACGCGAAGGTCGAACGCGCGTTCGAAGCGCGGGATGCGGTCGCACTGCAGACTGCGCTGCACGAGTACCACGTCGCGATCAATTTCGTGTCCGGCAACGTGTACGCGTACCGGTACTACTCGCAGCCGACGTTCTTCATCCTGGTGCGCCTGATCGCGGAGCAGCTGCCCGGCGGAAACTGGGAGCGCTACCGCGAGAACTACCGCCTGATCCACGAAGCGGTGATGGCGCGGAACGCGCACGCGGCGACCGCGGGACTCTCCGCGCACGTGCACTGGGCGATCGGGCTGCTGCGCGCGCAGCAGTAGCAGCGCACGCCGCGCGCCGCATCCGGCGCACAGCACCCTCAGATCGTGACGTAGCGATCCGGCTTCGCGATGCACTCGGCGAGCAGCACCGCCTTCCCCCACGCGGGGTCGGCGGTCTCGCGGCAGGGCGGCAGGTTCACGACCGCGAACTCGCCCTGCACCGCGTTGCCGAGCACCGCCTGCGTGACGGTCCAGATCGCGGCATGCGCCGGCAGCTTCGAGTGGTCCGGCCCGAGCACGATCGCGGCGAAGTCCGTCGGCGCCGGACGGATCGCGCGCGTGCGTCGCGCCTCGTGGATCTGGTAGTTCACCGACAGGTCCGGGTTGTCCGGCTCGAGCGCCCACTGCACCGTCCAGTTGGCCGCGAACTTCGTGAGCCGCTCGTTGCTCCAGATGTCCTCCACCCCGGCGCCCGGCGCGATGTGCAGGAAGTCGAAGTAGTCCCACGGCACGCGCGCCCCGTCCGCGCTCCCGATCACCTGCCAGTTCGCGTAGTGCGCGATTCCGGGCACGGAGTTGAAGAACGGCGTGTCGATGCTGCGCAGCCAGGAGTGGTAGCCACGACGCACGGAGTCCGGGCGCGGTGTGTACGTGAGGAAGAGCATGTGGTCCGTGGTCATCGCGGTCCCCTCGGTGCGCCACCGGAATGCAAATCGAGCGCCAAAATTGTATGCAGTCCGGAGAGTGCAACAGCCTGGCGGGCGCTGGCAATGCCGGCGCGCCACCGCAAGTCTTCCACCCGGCAGCGTGGCGCAGCGTCAGAAGACTCGCCGATAACCCAGAAATGACGCCTTTAAATGTCGGAAAGCGCTCGATCCACTCGATGACGCGCAAAACGTGACTTGACCGGCCGAGCGCCGGCGTCTCCATGGGTTCGATGCTCACGAGCTTCTGTATTCAATCCCGGTCCGCAGTAAGCTCGGCCGACCCCCCACCCGTCCGGGAGCCTCGACGTGACGACCCCCTCCGACACCGCCGCGAGCCGCACCGAGACCACACGCCGGGTGGTCCGCGCCTTCCTCGACTGCCTGCTCGGCTACACCGTCGACAAGCAGTACCGCGACCGCGATCTGAACGCGTACTTCACCGACGACATCGAGCTGGTCCTGCCCGGCACGAAGCCGGCGACGCCGTGGGCCGGCACTTACCGCGGCCAGGCGGAGCTGGTGGCGTTCTGGGCCATCTGCCGCGAGCATCTCGACATCATCAGCCACGATGTCCAGCATGTGATCGTCGAGGGCGACAAGGCCGTCGTGATCTCGTTCGAGCGCTACGCCTCGCTCGTGACGAAGCGCAAGGGCGTGCAGACGTACGCCTGGCTCTTCATCTGCGAGGGCGACCGCATCCGGTACTGGCGCCTGTTCGAGGACACGGAGGCGATCGCGAAGGTCTTCGATACGCGCGTGCCCGCCGGGGCCTGAGCGCCGCGCGCGCACTCACGGGCGAAGACACGTACCGCACTCCGATCCAAGGCACGACGCGGACTCCACTCAGCCGTCGCAACCGCGCGGCGCAGCGCACACGAGGGACACCACGATGCTTACCGGACCCACGAACGCACAGGCCCCGCACCCGCTGCTGCCGCAGGGCACGCTCGAGGAAGAGGCGCGGCAGGAATTCGTCGCCTCGCTCAAGTTCCACATCGCGACCGAACTCGCGGGCACGATGAAGGACGTCTACGAATCGAAGCTCGCGCCGCAGTTCGAGCGCGCCCACGGCCGTGCGCCGCAGGACGTGCGCGAAGTCGGCACGGTGATGAAGGACCAGCCCGCGTACCGCTACTGGAGCGCGCTCCAGCGCGCGAGCCAGGAGATGATGTGGCATGCGGCGCAGGTCTCCGTCGAGCGCGAGTCCGCACGCATCAACGCGACCGCGCGCGCGCCGCGCGACGGCGGCGGCAGTACTCTGCGGCTGAATCCTGCGCTCGAGGTGCCGAAGTACCTCTCGGCCGTCGACATCCACTGCATGCCGGGCAACTACCACGCGCGGCCGGGCGGCGACTCCGACCTGTCGCAGGGCGCCGTGTACGACCGCGCGGTCTACATGTACGCGATGGGCCGCCTCGGCCGGTACAACGAGGATCTCGGCACCTCCGTGGCGCGGTATCTCAAGGAGGCGTATCCGGAGTTCCGTCCGCAGCGCATCCTCGACCTCGGCTGCACCGTGGGCCACAGCACGCTGCCCTACTGCGACCTGTACCCGGACGCGGAGATCCACGCGATCGACGTGTGCGGCCCCGTGCTCGAGTACGGGCACGCGCGTGCGCGTGCGCTCGGCAAGGCCGTGCACTTCTCGCAGCAGAACGCGGAGTCGCTCGACTTCCCGGACGGCCACTTCGACCTCGTGGTGTCGCACATCCTGCTGCACGAGACCTCGAACAAGGCGATCAAGAACATCATGCGCGAAGCGCATCGCGTGCTGCGTCCCGGCGGGCTCGTCGCGCACGCGGAGACCACGCTCTATCGCCACATGGATCCGTACGGCGCGTTCATGCTCGACTGGGACGCGCGCAACAACAACGAGCCCTACTGGACCGCGTTCCACTACGTCGACCCGGAGGCGCTCGCGGAGCAGGCGGGCTTCGGACGCGAGAACGCGTTCGAGTGGAGCGTACCGAGTGCGCTCAACGAGCCCGACGGCGACCGCACGCGCGGCCGCTTCCAGGCGGGCGACTTCGGCGGCAGCGGACGCTGGTACGTGTTCGGCGCGTTCCGCAAGTGAGGGGCCGGGCATGAGCGAGCAGGTGAAGCTGCCGATCGCCGCGAAGGGCGATCGCCCGTGGTACTTCGGCGACGCCGAGGTCGAGAAGGTGCTCGACGTGACGCTCGCGCTCGCGGGCGAGGTGTCCGTGCTCTACACGCGGCTGCGTGCGCTCGAGCGCATCGTCGAGCAGCACGGTCTGCTGAAGCCGGGCGAGGTCGAGGCGTTCCGCCCGAGCGACGAGGACGCGCGCGCGCTCGACGAGTGGCGCGCGACCTTCATCCGCACCGTGCTGCGTCCGATCCAGGCGGACATGGCGCGCACGCGCGCGCCGGCGGCGGAGCCGTACGAGAAGACGATGGAGATGACGCAGGCGGAGTGAGCCGGCGAGGAGCGCGCCCGCTGCGGGCCGCGAGGCGTGGCGCGCCGTGGCACCGTGCGGCCAGGCGCCGGATGAAACACCGCCGCGCGGCTACACGCCGGCGAGCGCGTCGCGCAGCTGCTTGATCTGCTGCGCGGTGTCCGCGAGGTACTGGCGACACCGCGGCGCATCCAGCCCGAGACGCTGGAACGCGGGCACCGCGGCGATCGTCTCGTCCAGCATCTCCCGGTACCACACGCGCGGCACGAGCGCGATCGCGCACACGAGCACGTCGTGCAGCCCACCCGCCGGCCCGCGCGGCCGGTCCCACGAGTTCTGGCCCGCGATCGCCTCGACGATCGTGTCCGGGAACTTCCAGTGCTCGAGGATCGACTTGCCGATCTGCGGGTGCCAGTCGTGCAGCACGTCGTCCCACTGCCCGGACTGCGAGTACGTCTCCACGCGCAGGTTCGCGCGCGTGACGATGTAGAGACGCCCGACGTTGTGCAGGAGCCCGGTCACGAGCGCCTCGTCCGCGCTCGCGGCCTTCGTGTCGCGCGCGAGCACGTACGCGCAGGCGGCGACGAGCGTGCTCTTGCGCCACAGCTCCTGCAGCTGCGTGTTCACTTCCGGGTTCTTCGAGGCGAGCCGGATCTGCGAGATCGCGAAGGACACGGCGACGGATCGCACGAGCTCGTGCCCGAGGCGGCCGATCGCAGCCTGCAGGTCCGTGACGGACGTGCCGGCGGGATTGAACGTGGCGGAGTTCGCGATGCGGATCACGCGCGCCGCGAGCGCGGGATCGGAGCCGACCACCTGGGCCACGCGCGCGGCGGTCGCGCGCGGATCGTCGAGCGCACGACGCACGCGGTCGGCGACTTCGGGATACGAGGGCAACCGCACGTCGCCCTCGGACAGCTCCCCCGCGAGGCGGCGCACGAAATCGAACGCGCCCGTCATCTCGACGGCGGGCGGCGGCGCGATCTCCTGCGTCTGCTCGAGCTCGGGCAGCGCCTCGGTGTCGCCTGCAGCGGCGGCCGCGGGCGACTCGGCGGTGTCGGCGGGATCGACCGGCAGAGGCGCAGTCTGCGCAGGCATTCGACGGGTCCTCGCGCCGGCGGCGGGCCGGCGCATCTCATCCCCCGTTGTCGGCAGCGGGGCCGGAAAACTTGAGACCGGCGTCACACTGCGGAAAGGCCGCGCGGGCCCGAGCCTCAGCCCGCGAGCGCCTCGCGCAGCTGCTTGATCTGCTCGGCCGTGTCGCCGAGGAACCGCCGGCAGCGCACGTCGTCGAGGCCGAGTGCCGCGAACGCCGGCACCCGCTCGACGGTGGCCTCGAGCAGGTCGCGATCCCACACGCACGGCACGAGCGCGATCGCGCACACGAGCACGGTCTTCAGCCCGTCGCCCGCCTCCGCCGTCCACGCGTTCTGCGTGGCGATCGCGTCCGCGAGTGCCTCCGGAAACCTTCCAGTCGCGCAGGATCGTGCGCCCGACTTCCGGATGCCAGTCCTGCAGCACTTCCTCCCAGACCTCCGGCGCGGCGTACTCGACGACGCGCAGCTGCGTGCGCGAGACGATGAACACGCGCCCGACGTTGTGCAGCACGCCGGCGACGAGCGCGGCATCGGGATTCGCGACGCGCGTCTCGCGCGCGAGCACGTACGCGATCGCGGCCACGAGCGTGCTCTGCCGCCACGCTTCCTGCAGCTGCGGGCGCAGCTCGGGCGCGCGCACGGCGCGCGCATCTGCGCGAGCGCGAACGAAGTCGCGGCGCAGCGCACGAGTTCGTGCCCGACGCGCGCGATCGCGGTCGGCAGCTCCGTGATCGGCTGACCGCCGGGATTGAACGTGGAGGAGTTCGCGATGCGGATCACGCGCGCGGCGAGCGCGGCATCCGATCCCACGACCTGCGCGATCTGCGCCTGCGTCGCGCGCTCGTCGTTCAGCACGCGGCGCACGCGCTGCGCGACGTCCGGGAACGACGGCACCTTCAGGTCGCCGGACGCGAGCTCGGCCATCAGCCGCTTCACGAACTCGAACGGGCCGCCCGGCGTGAGCACGCCGGTGGCCACGGCCGACGACGGGGTCTCGAGCACGAGCGTGCCCGTGGGCTGGAAGCGGTCCGCAGTCATCCGGGGTCCCCGCGCCGGTCGCGATCCGGCGCAACAACCCCCGATATCGGCCGTTGCGGGAAACCCTTGAGAATCCCGCGCCGCCGCCGGGAAGCGCTCAGAGCTCCTGGTCCGACGGACGGATCACGAGCGAGTTCACCGCCACGCCGCGGGGCTGCGACACGACGTACACTACCGCCGCCGCGATGTCGGCGGGACGCAGCGCCGACCACATCGTCTTCATCTTCCCGAAACGCTCGCGCGCACCCGCATGCGGGATGTGGTCCCCGAGTTCCGTCTCGATCAGCCCCGGCTCGATCACGGCCACGCGGAGGCCCGCCTTCGCGGTCTCCTTCCGCAGCGCCTCGCTGAACGCGTTCACGGCGGCCTTCGTCGCGGAGTACACGGCGGAGGTCGGGTTCATCAGGCGCGCGGCGATCGAGGACACGTTCACGATGTCGCCCTCGCCCTGCGCGGTCATCACCGGCACCGCCGCGCGGCATGCGGCCACGAGCCCCGTCACGTTCGTCGCGATCATGCGCTCGAGATCCGCCAGATCGACCTCCGCGACCGGCCCGTTCAGCATCACGCCGGCGTCGTTCACGAGGATGTCGACGCGCCCGAACCGCTCGCGCGCCGCCGCGACGACCGACTCGGCCTCGAGCGGCTTCGACACGTCCGCGCGGAGCGCGAGCGCCGTGCCGCCGGCCGCTGCGATCTCGCGCGCGAGCGTCTCGAGCCGCTCCATCCGGCGTGCGGCGAGCACGACCCGCGCGCCCTCGCGGGCGAGTTCGCGTGCGATGCCCTCACCCGCGCCCGAGGACGCACCCGTCACGACCGCGACCCGATCCTGCAGCTTCACCGCTCACCTCGCCCGGCAGTGCGGGCATCGTACGCGGCGCGCCAGCACAGCGCGGCGCGGCCCGGCGCGGCCCGGCGCGTCCGCAAGGTGCGATCGGACGCATAAATCTGCCGCAGGCGTCGAGTTTCTCGAATTTACGCATTTAATTGTCAAATTGGCGTTCATCGGGGGCCTCCGCCGGGGCGGCTAAATGTCGAAGATCTTTTACATCTGCCCCAGTTCGGGTAAAAGATGTTTTACATCCCTGCCACGGAGGACCGTGCCGTGAATCGCTTCTGGACCGAGACCCTCCGCGACCGCTCCGACGCCGAGCTGAACGCGGCCGCCTCGCTGGCGGCCTGCGTGCTCATCTGGGCGTTCCTGGCGATGCGCCTGACGGACGGCGGTCTCCCGGTGGACGCACCGCTGCGCCATCTGCTGTGGACCTACGTGATCGTGGTGGTCGCGATGATCGCGGCGACCGCGGCGATCTCGTCCGCGCTCGTGGTGCGCCGGGTGCGCGAGAAGCGGATCGACGAGGTGGAGCGCGACGAACGCGACCTCCAGATCGAGGCTCGTGCGGAGCGGGTCGAGGGCTGGGTCGCGATCGCGGGCATCAACGTGCTCGTCGTGCACGCGATCGCGAGCCAGGCCGCGGGGAACGCCCATGCGCTGGTCCCGGTGCCGACACTGTCGTCGCCGCCGACGCTGGTATTCGCGCTGCTCACGGTGGCGTTCGCGGCCTACGGCGCGAAGCAGGTCGCCACGCTCTGGCTGTACCGCCGGTGAGCGCGACCCCGCCGAAGGCCGGCCGCGTCGCGAACCGCATCCGCGAACTGCGCGAGGCTGCGGGCCTGACGCAGGCGGAGCTGGCGGCCCGAGTGGGTGCAACGCGGCAGACCGTGCTCGCGGTCGAAGCGGAGAAGTACGCGCCTTCGCTCGAGCTCGCGTTCCGCCTCGCCCGCGCGTTCGAGGTGCCGTTCGAGAGCGTGTTCCGCTACGAGGACTGAATCGCGGGCCGCGGAACGGGCGCTGCGGGCAGTAGACTAGCGTTCCACTTCACTCGGGACCCCGCATTGGAACCCGTATCGCTCTTCGTCGTCGCGGTCGTCGCGGTCGTGGTCGGCCTCGCGCTCGGGCTCGCCGCCGGCTGGGCACTCGGCGCCTCGCGCCGTGGCGCGCTCGCCGAGCGCGAGCGGGCCGAGCTGCAGTCGCGGCTCGCCGTCCTCGAGTCCGAACGCGCGGGGCTCGCAGCACGTGCGGACGAGGCGGAGCGCGAGGCGGACTCGCTCTCGGCGCAACTGCGCGCCGAGACCGGTGCGCGCACGGGTGCCGAAGCCACCGCCCGCGAGTACGCGGCGCAGCTGGGACGGCTGAACGCGGATCTGGACGAACGCGACGGCGACCTCGATCGCCTGCGCGCGGAGGCGCGTGCGCTCGGCGAAACCCGCCAGCAGCTCGAAACGCGCCTCGAGGAGCAGGCGCGTTCGCTGGAGGCGCAGCGCGCGGCGCTCGCGGATGCGCAGGCGAAGCTCACGGACGCGTTCCGCTCGCTCGCTTCCGAATCGCTGCGCGCGAACAACCAGCAGTTCATCGACCTGGCGAAGTCGCAGTTCGAGCAGATCCAGCAGGCCGCGCGCGGCGAGCTGGAGAAGCGGCAGATGTCGATCCAGCAGCTGGTGGAGCCCGTGCGCGAGTCGCTCGAGAAGGTGCAGGCACGCATCGGCGAAGTGGAGAAGGAGCGCGTCGGCGCGTACTCGCAGCTGCTCGAGCAGGTGAAGACGCTCGCGGTCGGGCAGCAGGACCTGCGCAAGGAGACGAGCAATCTCGTCGGCGCGCTGCGCCGGCCGAGCGTGCGCGGCCGCTGGGGCGAGGTGCAGCTGAAGCGCGTCGTCGAGATGGCGGGCATGCTCGAGCACGTGGACTTCGTGGAGCAGGAGACGGTCGGCACCGACGAGATCGACCTGCGCCCGGACCTCGTCGTGAAGCTGCCGGGCGGCAAGAGCCTGGTGATCGATGCGAAGGCGCCACTCGAGGCCTACCTCGATTCGCTCGAACTCACGGACGAGGCCGCGTGCCGCGCGAAGCTCGTCGACCACGCGCGCCAGATCCGCGACCACGTCGCGAAGCTCTCGCGCAAGCAGTACTGGGACCAGTTCGAGAACACGCCGGACTTCGTCGTGCTGTTCATTCCCGGCGAGGTCTTCTACAGCGCGGCGCTCGAGCAGGATCCCTCGCTGATCGAGACCGGCGTGCGGCAGAAGGTGATCCTCGCGACGCCGACCACGCTCGTCGCGCTGCTGCGCACGGTCGCGTACGGCTGGCGCCAGGAGGCGCTCGCGGAGGACGCGCGCAAGATCGCGCAGCTCGGCAAGGAACTGTACGAACGCATCCAGACGATGGCGCAGCACTGGGGCGCGATGGGCAAGGGCCTGCGCACCGCGCTCGCGGCCTACAACGACGCGGTGGGTTCGCTCGAGAGCCGCGTGCTCCCGACCGCCCGCCGGTTCCGCGAGCTGAATCTCGGCATCGACGAGTCGAAGGACGCCGGAGAGCTCCGCGCGCTCGAGGTGCTGCCGCGCGACGTGCAGGCGGAGGAGATGCGCACCGCGCCGCGGTTGACGGTGGTCGACCCGGGCAAGGACACTCGCTGAGCTACGTCGCGGTCGGCTCGCAGGGGTGCGGGCGGCGCGGCCGTGCAGACCGGCGCGCGGATCGCGCGGGAGGGGCAACGTGGAACGGACGTTCACGCGCGCCGCGGCGCGCGTCTCGGCGGCGTGCGCCCTGCTGGCAGGGCTCGCCGCCTGCGGCGGCGGAGGTGGCGGGGGTGGTGGCGGCGGCACGCCGATCGGGGGCTCCGGACCCCCGACTCCGCCGACCTGGACGGCGGGCTCCTACCCCTCGATCACGAGCGTCGAGAATCGCTGTGCGGTGCCGCGCACCGGCAACGATCCGTCGACCGGCCGGCCGTATGCGGACACGCTCGGCTCGATCACGTGGGAAAACCACTGGCTGCGCTCCTGGTCGAACGCGTACTACCTCTGGTACTCCGAGCTGCCGGACGTGAACCCGGCCTCGCAAGCCACGACGGCGGGGTACTTCGATCTGCTCAAGACCTCCGCGGTCACCGCCTCCGGCAATCCGAAGGACCGCTTCCACTTTACTTATCCCACGCCCGAGTGGATCGCGCTGTCGCAGTCCGGCCAGCAGGTCGGCTACGGCGTGGAGTTCTCGCTGCTGGCGCGCACGCCGCCGCGCAAAGCGGTCGTCGCGTACGTGGAGCCGAACTCGCCCGGGTCGGCCGCGCAGGTGCGGCGCGGCGCGGAGATCCTCCGGATCGACGGCGTCGATCTCGTGAACGCGAACGACCAGGCGGGCATCAATACGCTGAACGCCGGGCTCCTGCCGGCGCGCGCTGGCGAACAGCACACGTTCGAGCTGCGCGACTTCGGCGCGGCGACGACCCGTACCGTCACGCTGACCGCGCAGACGATCACGTCCACGCCGGTGCAGAACGTGCGCACCGTGCAGACCGCGACCGGCCTCGTGGGCTATCTCACGTTCAACGACCACATCGCGACCGCCGAACGGCAACTCGTGGACGCCGTGAACACGCTCGCCTCCGCCGGCGTCGTGGATCTCGTCGTCGATCTCCGCTACAACGGCGGCGGCTATCTCGATCTCGCGAGCGAGTTCTCGTACATGATCGCGGGCGCCGGCCGCACGGCGGGCCGCACGTTCGAGCTGCAGCAGTTCAACGACAAGTACCCGAACACGAACCCGATCACCGGCGGCTCGCTCCAGCCGCTGCCCTTCCACTCGACGACGCAGGGCTTCTCGATCACCAGCGGGCAGTCGCTGCCCTCGCTGAACCTCGGCCGCGTGTTCCTGCTCACCGGACCCGGCACCTGCTCCGCGAGCGAGTCGATCATCAACGCGCTGCGCGGGATCGACGTCGAGGTGATCCAGATCGGTTCGACGACCTGCGGCAAGCCGTACGGCTTCTATCCGGACGACAACTGCGGCACGACCTACTTCACCATCCAGTTCCGCACCGTGAACGCGAAGGGCTTCGGCGACTACGCGGACGGCTTCGCGCCGCAGAACACGGCCACGGCCGTCGCGACGCGCGTGCCCGGCTGCTCCGTGGCGGACGACTTTTCGCGCGAGCTCGGCGATCCGCTCGAGGGCCGCTTCGCCGCCGCACTCGCCTATCGAGCGTCCGGCACGTGTCCGACGCCGAGCGGTACGGCGGATCCGAACGAGCTGCGCGGCGCGGATGGCCAGCTGTTCAAGCCCGAGGCGCTGATGAATCGCCTGATGCCGCGGGCGCTGACGCAGTGACGCGATGACGCCCTCGGGCGCAACACCGCCGGAGGGCGCCGACGGCGCAGTCCGTGCCGACGGCCCGGAGGCCGGCGACGCCTTCGCTCGCGAGCGCGGACTCTCGCGCGGACTCACGCCGCGCCAGCTCACGATGATCGGGCTCGGCGGCGCGATCGGCACCGGGCTCTTCATGGGCAGCGGCATCGCGATCGGGTACGCCGGACCCGGCGTGCTCGCGAGCTACGCGATCGCGGCGTTCATCGCGCTCGGCGTGATGTTCAGCCTGTCCGAGATGGCGGTCGCGCACCCGACCGCGGGCTCGTTCGGCACGTATGCCGAGGTCTACGTCGGGTCGTGGTCCGGATTCACGGTGCGCTGGACCTACTGGGCGGCGCAGGTCGTCGCGATCGGCGGCGAGGCGATCGCGGTCGGCCACTACATGAACTACTGGTGGCCCGAGCTGCCCGTGTGGCTCACGGCGCTCGCGTCCGGCATCGCGATCGCGTGGGTCAACACGCGCACCGTCGCGAACTTCGGCTCGGTCGAGTACTGGCTGTCGACGATCAAGGTCACGGCGATCGTCGCCTTCGTGCTGTTCGGGCTCGCGAACGTGTTCGGCCTCGGCGCGCCGGCCACCGGCGTGAGCAACTGGTTCGTCGACGGCGGGCCGTTCCCGCACGGCTTCGGCGGCGTGTGGATGGCCGTGATCATGGCCCTGTTCTCGTTCGTCGGCATCGAGCTGATCGCGGTGACGGCGGGCGAGGCACAGGATCCGGCGCGCTCCGTGCCGAAGGCGATGCGCACGATGTGGCTGCGGCTCGTGCTGTTCTACTTCCTCGCGCTCGCGATCGTGCTCGCCGTGCAGCCGTGGACGCAGTCCGGCGGTGCGGTCGTCACGGGCAGCCCGTTCGTGAAGGTGTTCGCGAACTTCGGGCTCGAGGGCGCGGCCGCGGTCATGAACTTCGTGATCGCGACTGCGGCGCTGTCGAGCATGAACGCGAACCTGTATCTCTGCAGCCGGATGATCTTCTCGCTGTCGCGTTCGGGCCATGCGCCCGCGGTGCTCGGCACGCTGAACGCACGCGGCACGCCGATGGCGGCGACCGTGATGTCGAGCCTGGGAATCGCGGCCGCGGGCGCGACGGCGTACTTCAGCGACCGTGCGTACAACCACCTCTTCGGCATCGCGATGTTCGGCGCGATCTGGACGTGGTCGACGGTGCTCGTCACGCACCTGCGCTTCCGGCGGCAGTACCCGGTCGAGCTCGCCGCGAAGCTGCCGTATCGCGCGCCGCTGTATCCGTGGCTCCAGTACGCGAGCCTCGTCCTGCTCGCGGCGCTGCTCGTGACGATGGCGCTCGACACGGAGTTCTGGAACGTCGCGATCAAGGCCGGCGCGCCCTGGATCGTGCTCGTCAGCCTCGCGTGGCTGCTCCTGCAGCGACGCCGGGCCGGCTGAGCGTCGGGCTCACGCGCGCGCGCCGACGGGCCGCAGTGGCATCGGGCTCACGCGCGCGCGCCGACGGCCGCACTCGCCGCGGTCGCGACCAGTGCGTCCACGTCCGTCGGCCGAACGTCGAAGGCGCACACGAAGCGGTGCACCGGCTCGGTCCATTCCACGGTGGCGGGCCAGCGGTGGAATTTGTAGCCGGCGCCCGCGAGCGCGGCACGCACGGGCTCCGGCAGGATCGCGAACACCTCGTTCGCGTCGACGGACTGCGCGAGACGCACGCCCGGCAGCGCCGCGAGTGCAGCGGCGAGATTCGCGGCCATCGCGTTCGCCTGCGCAGCGTTGCGGAGCCACAGCCCGCCCTCGAAGTACGCGAGCAGCTGCGCACTGAGGAACCGGTGCTTGGACCACAGGTGCCCGGCACGCATGCGGCGGAAGTGCAGCTCCTGCGCGCGCGAGGGATCGAACAGCACGATCGCGTCCACCGCGAGCGCGCCGTTCTTCGTGGCGCCGAGCGACAGCGTGTCCACGCCCACGCGCCACGTGCAGTCCGCGGGCCGGCAGCCGAGTTGCGCGAGCGCGTTCGCGAAGCGCGCGCCGTCCATGTGCACAGCCAGGCCCGCAGCGCGCGCGGCCTCACCGAGCGCACCGAGCTCGTCGAGCGTGTAGACCGTGCCCCACTCCGTCGCCTGCGTGAGCGCCAGCGCCGCCGGGCGCACGTGATGCACGCCCATCGCGGCCGGCAGTCGCAGCGCCTCGGCGATCTGCGCGGGACGCACCTTGCCGTCGCGGGAGCGCAGGCCGATCAGCTTCGCGCCGCCCGTGTAGAACTCCGACGCGCCGCACTCGTCGCGCATCACGTGCGACTCGGCTTCGCAGTACACGGCGCCGTAGGGCGGCACCAGCGTGGCGATCGCGAGCGCGTTCGCGGCGGTGCCGGTCGCGAGCGGGACGATCGCGACCTCGCGCTCGAAGATCTCGTTCGCGACGCGCGCGAGGCGTGCGGTGAGTTCGTCGTCGCCGTAGGACGCGGCGGTGCCGGCATTCGCCGCCGCGAGCGCCGCGAGGATCTCCGGCGCCGCGCCGGCGGTGTTGTCGCTCGCGAAATCGAGCCGGGGCGGGCTCATGCCGCGCGCCTCCGGAGCCACTCCTCGCGCGACTGGCCCCAGACGTCGACGTCGTAGTTCTCGAGCGGCGGCGGCAGCTTCGACTTCCGCAGCACGCGCGAACCGAGCCGCTGCGCGACCTGCGCGGACGGGAGGTTGTCCGGGTCGATCGCATGCACGACTTCGGTCCAGCCGAGGTTCGCGAACGCCCAGTCGATCGCGGCGGTGGCCGCTTCGACCGCGTAGCCCTTGCCGGTCGCCTCGCGATGCAGCCCCCAGCCGACTTCCGTGCCGGGCCAGCCCTCCGGCTGCCAGGGCCCGATGCGGCCGACCCACTTGCCGGTGCTGCGCTCGAGCAGCGAGAACATTCCGTACCCGCGCACGACCCACGAGCCCGCCATCGTGCACATCGTGCGCCACGCCACGGCACGCGGCTGCACGCCGCCGAGGTACTTCGTCGTGACCGGGTCCGCGCAGAACTCGGCCCAGCGCTCGAAGTCCTCCGCGTCCGTCGGTCGCATGATCAGCCGGGCCGTGACGAGCGTCGGACCGAGCGGGCTCACCGTCTTCATCTACTGCTCCGCAGGCATCTCCGCGAACACGACGATGTTACCCGCTCCGTCGTCGTAACCGAGTTCCTTCGCGCCGTAGAACGTGGTGCGGAAGGGCATCACGAGCTTCGCGCCCTCGAGCGCGCGCTCGACGGCCGCGAGGTTCGGCACCTCGACGAACAGGTAGGCCTGCTGCGGCGTGCTGCGAAACGCCGCGCGGTCCGCCGCGGAGGCGACGAGATCCGCGTCGCGGCTCGTGACCGTCTGGTACATCACCTCGATGCCCTCGGCCGCGAGGATCACGAAGCCGAGGCGCGGCGGCTCGGCGCCTTCCTCCGGCACTTCGACCGTGACCGCCAGACCGAGCTTCTTCCAGAACGGGAGCACGGGCTCGATGCGCTCGACGACGGCGACGGGGGTGGATTTCCTGAGCAGAGGCGACGTGGACATGGCGGTCTCCGGGCGGGCCCCGGCACGTGGCGGCGGCTCCGCCATGCACGGGGCGACGATGACGAGGCAGAGGACGAACCAGGCGGCGGTGCGCATGGCGGGGACGTTAGTCGACGCCGACCTCGCCGTCTTGAAGGAATCCGACACGCGCCCGTTCGCGGGTCCACGCCGCGGGCGCGACGCCGGCGAATGCGCGGAAATCCCGCACGAGATGCGACTGGTCCGCGTAGCCACAGTCGTGTGCGAGCACCGCCCAGTCTCGCGTACCGCGCGCGTGCAGGTGGAGCACGCGACGGAAGCGCGCGAGGCGGCGGAACTCCGCCGGCGCGTAGCCCACACGCGCCGCGAAGCGACGCTCCAGCGTGCGCTCGCTCAGGCCGAGGTCGCGTGCGAGCACCGCGACGCGCGGCCACGCCGGGGCATCGCAGGCACGCACGGCACCCTGCCACCGCTGCAATGCATGCGCGACCGCCAGGGTCGCCCGGGCGCGGCGGCGCGCAGCGCCGGCACCAGCGCCGCGAGCACGAGCCCGGCGCGCTGCGCGAGCGACTCCGCGACCGCGAGCCGATCGAACGGGCAGATCGAGGTGGAGACCGGCGTCCGCGGGGACCACGGCGAGCCGGCAAGTTCGCGCACGCTGCGCCGCAGCAGCGTACCGACCGCGCCGGGGCGGAAGCGCACGCCCAGCACGTCCACGACGTCGCCGAGCGGCACGACGGCCGCGGCGGTCATCGGCCCGACGAACTCGCATGCGACACCCGCCGCGTGCCACGCCTGCAGGTCCACGACGAGATCGGCGCAGCCGTCCGGCAATACCCGGTGCGCCCCGAACCGCCGGCGCCGCGCCCGCGGATCTGCCAGGCAGCACGCGACCCACGGAGCGAACTCCGGCGGTGGCGCGCATTCCTCGTAGCGCGGGCGCGTATCCATCGCGGCACCATACACCGCGAACCCCGGCGAGTCAGGCGCAGCGCGGCACCGGCAGGCGCGTGCGGAGCTCCGCGAGCGCCTCGAGCGCGCCGGGGGTAGTCGAAGGTGTCGAGACGCTGCGCGAACGTGGCGAGCGCGTCCGCGTCGCACGCGGCCGCGAGTGCCGGCCGGAGCCGCGCCCAGGGTACGCGCGGCCGCCATGTCGTCCGTCGCGAGCTGCGACTCGAGTTCCTCGAGCGAGGCCTGCAGGCACGTCGTCCTGCATCGCCATGCGCGGCACGAGTGCCGGATCCTCCTCCCCAGGGCGTCGCGCGCCCCTGCCGCCTGCTCGGCGGCCGGCTCCGCACCGGCCTGCGCCGCCGCAGCGCAGACGGCCGCGAGCGTCGTCGCGAACTCGGCGAGTTCCGCGCTCATGTCGGGCACGGCGGCGCCTTCACGGATGCGACGCTCGAGCGCGGCCGCGCACGGTTGCAGCACAGGTCGCGCCCAGCATCGTCGCGACACCCTTCAGCGAATGCGCGAGGCGCTGGGCGGTCGCACGGTCGTTCGCCTGCAGCGCGGCTTCCAGCCGCGCGGCGTCCCCTGCATGCAGCTCCACGAAGCGACGGAGCATGCGTCGGTACGAAGACTCGCGCCCAACCCACGTAGCGCAGTCCGAGCGCCACGTCGAGCACGGGCGGGGGCGGTGCGGCGATCGCTTCCGCGGGCGGCAGCCACTGCGCGAGCGCCGCGTACAGCAACTCCGGCTCGACCGGCTTCGCGACGAAGTCGTCCATGCCCGCGTCGGAGGCAGCGGCGGCGATCCTGCTCGAACGCATTCGCGGTCATCGCGAGGATCGGGACGCGCCGCGACGTTTCGAGCGCACGGATGCGGCGCGTGGCTTCGAGCCCGTCCATCACCGGCATCTGCATGTCCATCAGCACCAGATCGACATCGTGCGCGCCGCGCCGCAGGCGCCTCGACCGCCTCGCCGCCGTGCGCGGCGACCTCGACGACGAGTCCCGCGGCCTCGAGCACCTCCGCGGGCCACCGCCTGGTTCATCGCGTTGTCCTCGACGAGCAGGATGCGCGCGCCGCGCCGCGGCGCGTCCGCCGCGGCCAGCGGCAGTGCGGGGTCGGTCGCGCTCGCGCTGCGCCGCATCCGTGCCGTGAACCAGAACGTACTGCCCCGGTCCGGCTCCGACTCGCATCCGGCCTCGCCTCCCATCAGGCGCGCGAGCCGGCGACTGATCACGAGACCGAGGCCCGTGCCCCCGTAGCGCCGTGTGGTCGATGCCTCGGCCTGCTCGAACGGGCTCGAACAGTCGCGCTCGGTGCTCCCGGCGCGATGCCGATCCCGGTGTCCGCGACTTCGAAGCGCAGCACGACGTCGTCGGCGGACTCCGACGCGAGCACCGCGCGCCACCACGATGCGCCCGTGCTCCGTGAACTTCACGGCATTGCCGAGCAGGTTCAGCAGCACCTGGTTCACCGCAGCGGATCGCCGCGCACGGGCAACTGCCCGAGCCGGGGATCCACCTCTGTCCACGAGCTCGAGTCGCTTCGCCGCCGCGCGCTCGCGGAACATGCTGCACGCGTGATCGACCATCGCGACGACGTTGAACTGCCGGTCGTCCAGCGTGAGCCGCCCGGCTTCGATCTTCGACAGGTCGAGGATGTCCTCGATGATGCCGAGCAGGTGGTTGGCCGAGGTCGAGATGCGGTCGAGCCGCTCGATCTGCGCGGCTTCGCGGAGATCGCGACGCAGGAGATGCGCGAAGCCGAGCACGGCGTTCATGGGCGTGGCGGATCTCGTGGCTCATGTTCGCGAGGAACGCGCTCTTCGCACGGCTGGCGGCTTCGGCGCGCGAGCGCGCCTCCTCCAGCTCCTCGGTACGCTCGCGCACCAGATCCTCGAGGTGCTGCCGGTAGATCTCGAGCTCGCGCTCCGCGCGGCGGCGTTCGGTCACGTCGGACCAGATCAGCGACAGGTACGTCCGGCCGCGCAGGTGCAGCTTGCGCAGGCTCACGCGCACGTCGAGCAGCCGGCCGTCCTTCGTCCGCCGCCGCGCGTCGAACTGCGCGCTTTCTTCCGTGAAGCGCGTTGCGATCTGCTGCCGATCGTCGCCTCGTCGAACTCGCCCTGCACGTCCGGCAGCCGGAGCCGCGCGAACTCCTCGGCCGTATAGCCGAGCTGCACGTGGGCGGCGCGGTTGAACTCCACGAACGCGAGCGACTCGACGTCGACGAGCGTGATCGCCTCCGCCCCTGCGACACGATCGCACCGTAGATCTCCTCGCGCTGGCTCGCCGCCTCGTCCGCTTCCCGGGTCTCGAGGCAGCCGGATACGCGCGTCGCGATCGCGTCGAGGAGTTCGCGCTCCTCGCGCAGGAAGGGCTCCGCCGGATCGTCCGGCGCGTGCCCGCGGCGGACGACCCGGATCGTTCCGCGATCGCGCCCCGCGGTGCGCAGCGCCGCG
The DNA here is from genome assembly GCA_037367405.1 of Ottelia alismoides. Classification (NCBI taxonomy): domain Eukaryota; kingdom Viridiplantae; phylum Streptophyta; class Magnoliopsida; order Alismatales; family Hydrocharitaceae; genus Ottelia; species Ottelia alismoides. The sequence continues at coordinate 43,570 of JAZKJV010004845.1, forward strand.
TCGAGCCGCGGAGCCTGTGCGGGCGGCGCCCGCTCCGGCCCGGAGCACGCCGTCCCACTCGATGGACGCCAGGATCTCGTCGGGGCAGTCGAACGCGGTCGGGAGCAGTCGCGCGACCTCCGCGAACATCGCGTCGAGCGGGCGGCGAACGTCCTCCGTCGCACGGAACACGGCATGCAGGCAGCGCTGTTCCTGATGGCGCTTGGTCAGCGCCTGCTGGACCCGCCGCAGCTCGGTCACGTCGCGCGCGACCCCGAGCACGCCGAGCAGTTCGCCCGCCGAGTTCTTCACCGGCGACTTGGTAGTGAGGTAGAGCCCGCTCGACCCGTCGGTCACGTGGGCGATCCGCTCCTCGCGGGAGGTCGGCGCATCGAGCTCGATGGTGCGGCGGTCGTCGGCGCGGTACGCGTCCGCGACCTCGCGCGGAAACACGTCCTCGTCCCGGCGGCCGATCAGCTCGCCCGGGCGGACGCCGACCGTGCGCTCGAAGCGCGGGTTGCAGAAGCGGAACACGCCGTCCGCATCCTTCATCCACACCAGGTCCGGAAGTGCCGCGAGCAGTGTGCGCAGCCAGCGCGCTCCTCGTCGAGCGCACGCGCGTGCCGCACGCTCGCGGCACGCGCCTGGCGCAGCCGCAGCGAGTACGCGACGAGCCGCGCGAGCAGCACGAGCACGATCGCCAGGCCCGCGCCGCTCGCGAGAACCGCGTAACGGTGGCTCGCCCACACGTCCGCGAGACGCACGGGCGGCTGCGTCTCGTACGGCGGCAGACGCAGTCGCTGGCGCACCTCGCGGACGCCGTCGAAGTCGTACGGCAGCGCGAAGCCGTAGATGCCGATCGCGCGCGCGCTCGCGCTCCCGGGTGGCATGTCGAGCAGCGCGGATGCGATGCGCCGCGCGAGATAGTCGTCCACGCGCGGCATCGCGAATACCGCGCGGTTCGGATAGAGCGCCGTGGAGCGCGAGTACGGATAGCCGTCGGGCAGCACCGGCGCGAGCAGTCGCACCGTGCCCGGTGCGAGCGCACCGCTCGCGAGCATCCGCTCGTAGATGCCGGCGCGGACGAACGCGGCGTCCGCACGGCCTTCGACGAGCGCTCGCACGGCCGCCTCCTCGGGATGGCCGGTGACGACGAGCTGCGAACCGGCCGGCGGATCGACCCCCGCGAGCGCCATCGCATAGGCCTGCGACTGGTAGCCCCCGAGACCGAGCGGCGTCGCGGTCGAGATCCGGCGGTGACGGAGGTCCGCGAGCGCGCGGATCTCGGGTTCGTCCGCACGCACGAGGATCGCGCCGCCGACCGCGCGCAGCGGCCGATCGCCGACGATGTCCACGACGCCCGCGAGCGGCGTGAGCAGCGACAGGCGCTTCGAGAGCTCCACGTAGTGCGAAGCGTTCGTGACGAACACGTCGACGCGGTTCCGGCGGATCTCCGCATCCAGCTCGCCCTGCTCGTAGACCTCGACGACGACGCGCCGGTCGCCGAGCTTGGACTCGAGATAGCCGCCGAGCGCCTGCCACTGCGCGCGATCGGTGGCGGCGTCGTCGCGGACGCGCACGGCGACCTGCAGCGTGGGCAGTTCGGCGCGAGAGACCTCGGCGCACGCGAGCGCGAGGAGGGTCCACGACGCCAGTGCCGCGCGTCGCAACGCGGCGCGCGACCGAGGCAGGGCGACGACTGGGGCGGCGTGGGGCATGGCGCGCCTTCAGGCGCTCCGCGCGACCGCGCGACCGATCGCCGCATCGCCGGCGTCGTCCTCCGGCACCTGCGCGAGCACGCCGCGCACTTCGTCGAGCCGCGCGAGGAAGGCATCGACGATCTCGGGATCGAAATGCGTGCCGCGCGAACGCTCGATCAGCTGCACCGCTTCGTCCACGGGCATCGCGGCTTGTAGACGCGGGCGTTCACGAGCGCGTCGAACACGTCGCGAGCGCCATCAGCCGCGCGGCGAGCGGGATGCGATCGCCCGCGAGGCCGTCCGGATAGCCCGTGCCGTCCCAGCGCTCGTGGTGATGCCGCGCGGATGTCCATCGCGACGTACAGGAAGTCGAGCGAGTCGCGATCGTCCTCGTGGCGGATCGCGCGCCAGATCGCGTCGGCGCCGAGCGCCGCATGCTTCCGCATGACTTCGCGCTCCGCGGGCTCGAGCGAGCCGCGCTTGCGCAGCACGTCGTCGGGATGCCGACCTTGCCGATGTCGTGCAGCGGCGCCGCCTTCGCATAGGTCTCGATCACGTACGGCGTGAGGAGCGCCGCGTACTTCGGACGACGCGCGAGCTCGGTCGCGAGCAGGCGCACGTAGTGCTGCGTGCGCACGATGTGCGTGCCGGTCTCCTCGTCGCGCGCCTCCGCGAGGCTCGCGAGCGCACGCAGCGCGACGTCCTGCACGAGCTTCGCGCACCGTACCCGCCGCTCGAGCTCCGTTTTCGAGCCACGCGTTCTGGTCGAGGAGCCGCGCACGCGCGGCGGCCAGCTCGAGGTGCGTGCGCGCACCCGCGCGAGCACGATCGCCGCGGACACGGGCTTCGCGAGGTAGTCCACCGCGCCGAGCGCCAGGCCGCGACTCTCGTCCTCGGCGGTCTCGAGGCGCGGTGACGAAGATCACGGGAATGTCGCAGGTGGCCGGACCCGACTGCAGCCGGCGCAGCACTTCGTAGCCGTCCATGTCCGGCATCATCACGTCGAGCAGCACGAGATCCGGCCGCGGTGCCGTCGTCGCGGCCGCCAGCGCGCGCTCGCCCGAGGTGGCGACGCGCACGCGATACTCGGGCATGAGGATCTCGCCGAGCACCGCGAGGTTCTCGGGCACGTCGTCGACGACCAGCAGCGTCTTCGGTGCGCCGCTAGGCACGTGCGGTCCGCGAGCGCGCATGGACGGGGGACCCGGATACGAGGCGATGAGGAGGCTGTCGGCAGAGACGTGCCGCGGCTGTAGCGCAGCGGCCGGCGCCGTGACGCGCTCGTTGCGGAATTCCCCGAGCCCGGGCGCTGCCGGTAGGCGAATCGATCATCGCAGGCGCCTGCAGGATGCGCGGAGGGGCGCACAGCACTCTAGCGATCGATCCGCGTGCGCACCGCCCCGGAAACCGGAATGCCCCCTGCAGTTCGCCCCTACACCGGTCTAGGGTGCGTCCCGACAGGCGTTCGCGGACGCGATCGCGTGTCCCCGGGTTCGTGGAACGCGGCCTCAGCCCTCCAGCCCGTGGATCCCGCACTCGCGCTTCAGCCCGAAGAAGCGCGTCGCTTCCGCCGAGCCCGCTTCCGCGAGCGAGTGCGTGGAGTGCCAGTCGCCGATCGAGACGTAGCCCTGGTCCCACAGCGGGTGGTACGGGAGGCCGTGCGCCTTCAGGTACCGGCCCACGTCGCGATCGGTCCAGTCCGCGATCGGGTGCACCTTCCAGCGGCCGTCGCGCCGCTCAGCGAACGACACGCCGGCGCGCGTGGAGCTCTGCGCGCGCCGCAGCCCACTGATCCACGTGCCCACGCGCAGTTCCTCGAGCGCGCGCTGCAGCGGCTCGACCTTGTTCATGCGGTGTAGCGATCGATGCCCTCGACGCCCTGCTCCCACAGCTTGCCGTAGCGCGCCTCCTGCCACGCCGCGGACTGTCGCCGCGCGATACACGTGCAGGTTCAGCCGCAGGCGCGACGCGAGTTCGTCGACGAAGCGATACGTCTCCGGGAACAGATAGCCGTGTCGAGCAGCACGACCGGGATCTCCGGCTTCGCGGCCACCGCGAGATGCAGCATGACGGCCGCCTGCGCGCCGAAGCTGGACGTGACCACGTGCTCGCCCGGCAGATGCTCGAGCATCCAGCGCACGCGCGCCGGCGCATCCAGCGCAGCGAGCGTCGCGTCGACGGCGTCGACGTCGTTCGGGAGCGCGGCCATCACGCGACCTCCCGTGCCGGATACAGGCCGTAGCGCCGGATCGCGAGATGCACCGCATCGCCCGCCGCCACCGGCTCGCGGTCGTAGCGATCGCGACCGAGTTCCGCGACCAGCGTCTCCGCCCCGAGCCCTTCCGCCTGCAGGTCCACGTGCACGAGCGGGCCGAGCACCCGCACCGCGAGCACGCGTGCGGGCCAGCCCTGGCCGTCGCGGCGCAGCTCGAGATCGTGCGGGCGCACGAGTGCGGTGAGCCTGCCGTCCGCACCCGCATCAGCGTCGACCGCCAGCGGCCCGATGCTCACGCGACCGTCGCGCCGCTCCGCCGGCAGTTCGTGGCTCGCGCCGACGAAGCGGTGCACGAACGCGCTCTCCGGGCGGTCGTACACTTCCTGCGGCGTACCGCGCTGCTCGATGCGGCCGCGGTTCAGCACCACCACGGAGTCCGCGACCTCGAGCGCTTCCTGCTGGTCGTGCGTGACGAACACGCTCGTGAAGTGCAGCGCGTCGTGGAGCGTGCGCAGCCAGCGGCGCAGCTCCTGCCGCACCTGCGTGTCGAGCGCGCCGAACGGCTCGTCGAGCAGCAGGACCTCCGGTTCGATCGCGAGCGCGCGCGCCAGCGCGACGCGCTGCCGCTGCCCGCCGGACAGCTGCGCGGGAAGGCGATCCGCGGCCCATTCGAGCTGCACGAGCTCGAGCAGCTCGTGCACCTTCGCACGGATCTGCGCGGCCGGCGGACGCTCCGAGCGCTTGCGCACGGTGAGCCCGAACGCGACGTTGTCGCGCCACGCTCATGTGCTTGAAGAGCGCGTAGTGCTGGAACACGAAGCCGACGCGACGATGCTGCACCGGCAGCTCGGTCGCATCGCGGCCGTGCAGCCACACGCGGCCCGTGTCCGGCGTCTCGAGGCCCGCGATGATCCGGAGCAGCGTGGTCTTGCCGCAGCCCGGACGGCCCGAGCAGCGCGACGAGCTGGCCGGTCTGCACTTCGAGATCGACACCGTCGAGCGCCGACGAAACTCGCCGAAGCGCTTGCGGATGCCGGTGACTGCGATGCTCATGGCACGAATCCCATGGCGTCGAGACGGTATGGACGGCGACGGCGGTCGCGCGCGGTTCACGGATGCGCTCCGCGGCGGCGGCGGTGCTTCAGCTCGGGCGAGCGCGACTCCAGCGCAGAACGCAGCACGAGCGTGACGAGCGCCAGCAGCGCGAGCAGCGAGGCGACCGCGAACGCCGCGACCGAGTGGTATTCGTTGTAGAGGATCTCGATGTGCAGCGGCATCGTCGTCGTGAGCCCGCGGATGTGGCCGGAGACGACCGCGACCGCGCCGAACTCGCCCATCGCGCGCGCGTTGCACAGGAGCACGCCGTACAGCAGGCCCCACTTGATGTTCGGCAGCGTGACGCGGCGGAACGTCTGCCAGCCCGTCGCGCCGAGCGAGAGCGCCGTCTCCCTCCTCGTCGCGCGGCCCTGCGCCTGCATCAGCGGGATGAGCTCGCGCGCCGACGAACGAGGAACGA